>JAWDJN010000023.1:2218542-2329220 GCA_037788925.1 Mytilus galloprovincialis | reverse complement strand
AAAAGAAAGAATAACCTCCATTTAAAATCCACGAAAAATATAACATTTGCTGTTAACATCCTTTAGCACATGTTTAGTAAATACTGTAAATTCAGAAATTATTGCATGTACTAGTATTTATAATTGCGATTTTGTCATTTTACACTTAAAAACAATTTTAATTTTTACGATTTTGAGAAAAATCCTGTTTAATTCATATAAAATATTTCAAAATGCATGATTAAATTAATGCGTTATAACTCTGTTACATTTTCGCTATAATAACCAGATGTTCCGCAGGGCACAACTTTATACGACAGCAGGGGTTGAACCCTGAACAGTTGGGGCACAACATTCAAGCTTGATACAGCTCTGAATTTGGATTGTGATTAAACTGTTTACACAGCAAAGGTTTCTGACACAGAATGAATATGGTTTAATGTACTTAAAATTTTCTTCTCTATGCCTAAAAAAAATATTTGAAGAAAAATTCTGAAATGAGCAAAATTTTACAGCTACACATCTCAAGACAATCATCACTTCTTAATACATAATTTTCAAGCAGTGTAAAGGAGGTAATCAAGTAATCAAGCATATGTATAACAATTTTCTTTAAATTTTAATTGTATTACCTCCCTTACACTGCTTTTAAATTGTCTAAATTGTCCTTTAACCAGAAAAACCCTTGTCCCCTCCTATTTCCCCCCTAAATGCACAATGATTTGAGCCATAACCACACCATAACCATCCCTTTGAAGTATGGAAACTTGTGGTATAATTTCAGAGAAATTTATACACTTAAACACAATTTATTGACTGAAAACTACAAAAATGCTTATTTGACCCCTCAGTTATTGACCCCCCCCCCCCCCCTGGAGCAAAAACCCCAAAACTCAATTCCAGCCTTTCCTTTGTAGTAAGAAACCTTGTATAATTTCAGAGAGATCCATACACTTATACACAATTTATTGTCTGTAAACTAAAAAAATGCTTATTTTTGGCCCTTTTTTGGCCCCTTATTCCTAAAGATTCAAGAATATTAACCCCAAACTTAATCCAAGCCTTCCCTTAATTATATGGAACCTTGTGGTGCAATGTCAGAGAGATCCATTTAGTTATACATAAGTTATTGTCCCAAAACTACTAAAATGCTTACTTTTGGCCCTTTTTTGGCCCCTTATTCCTAAATATTCAGGAATATTAACCCCAAACTTCATCCAAGCCTTCCCTTCATTATATGGAACCTTGTGGAGCAATGTCAGAGAGATCCATATAGTTATACATAAGATATTGTCCCAAAACTACAAAAATGCTTGTTTTTGGCCCTTAGTTCCTGGACTGCCCCATAACCCTTAAAATAAATCATAACCTTCTACTAAATGGTATGATCATTGTGATACAATATCAGAGCAATTGTAATACTTATACACAACTTATTGTCCTGAAACTACATAAATGCTTGTTTTTGGCCCCTTTGGGGCCCCTAATTTTTATACCATTGAGACCATAACCCCCAAAATAAATCCCAACTTTCGGAAGTTCCTTTTGTGGTTATAAGCATAGTGTTAAAATTTTATTGATTTCTATTTATTTATACTTAAGTTATTATCTGAAAACCCTCCGTCTTCGGACGACGCTGACGACGACGAAGAAGATGACGACGACAACGTGATACCAATATATGAACATAACACAAAATGATTGACATGAGGACACTCTGACCAACCACATTAGGGAATTGACAGCTTGAAGTCGTCTTTCCCCAAAAATCTAAATACATGGTTAGATTCAGCATATTGAAGAACCCCATTCAATATTTGTTGAAATCAAACAAAGTTTAATTTTTGACCCTTTGGACCTTAATGTAGACCAATTTGAAAACGGGACAATACTGTGCAATTGAATATTTCTTGCTATTGCGCAATATTGTGCAATAAGTTATTTCTTGCTATTGCACAATACTGTGCAAGTGAAGATTTCTTGCTATTGCACAATAGAAAAATTCTGGCTATTGCACAATACTGTGCAATTGAAGATTTCTTGCTATTGCACAATACTGTGCAATTGAAAAATTTCTTGCTATTGCACAATACTTAATATAATAATTTTGGACCCGGATTTGGTCAAACTTGAAAACTGGGCCCATAATCAAAAGTCTAAGTACATGTTTAGATTCAGCATATCAAAGTACCCCAAGAATTCATTTTTTTTTTTTAAATCAAGCTAAGTTTAATTTGGACCCTTTGGACCTTAATGTAGCTATAGACCAATTTGAAAACAGGACCAAAAATTAAGAATCTGAATACACGGTTAGATTTGGCATATCAAAGAACCCCAATAATTAATTTTTTGATGAAATCCCTTTTGGACCCTAATTCGTTGGGACCAAAACTCCCAAAATCAAATAAAACCTTCCTTTTGTGGTCATAAACCTTGTGTTAAAATTTCATAGATTTCTGTTTACCTATACTAAAGTTATTGTGCGAAAACCAAGAAAATGCTTATTTCGGCCCTTTTTGGCCCCTAATTCCTAAACTGTTGGGACCAAAACACCCAAAATTAATCCCAACCTTTCTTTTATGGTGATAAACCTTGTGTTTAAATTTCATAGATTTCTATATACTTTTACTAAAGTTAGAGTGCGAAAACCAAATGTCTTCGGACGGCCTGTTTTACTTATCACTGAATTCATGTAGAAAGCCTGTAATATGAACTGATGCAGGTTTTAATACAAGTATAACATACACTTTTAAAACATTGTCAATGTTTTATGAAAACATTGTCAATGCTTTATGAAAACATTGTCAATGTTTTATGAAAATGAGGTCAAAGTCAGATGAATCATGCAAGACAGACATGTACACTTCACAGTCATTCCAAACAAATATAGTGGTCCTATTGCTAATCATGCTAAAATTACCTGAGAAACAGAACAAAATTTGAACATTGGTCAACGAACAATGAAAACAAGGTCAAGGTCATATGTTACAAACCCTGCAGACAAATGTACACAGCATAATTGCTCCATACCCTAGATATAATTATTACTGATAGTATCTGAGACAAAGACTCGACCATGTTATGATGTAACCACAAAAATATAAATTGACTAATGAACCATGAAAGGAGGTGAAAAACAATGAACATATGACATGTATGACCTGTGGAAATTTTGTAGCATATTAAGATGTCTGCACACAAGGGTATGAGGCATCCAGGTCTTCTACCTTCTAGAAAATAAAGTTCTAAACAAATGGTTTTATGTCTTTGCTGCCTCGCTGCCAGATTGTAATACTTTATGGTTGATCTTGCAATTTTACTGCAACTTTCCGTGCAGTCAAGACATAAATGTGACTACACACAACATGTACAAGGTAAAAGATTTATGTGCAGCTTTTCTAAATATGACCAATAACACCCCATTGTTTTTACACTACCAGTCTTTGTGAAATTGGCATTTTTCAAAAACCAATGCAGAATTTCTCTTTATTTCAAAAAACAAAGCACTTGGTGTGAGTATAGTTTTATCTTTTCCAGTCATGCCAGTACTACATTCAAAATATCACGAACAATGTCATTACACATAAGATAATAACCATGATAACCATTAGTGAAAGATAATTTTTTACCCCTTTATTTCCTGTGTACAAGCTTTAGTACATGTACATGTAACTATGTCACCTCAAGTTTCCAAAATATTTTTTAAAGGAAACACTTAATATCAAAAGAATGATTCTTTGAATGAACCAAGTTATATGTTTAATACTCAGCAATTGTTTTCTGCAATAAAATGTAGGATTAATATTCTCCAACTGTCAAATTCAAGGGAAAATATTTTTTTTAACCTTTTCCGTATGACTTCATTTTTGACATACTATGTCTTGGTTGTAATACAACTGTACTGTCATCACTTTTTTGGTTATAGTTATCAATGGATGATGGTCACCTCCTTATCATAGTGTGCAGCCCATTGATGTAGTGCATGTAGTACTCTTTGATGGGTCTAGGACCTTTTAATAAAGATGACAGCAAATGTTATCAAGAAATAGGCACTCTTCTCAGAAAAAAAATTTCCTATATACCTTTATAATTATATAAAGGTACAACGTATACAGTCAGAGCTCAGACATAAATAAGTCTGAATTTGCTTTTGACTCATTGAAACGTTTTATTTCACTAAAGGCCTCACATGAGCACAGGCACTTGTCTCAGAAAAAAAAATATTCCTATATAAAATTGAGAAAGGAAATGGGGAATGTGTCAAAGCGACAAAAACCCGACCATAGAGCAGACAACAGCCGAAGGCCACCAATGGGTCTTCAATGTAGCGAGAATTCCCGCACCCGTTGGTGTCCTTCAGCTGGCCCCTAAAAATATGTATACTAGTACAGTGATAATGGACATCATACTAAACTCTGAATTATACACAAGAAACTAAAATTAAAAATCATACAAGACTTACAAAGGCCAGAGGCTCCTGACTTGGGACACACACAAAATTGCTATATATATACCTTTATATAAAGGTATATAGGAATTTTTTTTTCTGAGACAAGTGCCTGTGCACATGAGGCATGATAGTACAACAATATAACAAATAAGATATAATGCATGAACAAACATATTTACAAATGCATGAATAAAATTAATGGGAAGGTAAATATCATTTGTAAATTGACATTACAATTTTACAGAACTTGGCTAAGCCAACAAGAACAAATTTATCTTTGCTGTTAATTAAATTAGAGAAACTCATAGTATTTTTAACTTTACAAATATCTGCAGGCAAAAATTTCAGCCTTTCAGCATTAAAGAAAGTACAATCATATATATAATGAAATTCATCTCCTAGCACATTGCTGTTACATAAATAAATCACATATTCTTTCTGATATATATATATGATCATATATCAATGCTATAAAATCTCCCACATTCAATAGGTCTCATAGAGGTCTAAATTTGTAAGTTTTAGGATTTGTCTCCCTTTAATGCAAGACAAAATACGACTTAAATAAATCAAATATTGTTAAGCAAGAAATAATTGTCCAGAATCAAAAAGTTGCAAATTTCGACTCCTACAAGTCGATAAGTTATCAAAATTGGTTAACTTTAAGACCCACGCATATTTATTAATAGGTCATACATCTAAATCAAATAATGACAACATTGAAAGACAATGCTTTGTCTTCTAAAGAAAAATATGAATGAGAGTCTAAAAAGTCGGAGATAATGTTATTAACCTAACAATGCCACCACCTGGAACCACACTTAATGAGGTACAACATCTGTGTTTAGTAAGGTTGTTCAATTAGATAATTAAATATAGATAGCTCAAGTCCTTGTAAACTCTCAGACAGGTTTTTGCTGTCATAGGTGGTGTACTTTTGCCACCAAGTAAAATTAAGTTTTTTCATCAACATAAACAGACCTAACATGTCTGTCATTTTCTGACTTAGATAAGTCTAAAATTGAAAACACATTTTTATAATAAATACATGTTTTGACTTCTTTAAGTGAAAAACAAAAATCATATCAAGACCTGACTATTGTGAGATGGTGAAATGACTATCCATTTTCCAGCACCAAAGATACAGGCCCTCTCAGGCTCTGACTTCAGACAATATCACATTCACTCATCCATGTCACCAGTGTCTGAGTAGAAAGTTGATGAACTAGTGGTATGTCAAAGAACTTCAATTCCTTTTTCTAAAAGAGTTCATCAGCAGGTACACATGGTACATTGCACCAAGACCTTGTTGATAAATATTCTGTTTCAACTTCACAAAGATAATACAAAATGGTCTTGAAGTTCAAGTATAGATTCTGGGTACTGACATTGTTTATCATCTTTTAAATGCTTAATATAAAAGTGTTATAGTATTCTTTTTTTTGATGTACATGACCTAGCTATAAAACCAGTTTTAATCCACTATTTTCTACATAAAAAAATGCTTGTTACTTAAGTTGAACCAAGTCAGGAATATGACAGTTGTTATCGGATATCCATTCTTTTAGAGTGTTTGACATTTGACCAGGCATGTGCCAGAAATTAATCATCAACCAGTTGATATCTATCTGTATATAAAGAAGAAGATTAGGGACTTTCCGCTTTGAATTTTCCTCAGTGTTCAATATTTTTGTGATTTTACTTTCCCCAATCCCCAATGGGTTTTGGAATGTATGCAAACGCACACATTTACATCATGACAATATCCTACAGCACTGGATTAGTTTCTGTCATTAAGGTGTTTGAAATCCTATCAATAACGGGGTAAAAATATACCAAACTCAACTATCACAGTAGAGCTTCTATCAATAACAGGGTAAAATACCAAAATCGACTATCACAGTAGAGCTTCTCTCGATAGAAGCTCTACTGTGATAGTGGAGTTTGGTATATTTTTACCCTGTTATTGATAGGATTTCAAATGTAACGGTTTATTTCTTCCTCTGTGATATTTTATCCTGAGGATAATTTGTCCCGGTAATTTTTTTCCAGGCTTGGTATTTAACAGGTTGATTTTTTCCAGAGGAGTGAAAATCTATCTGTGTTATGCGGATAGTGTGTACCGGTATATATTTTCCGTACTATATTTCACAGAACCGTGTGAAACAGAGTCCCATTAACTACTATGTAAGTTACTCACAATCAATATATACCTGACTATAATTATAAAATGTTTCACAAAGGTAGACCAAATTTGCATAATTTTTCAAAGGGAGGTAATGATGAGCAATTTATATTTTAAAGATATTAATATAATATACATGATATATTTCTGAATCTATTTTATAGTGAAATTTTTCCTTGAATCTTATTTTTTATATATTCATTTATATAAAAAGATGACTTACAACTTGATTTAATAAGACAGATAACATTTCACAGGTAAAAACTATCCAGCTGTTAAACATGCTTTTGTTCCAATATATTGTTATGCTATGATTTATCTGATTTCCATATAAGACATATAACCAACAGCTACATCTCTGTCCCCAGACAAAACTATTTATATAGTTAAAAATATCATCATAATCAAATTCTTCTATTACTGTTAACAGTAGTAATGCAACTATATTTCTACTTTACTTCTAAATTTATATTTGTACTGAGATCTGAAAACAACTCACTTTTACATGTATTTCACTAACCTTATTTAATCAAGATATTATTTTCACAATTACGATCTTTGAAATTACTTGTGGTTTTCTTCCCATATGCCTATGTTTCATGATAATTTTCTTTTTAAAAGGATGATATTGACTTGAATATTTCAGGAAATTTTTTCAAGGATAATTTATGAAATTATTTCCCATTAGAATACTTGTTTTTTTTAACAATTTCGGTTTATTTCAAATGCACTATTATTATTTCATAGTATTTTTAAAGGATAAGTTTTTTCTAATAACTATATATATACATGTATTCAATAAGTCAACTACCCAGATAGAATTTCACGGCAGAGGAAAAAATATCCCAGGGAAATATTTTCCTCGGGATAAAAAAATAACAACAACTACTGTGACATTTTTTCCTCCGGATCAAATTTCACCCGGATATAATTTTGCTTTACACAAACACCTGTGCTGTCAACACCACTGTAGTATGTCATTTAGCCAGTTAAATATCAGCAGTCCAACATCATGGATTGCGGATAAAACTGACCTGACCAAGCATATGTCTTCGGCTGTAATGTGACTGATATCAAAGTCTGATCACAGAGGGTGATACTTACTTACATACATGTACTTGAGATGAAATGAATATTTTGCATCACAAAAAAATATGATGCATAGCTGCAATCTGGCTGTAGATAATCCTATCAAATATGCATTTATTGCACATTTACCATATTTAATGACTGCCTCCCTAGGATTTCAAAACTGTTTGATTATATACAATCCATTTTAGCACCACTTTTTCTAATGTTTTTTTTTTTATAAATTCTACTTTCGTTTTGGTTACGACTCCCTAATGTCTCGGCCCGTAACAAACTCGGCCTATAGCATAATCGGCCTCAGAAGAAATTATTTTAAGTACGATAGCATAAGTCAAGTTGCGTAAATGAAGTAAACATCTGCCGAGGAGCCAAAAATCTTTTGAATGACTTTTTTCCTGAAACCTGATTTTTTGGTTTATGAAAAAATCATGTGATCGAGCACTTTTTTTTTGCTACGGCTCTGAAAGTATGCACTGCCATGGCTACGGTTACATGAAAATGTAACAATAATTTATTTTGTCAATGTATGTATGTATGTATGTTCCGTATCTCCCTCCTTTAGTAGGAGCACCACCATGGGTTATGGTGTAAAAAGGAAGACATTTAACACACTGATTTTTTTTCTCATAATGATAGCCCAAAAATGGGTGAAAAATTATGAAAAATGGGAAAATCATCAGAATTTGATACTTTCAAGGCACTGGCTACGGTTACATAGAAATGTTACAATAATAAAAATATTATTGTTACATTGGTGACTAATTGCCGGAATACAGGGTTGGGTAAGGATCCGATTATTTACGAATGCAACAATAATGCTCGAGTCTACGGTTACATTGCGTTATTGTTGGATTAAATAAACTCATCATAGATGATCATAGATACCAGGACTAAATTTTAAATATACGCCAGACGCGCGTTTCGTCTACAAAAGACTCATCAGTGACGCTCGAATCCAAAAAAGTTGAAAAAAGGCAAATAAAGTACGAAGTTGAAGAGCATTGAGATCCAAAATTCTTAAAAGTGTTGCCAAATAGTATATAGCTAAGGTAATCTATGCCTGCGGTAGAAAAGCCTTAGTATTTCAAAAAATTCTAAATTTTGTAGACAGTTAATTTATAAATATAGCAATATCAATAATAATTCATGTCAGCACAAAAAGTGGCGCTGACTACTGGGTTTGTGATACATGCACTGCAATGTCCTCAGATTATCTAGCTATAGTTGTGTTCTTTTTCGCCAATAAGAATGAAATTACTATCACAAAATATCTGTACTATGAAAATAAAAACACCGATTTCAGCAGTTTCAACATGTCGGCAAATCTTAACATGCTACTCACTGCTACTGAATCTAAAAGCTTATGGTCTCTCCAAATCCTCACTTGATATGTTATATAGTTATTTAACAAAAAGAAAACAGTGTGTGAAAGTAAACCAAAATTTAAGTGGTATGCTTGACATATTTAAAGGAGTATAACAAGGTTCCAACCTTGGACCCATTCTATTTAAATTTTTATAAATGATTTGTTCTTTTTTGTAAAAAATTGTTCATTATATAATTTATATGCTGATGACAATACTTTGTCAAAGTCTGGAAATTCCTTACAAGATGTAATTTTTGCTCTTGAGGAAGACAGCAATTATTTAAATACAGTGGTTTTCTTCCAATAAAATGCTGGCCACCCAGTAGTCCGAGATTACTCTGACGTCCAACGGCTGTTTTGCTAGACAAGCTGGGGCCGTGGGCATCAATCTGTTCATTTTTCATTTATCTCTTCATTTATTTAAGTTTCACCTACCTGCCAACCTTTATTTTTCCATATTTTAACAGTTTTCACAGAGAGCCATCGATTTCTGCATTTTGACTTTCACTTTCAAATGGACGTCAAGTTACTAGAGAGTTCGTGGCCTCGAGACTCAAATATGCAAATATTTATATTTTTTCACCTCCTTTATAGAAGATCGATGTTTAACATTTAGAAGCCAACCACGATTTTTCACCTCCTTTACAGGAGATCGATAGTAAGCATTTAGTTCCGACCACGATAACAATCGGAAGCTCTCGGACATTTAGATAACTTGCATCGTAAATGAACGAGGTGTTACATTTTGGTCATTTGCACTGTTTTCTCGTGGTCACGTGATAATCTTTGAAAATGAAAGTCAAAATGCAGAAATCGATGGGTCTCTGTGAAAACTGTTAAAATATGGAAAAATAAAGGTTGGCAGGTAGGTGAAACTTACATAAATGAAGAGATAAATGAAAAATGAACAGATTGATGCCCAATTTATATAATTCCAAGGCCCTCAATCGGCACCAGAAGCGTCGAAGCAGCGCATCTATTTTGGGTGGGCAAATATCCACTTTTTGATATGGGACGAGCTCTGACGTCCCACGGCCCCAGCTTGTCTGGCAAAACAGCCGTTGGACGTCAGAGTAATCTCGGACTAGCCACCCAGAGAAATGTCAAGTTATCTCTCTTGGCAAAAAAACACATGATAAAAAGATTGTGTTCGATTTGAATGGTATTTCTATATCATGTGAGGATGAGGTTAAACTACTTGGAGTTACAATTGAATTTACATATTTCAAATATTTGTAAAAAGACTGCAAAGCAACTAAATGTTTTGAAAAGAATTGGGAAACATCTTAACAAACTAAGTAAACTCACCTGCGAGTACTCTCAGATCTGTTTTTGTGTCTTTTTGTGTCGGGATGTATAAGTACCCGGCCACGTCCACTTGTATTTTTGTCAATCTGATGAGTTAAGCCTTTTTCAACTGATTTTTATAGTTCGTTCTTATGTTGTACTGTTATACCACTGTCCCAGGTTAGGAGGAGGATTGGGATCCGGCTAACATTGTTAACCCCGCCACATTAT
The DNA here is from genome assembly GCA_037788925.1 of Mytilus galloprovincialis. Taxonomy (NCBI): domain Eukaryota; kingdom Metazoa; phylum Mollusca; class Bivalvia; order Mytilida; family Mytilidae; genus Mytilus; species Mytilus galloprovincialis. Next base: position 2,318,633 of record JAWDJN010000023.1, on the reverse strand, counting down.
TTATGAATGTGCCTGTCCCAAGTCAGAAGCCTGTAATTCAGTGGTTGTCGTTTGTTTAGGTGTTACATATTTGTTTTTCGTTCATTTTTTTAACATAAATAAGGCCGTTAGTTTTCTCGTTTGAATTGTTTTACATTGTCTTATCGGGGCTTTTTATAGCTGACTATGCGGTATGGGCTTTGCTCATTGTTGAAGGCCGTACGGTGACCTATAGTTGTTAATGTCTGTGTCATTTTGATCTCTTGTGGACAGTTGTCTTATTGGCAATCATAACACTTCTTCCTTTTTATATTTATTACTCTTTTATTATGTCTAAATTTCAGGTATGTGAATACTGCTGAGGTACCTAACCTAGAACCTCAAGTTATGGTAAAAGATCCTTTAGATTTGAGACAGCACAAGTATGGAACTCCCTTCCTAATGAGGCTAGAATCATGACTACTTTTGACCAGTTTAGGAATTATATAAATTCCTGGTGTGGGGGTAAAAAATGTAGCTGCAGTTCATGTCGTTTCCATCATGTCCATCCAGTGCTGTCTCAAAGCTGAAATTTCTTTCTTTCTTTTTATAATGGCCGTTTGCTCTGCTTCTAGCATTTATTGAATATATCTGCCACTAAATGCTAGTGCTTATACTTATTTATTTCATGTGCATGTGCAAGAAGTGAAAGTCATAGAAATATTAGTCTTAAAAAAATTAGTTTTAAAGTAATTTCGTGCTATTTCTGTGGATTATTTTCTGCTCTGAAGGATTATTTTAGTTTTGGAGACAATTTAGCAAAAGAATTTTGTAGAAATATTGTGTCTTTGTGCGATATAAAGTGAGTTGAAAATTGACAATGTACAGAAATCATATGACGATCTTGCCAAGAATAAAGACAATGGAACCATAAACTATTCAAGAGCAGCCAACACTGTGATTAAGAATTTAGAATATGATGCCCGCGAGAAAGATGAAAATCAAATAACTGTACACAAAGTGCAAGCCCTATTTAGAGATGGTATGGCAATTCCCGACGTTAAGATAAAGTCCGCCTCTAGAAAGCAAGGAAGGGAAAATCACAATGGCATAATCATTGTTAAATTAGCTCAGAAGAAAACAATATTTAGCCAGAAACGTAAACTAACGAACAATACTGGCTATAAGAAAGTTTATATTGACAATGACTTGCCTCTAGAAACAAGAATTGTCCAAAACAACATGAGAACAATCATCAAAGAAATGGGAAAGGAACAAGATATGGTATTTGTCGGTAACAGATTGGTACATAAACGGCACTAGGACAGATTGCGGTTAGGTGTGTGGAACTGTCGAGGATGGTCAACGCGCAGAAACGACAATTCGACGTTCAGAAAGTTAGTTTATCGAACACTCTAATTGTGATATTCTTGCGATTTGTGAATCGTTTCTACGAGAGGAAGAGCAACTTTGTGTCCCAGGATATAAATGGTTAGGTCATAACCGTACAAATCTGCATAGAAACGCAGTTCGAGGATCTGGTGGAGTGGGTGCATTTATTTGTTCAGAGTTGTTTAACTCATTTGATATTGAAATAATAGATAAAAGTGCTGAAGGAATATTGTGGATATAGTTTAATTTTAAATATAGTGATCTTACTTTTTCTCTTGGAATATGCTATTTACCACCAAATATATCGACACGACTGAATGATCAAGAAAAATTCTTTGAAAATCTTTTACACCAAGTCTACTGTAATCAATTGAAAGGAAATACGATTATTTGTGGTGATTTTAATGCTAGATGTGGATTTAACACGGATTATATTGAAGGTATTGACGATGTTATACCTAGATCAGTTATTGATTCTATCGAAAACCATAACGGAGATCTATTTAGCGATTTTTTATCAGATGTCAATTTTGCTATGCTAAATGGTCGATTAGGCGTTAACGATTATACATATATATCACCAGCCGGAAAGTCTGTTGTGGATTATTTTTGTGTGCCGTATGAGCAATTAAACCGTATTTTAGATTTTAAAGTATTACGAATGTCAGATGTAATTGATTCTGTGAATTATCACCCGGAAAGTATCCCAGATCATTCCATCCTACTATGTGATCTTAAATGTGTTATATGAAACAAAATAGTGAAAACTACGATTGTAAAGTCAGTAAAAGGATCAAACGCAATACCAAAAACGTTCCAAATGATTTTCTTACAGACGAAAGTGTGCAACAAATGGTTTGAGACACAATTACGAAAATAGAAAATTTTATTCACGTCGACCAGGATATCCAAAGTGCTTATAATGAATTTCAAGAGTTTGTCCAACGTGAAATGAGCAATAGATTACCAGTGGTGAAACAAATACAAAACAAAAGGTCGAAATCCTTTTATAAACCGTATTGGAACGAAACACTACAGAATCAGTGGAATATTGCTTGCGAATATGAAAAACAATGGCTGAAATTTCATGAATCTCCACAACGTAAAAAACTCATGAAAGATAGATACTGCTACGAAAGGAAAATTTTCGATAAACTTAACCGGAAATTTAAAAGAAAATTCAACATTCAGAAAGAAAGAGATTTACAAGAGCAGCTGAATTCGAATTGTAAGCGTGATTTCTGGAGAAGTATAGGAAAACTGGGTATTGCAAACGAAAGAACGGAAAATATACCATGGGAAATCGTGAACCCGGATGGTACGGTAAATACAGACAGGGATGACGTTCTCAAAACATGGAAGTCCGATTTTGAAACATTGTACGCAAGAAATGATGACAATGACGACCTCGATAATTTAGTCAATGATGTAAACATAACTGATTTACCTTATCTTAATAATAACATAACTCGTGATGAAATAGTTAAAGCCGTTGAACATACGAAATTACGCAAAGCAGCTGGATATGATGAAATTCCATCAGAGGTGCTAAAGAATGAAAGTGCGATCGACTTACTGCATGTTATATGCAACGGTTGTTTTGAACTGGGTAAAGTGCCTGAACAGTGGACATCTGGAGTTGTAAATCCCATATTAAAACCGGGAACAAACGATAAACGCCTCCCAACAAACTACAGGGGAATCACGATTACTTCCGTACCGAGCAAAATCTACTGTAGTGTCTTGAATTCACGTTTATGTAAGCAGTTAGAGGACAACGATATCCTGTGTGAGGAACAAAATGGCTTTCGTCCAAAACGCAGTTGTGAAGAGCATATATATAGCCTTACTTCAGTTATAACAAACAGAAAAATATCAAAACAGTCTACACTCGTCAGTTTTATAGATATGAGGAAGGCGTTTGATTCTGTATCTAGAAGCCTTTTATGGTATAAACTACGACGTGCAGGTATTCAAGGAAAATTCCTATCCGCCATACAGTCCCTTTACGAGAATGTCAAATGTGCAGTCCGCGTGAATGATAGATACACTCCATGGTTTGAAGTTGACTGTGGTGTGAAACAAGGGTGTTTGTTATCACCGGCAATATTTGCGATCTATATTAATGACTTGGCCGAACGCATTAATAATCTACAGTGCGGCATTCGAATAGGAGATGATCTTTTAAGTATCCTTCTTTACGCCGATGATATAGCGCTTATTGCACCCGATGAAGATAGTCTGCAAAAAATGTTGGATGTTGTCTCCGATTGGTTTAGTCAGTGGAAGCTTGATGTTAATCCGTCCAAGAGTAACGTAGTGCATTTCCGAAATCCATCTATCGACCGTAGTAACTTTAACTTTACTTGTTCCAGACAAAACATTGCCTATGCTACATCATATAAATATTTAGGCATGTGGTTAGATGAACATTTAACGTTCGACAAAGCCGTACATGAACTATCAAAATCAGCGAGCAGAGCACTCGGTGCGTTATATGGCAAATTTATAAGCGCAGGTGGAATGAAACACTCTGTATACTCCAAGTTGTATTCTACTATGGTTGAACCAGTGTTATTTTATTGTTCGGGAATATTGGGCACAAAAGTACATTCAGTAATAAACTCTATTCAGAACAAAGCAGCTAAATTTTTCATGTCTGTTGGAAGGTACACTGCAAATACTGCGATTCGAGGAGATATGGGTTGGACCTCGTGTTTTACGAAACAAAGAACTGCATGTATACGATTATTAAGTCGGATATTGCGATCTGATGATACGCGTTTAACTCGAAAGATTACCGAGTGGACTAAAAATCGACGTAAAGGATGGTACGTTAAAGTGAAACGTTTTGCGGAAACCGTTGTTGCCACTGCTATTCTTAATGATACATTAATTTCTACAAAAACTGTTATGCGAACAATAAAGGAACGCTTTGATGTGGTTGATAACGATGAATTCAAACAAGCGTTATTTGACGATTCGAACAATGTAAACGGAAATAAATTAAGGACATATACTGTCATACCGTTTACACAAAACAAACGTTAAAACTGAGCGATACCTTAAGCTACAACTCCCCAAAAATGTGCGTCGAACTGTTACCCTGTTCCGTAGCGGGTCTCTGCCGTTGGCGATCGAGACAGGACGATATGCCTGACCGCGAACACCAGTAGATGAAAGACTATGCCGACTATGTAATAGCAACGATGTTGAAAGTGAAAAACATTTTTTGTTGTTTTGCCCATTATATGAAGATATTAGATTTGAATTGTTTGCTAAAACTAGAACTTTAATTGATAGCTTCGATACTTTGGATATGGACAGTAAATTTATCGAAATAATGTCTTGTGAAGATATACAAACTTCTTTGTCATATGCAATTTTTAAATCTTTTCAGAGACGAAAACTATTCATATTTAGCACACGAGAATTTATCAAGCAAAAATATTTAATGTTTTTCTATTTATATTTATAAACAGTGATTTTAACTCAAATTATTTAGTCATTTTGGAAAAACTTTTACTTTTTTGTAAGTTTATCTGTGAAAAGTATAGTACAGAATGTAACTGTACAGTATGAAATACTTACGTGCATATTTCACCAAGATTCGAAAGACTAAAACATGCTCTCAAAAACAACATATTGGATTTGTAGAAACTGTTGCAAAATGTATGCAATCTTGTAAAATACAAATAAAAGTTTTCAAGTTTTATTTTAATGCATATTACTAGCCCCAGCGTACATTGTAGTAAATTAATGTAAAAATAACGCAATGTAACCGTAGACTCAATAATTATTGTTACATTCGTAAATAATCGGTTCCTTACTCAACCTTACAATCCGGCAATTAGTCTCCAATGTAACAGTAATATTTTTTATTATTGTAACATTTCTATGTAACCGTAGCCAGTGCCTTGAAAGTATCCAATTCTGATGATTTTCCCATTTTTCATAATTTGTCACCCATTTTTGGGCTATGATTATGAAAAAAAATCAGTTTCTCAATTAAACTTTTTTTTCATACTTTCAATAAAGATGAAGTGGACAAATCTGATCAAGTTTATTTAAAAAAAACAATAGGTAGGTGCAGAAATCTAGACGTCTAAAAATGTGAAATATAACTCAAAGGTTTTAAAAAAAATGTTGCTGTTTTGTGTAAAATTTACTATGCTGTCAATTTTGTAATTTTTATTTCGACTTCTCTGTTATAAACGATAAATCATAGGAAAAAAAACCATCTGAGAAATGATAGTTGAAAAATTGATATGGGATGCACATCATGCACATGTTTATGATAAAATATTTTTTTGTACTCCTTACTCTTATCCTCAACATTTTTTGGCTAATGAGACTGACTATTGGTAATACATGTGATACAAGTGAAAATTGTCAATCAATTTTAAGAAAAATACTATAATCTAAGGGACGACATCAAAAGATCGATGTAGGATAAAAAAAAAACTTAAATCAAATAGTTTGGGGGTGGGGTGGGGTTAAAATTTTATAAGTTTTGTATATCTAAAATAGATTTTTACATATATCCCTATTGGTAAATCAATTTTTCCCAAATTAAGTTAAGAGGGGGGGGGGGGGTTTGGGGGTCAGTGAAAAAACTATGTGAATTAAGTTTTTTTTTATCCTACATTGAACTTTTGATGTCGTCCCTAACTCAATGCATTGATAATTTTCACTTGTATCACATGTTTTGGAACTAATTCCAGAACGAAATTTCAATGAGACTTGAGACGTCAAAAGGTGTGTTATGGACTATATAGTTAAGATATGTTGTGTACTTGTAATTATTCTGAAAAGGTGTTTCAAAACGTAGTTTAGATACAAAATTAAAGGAGTAGAGAATGCGGTTAAGTGTGAAGGAGATCTATTAATACACTCAATTACATTTGTGTAGTGTATAACATACACCATGTATCAAACATCTTTTTGGTTAACATGGTAAAAGCTGGTTCATTTTTATATGACAAATTCGGGTTATGTTATCAGTTTATGCAATTCAACACTAAATTAAAGAAGTTTATAGCTCCAGTGCTTAAAGAGGGGTGAAAGATACCAGAGGTCAAACTCATAGATAGAAAACAATAGTTATCAAAGGTATCAGGAATATAATTTAGTACGCCAGACGCGCGTTTCGTCTACATAAGACTCATCAGTGACGCTCATATCAAAATATTTATAAAGCCAAACAAGTTCAAAGTTGATTAGCATTGAGGATCCAAAATTCCAAAAAGTTGTGCCAAATACGGCTAAGGTAATCTATGCCAGGGATAAGACAATCCTTAGTTTTTCGAAAAATTCAAAGTTTTGTAGATAGGAAATTTATAAAAATTACCACATTATTGAAATTCTTACTGGGATGGTGATACCCTCAGGGACGAAACGTCCACTAGCAGTGGCATCGACCCAGTGGTGTAAATAGTTATCAAGGGTATCAGGAATATAATTTAGTACGCCAGACGCGCGTTTCGTCTACATAAACAAACTAATAACGCCATGGCTAAAAATGAACAAAAAGACAAACAGTCAAACAACAGTACACATGACACAACATAGTAAACTAAAGACTAAGCAAAACGAACCCCACCAAAAACTGGGGATGATCTTAGTTATAATATGCAAGACACAATTTAAAAATATAAATACCAACATCTGACTTATGATATATATTTTCGAATCCAAGAGTCCTTTTTAAATTATACTAGAACACACCCGCGAAATCGCGGGCATTCAGAGCGTAGTTTAAAGTATGTAAAGTGTTGTTGGAAGAATTTTGTGAAATATTGAATGACTGGAGAATTTCAGCAAAATTATCATAAATCATAGGTTATTGGGGACAGGAAAATGTTTTTTTTAATCCCTCCTCCTTTATTTCCAAAATTCCCAATGTGTGGTTTTCTATCAATTTCAATATGAATATACATTTAGTATGTTATGAACATTTAAGTAAGGAGCCTGTACTTCAGTGGTTGTCGTTTGTTTATGCGTTACATATTTGTTTTTCGTTCATTTTTTGTACATAAATAAGGCCGCTAGTTTTCTCGTTTGAATTGTTTTACATTTTCATTTCGGTGCCTTTTAAAGCTGAGTATGCGGTATGGTCTTTGCTCGTTGTTGAAGGCCGTACGATGACCTACAGTTGTTAATTTCTGTGTCATTTTGGTCTCTTGTGGAGAGTTGTCAACATGGCAATCATACCTGATCTTCTTTTTTTTGTAATCAATGAATTTTGTAAAAGATTTAATGACTGGAGAATTTCAGAAAAGGTATCAAAAGTGCACATGAATAATTTTAGCGCTTATCTGTATATTATGAACATTCACTATATAAATAAAGTGTATTTACTTTCAATTCTAAGTTTTCTAATCGATCCATGTTGGTCATTGATATAGTATACAGACCCTCTCTATTTAATAAACTCTGTGACCACCGTGGATAGTAAACTTGAAAATGATAGCAGATAGAATTCTGAAAATACACTTTATTCGTAGTATATGTATGTTCAATGTATACAGAAAAACGCAAACCGGAAGTATAATCTGACTTAAAATTTTGTCCAATGACGGGACAATATCCGGATGCGCTTTTTCTCGATTTTCTCCCAAAATAACTCAATCTGAATAATCATATGAGTGGATGACAAATGCGACTATGCACTGTACCTATAGGACACAGAGGCGTGTTGATTAATTTATTGTGGAAAGAAGAGAAGCGACACCCAAAATGAGGTCTTCTCGTTTAATAGTATAGAATCCTACTATTATCAAACAATGTATTTCTTTTTAATTTTTAGCTTTTTATTAGTCTAAGATATTTGTATTTTTCCGTGTCATCCATGAGTTTTGTTAACCTTCATTTGACATATTGACGTTGACTTTGGTTTTCTCAGAAAAACAAAGGAAGACAAGCTGCAAATGGAAAAAAAACATATAAAACATGACTGACCACGTTATAAAGTAACAATTATGTTAAATAATTAAGGTAGATTTTGTATTTAAGGGCATACGATACAGTTTTGATCCTGTATTTACAAGTTGATGAAAATTTGCATATAGATAAAGGAAGATGTGGTGTGAGTGCCAATGAGACAACTCTCCATCCAAATAACAATTTAAAGATATTTTTTTACCTGATTAAATCAAATATGTCATAAAAAATATACCTTCATGTGCTACTTTTTGAGTTGAACGAGGTCGAAATTTTGTATATTTGCTCAAAATTCGGATTTGTGGCCGTATTTTCTCTTTCGAAAGAAAGCCATAACTTTTTTGTTTTTAAAGATAAACACAAATTGTTTTTTGTTAAATAATTTGTAATTTCTGTATTTTATAAGTATCTTAAAAAATTATGCATTTTTTATTCAGAAATAACTCATATTTATCGAATGGTCATGAATTGAGAAAAAAACGTCATTTTTTGCTGTATATTTATCAAAATTTAAAAAAATGCACTATTTACAGTTTTATAAAATTTGGTCCACATAATCTTCCTGCAAAATGAAACTAAATGTCATTTTAAGAAATAGGGGTCCATGCCCTCGTTTTCAAATTAAATCAGTTTGAATGATAAAAATCAGTCGAAAAATGCATCTTTTCCCGATATGTCACAGTTTGACGTCGCGAAAATAACATTTTACGTTAGAAACGTCATTACCTCCCCTGTAACTATATCGTATGCCCTTAAGGTTCAGATTATTATTTTGATTAGTTGATTTCTGAAATGTAACGATAATCGTGCTCGATATTGTTATAAACGCTAGGCCAAATTCCTTGTCCGAGTTAGGTATTATGTTAATTACTCTTTGTCCCTGGTAAGTCTTGTGTGGACGAGGCGCGCTTCTGGTGTATTGAATTTTAAACCTGGTGCCTTTTGTTAGCTATTTTTCATGTGTTTCTTTGTCTAATATGTTCTCCTATTTATTTGTATTGTAGTCCTGTAATGTTATGTTGTCATTTTAATATTATATTTAACATTGCCATTAAAGCGGGAGGTTTGGCATGCCACAAAACCAGGTTCAACCCACCATTTGTTTTCAAAATGTCCTGTACCAAGTCAGGAATGTGGCCATTGTTATATTATAGTTCGGTTCTGTGTGTGTTACATTTTTTTTTTAAATTGATACTTTTTTTATTCCAAATATTTCCTGTTTACAATTTCCTCAGTTTCCCAGGATGCAAACTGTGGATTCCCGTTTACATTTAAACCAACTGTCCGGGAAGCAGGAGGCTGAAAAAGTGCACTCTATTATCAAAAAAAAATAGTATACATGTAATAATACTTATATATATTCTTTTATATGACAATGAGTGAAAAAATAATATACATGTAATACTACTTATATTCTTTTATATGACAATGAGTGAAAAAAGGAATATCTTTTTAGAATGTAATACTAGGGATGAATAATAAAACATTATAACATAAACGAGTGCACCTATAAACCAGGGGCCATGTCAACGAAGCTGTCCTAGGACTAAGACATGTCTTAGGATGGTCTTAGGACACGTCTTAGTCCTAAGTCGGGTAAACGAAAGTCTCCTAAAATAAGATATGTCCTAAATTTGGTCCTAAAGTTAGGATATACAATTAGGTGTCTTAGGATAGTCCTAAAGGTTACATCGTCCTAAAACGTAATAAAAACAACAAATATGGCATAAACTCAATACTAAAAATACTAATACAATATTAAACTATCATTAGATAAAATTAATAAAAAAAAATATTGTTTAGTGTTTGTTAAAGATTTAATTGTATTATACTAAAATTATTTCGTGCTGCCTTTTTTGAAGCCTAAACAATACTACAATGTATCATCAAAAGCAACATATTTAAAATATTTCAAATATGGGAAAAAGTTTACTTCTTTTTTACCTAATCCTGATTCGATACATGTAATGAAATCGAGTGGACCTAAGGACAAAACTAGTTTATGTACTAAAATTGCAGCTCGAATATCACAAAGTTTTGTGACTATTTACTTTTGTTTTCGTATTAAATTCATTTATATCTTTTATCATATTTAAATAACGTATTTATTAGTATTCCGTAAAAACATTAACTTTTATTTTGCGTTTATTGTTTTCTATATAAGAGTCACCCTCCCTCTCTTTACATAAAGGTTCTAAAATACAATTCAATCTATGTCATACAAATCTCTACATATATTTTCAACTAAATAAATGTGTTAGGATGGTCCTAGGACCATCGTAGTTAGGACTGTCCTAAGACAGCTTTGTTTTACATCCTAAGACATGTCTCAGACACGTCCTAAGACCATCCTAAATAATGTCCTAAGACCTATCTTAGGACATGTCCTAGGATACTTTCATTGACACGGCCCCTGGGATGGTGTTCTCGAAGCTATCTTAGGATAAGGACGTGTCCTAAGACCATCTTATGACAAGTCTTTATCCTAAGTCGTGTTCTCGAAACTCTCATAACTTAATAGGATAAATCACATTTTTCGTCTTAACTTTAGGACACCTAATGAGGTGTCTTAAGATCATTATATCAACATCCTAACTTTGTGCATGCTTTTTTCTCTATTGTTTACGGCTTTACGTGAATGTGAACATGAAATGAAACGCACCATCAATTATTAGAAATGCTGCATGATTTTAAACTTTGAACTTCGTGTTTTACGATACGATTGCACTACGAACTCAGTATTCTTATTTCAAAACAAATTGTTTTCCAGTTTAAATCACAATCCTTTTTGATATATTTTTAATAATTATACATTTGAAATCATGCATTTGATGTAATACATGTTATTACAAAATTTTGTAAACAATTTTATCAATTGGTTTTGTCTTTAAAACATTTTTATCAAACAATTACTTTAACTATTTAGAATTTCGCCCATAGGATATATTTAGGACGTCCTATCATAAGATGCGTCTGAGATAGCTTCGAGACACAACTTAAGAGTGTCCTAAGTCGATCCTAAGTCCATCCTAAAATTGGTCTTATCTATGACTTAGGACGAATCTTAGGATACTTTCGAGAATACCGCCCCAGGGGCCTGTTTATCGAAGCTCTCTTAGGATTAGGACGTGTCCTAAGACCAACTTAGGACACATCTTAGTCCTAAGTGGGTTTATCAAACATGTCTCAACTAAGGAAAATCCTAGGAATTGTCCTAACTTTAGGATACCAATTTAGGTGTCTTAAGATGGTCCTAACTTTAGGATATATTCAATTTCGACTTTTGATCATTTTCACACGTATTGTTGTTTTTACCAGTAGTAAAATAGTTGAAATACTCCGGATTTATATGAAAAATGCACGAGATTTGTCTTTGGACTGTTAAATATTAAAACCTTGACACTTCGAATTCAACTCACTCAAAAACATGTAATGGTTTTTACCGATTATATATCTAGTTAATGTGGACAAGTTCATTTATATACATATTATCTATTTGATATTATTCCCAACTTTGTACTTAGTTTATATCTATTTCACCCTATATTATAAAGATCTTACTATATTGAACATATTTTGTATTATATGGTTCAATGAATCCAAAATACTCTATCTGAGCTCTTTGATATTTACTCACCACTGGCTATTGGAAAAACTACTTTACTTAATAGTTGTTTTATCTGGTTTTATCTAGTTTAACAGTTCACCTATTGACTATATATATTGTACTTTTTAACTATATTGTCAATGCAGAATAAGTAACACCAGAAACAACATCAAGAGCCGTAGCCAGCATTATAAGGTATTTACATTTAAGGGTTTTTCAAATTAGTTTATGGTTAAATGTTTTTGACTTAAATATTTTATTTAGTTTCATTTACTTTGCTAATTGTATTTCAAACTTTATATTTTCTTATTTACCTGTAATTAACTTTCAATGTTATATAGTATTTTATATAGTAGTATGGTCAACTTACTTTAGTGAACAGTTTTCATTAGCATTGATTAACAAATTGTTTACATTCAGAGTTGTCATTTAACTGTGTTTTGCATTATTATTTATTTGCAATTGTGTAATTAAACATAATATTCATTATTTGCTACAAAATGATATATTCATATGCATTTATGTGTAAAGTTGTATTTATTTGTCATTATCTGTATATTTCAGATCTGTCGTTGCCTTCTATATTATATTTATTAAAATATATGAACGTTCTGCATTTGATTTATCTGAGCCTTATTCCACCTGGTCACAAATGGCGTCGTCGACAAACCAGAAGGCAATGACTGCTGGCATTCCATCAGACGGCTGAGAGGGGTATCCACGGAGGAAGCCGAACATTTACGAAGTTAATTTGTGTATCATCGGACTATCCACGGAGATGAACGAACTTTGACGGAGTTTCTACCAGACCGGAAATCCACGGGAAGAGTCGACCAGTGACGGAGATTATTTGTGTTATCGGAATATATACGGACTTATCCGAACATTGTCTGAGTTTACGATTGAAGACGAACATTGACGGAGATGTATAACAGTGCCGAAACCGTTTACCAATGAAGTAACTGTTTTCTGTATTTGGAATATATGTGTTTTTGGAATATATGTGATATTGTGAGACATGGTGACATATGATGAAATATGTTTAGTATTTTTTCAATCTGGATTATGTGATTTATTCATTTTGGATTATGTGTATTATTCATGCTGGATTATAATTATGCATTGATTCACTTTTTGTGAATATAGAGTGGAGTTATATATTGTGTATTTTTGCAATTTTTGAATATATTTTTGTGGTAATTTTCAATAGTTTTGAAAGTTCATAATGGCAAGTAATCCTACTTGTAAGTCTTTACAAAAGCAAGTGACTGAATTGCAGAATAGAATTAAAGAACTATCTTGGAAACCTAGTGTTGAAAATGAAGTAAAAAGACCACCATCTAACGAAAAGAATGTTGTATATGTACAGAAAGATAGAAAAGTTCCAAAGTTTACTGGGTATAATTTTCAAGTTGAAGATTGGATGGAAGATGTTAATACTGTGTTACATGCCCGTGAGATGTCCCGTCAAGAACGAGCGGATTTTATATATTTACAACTTGAAGGTTCTGCTAAAGATGAAGTGAAATACCGTTCTCATCTAGTTCGACAAAGTCCAGATCAAATTTTAGAAATTTTACAAGATGCCTTTGGTGTAAAGGATAATATTACTAAACTACAGAAGAATTTTTTTAGATCGTGTGCAAAAGCCAAATGAATCACTTAGGGAATATTCGTATGTGTTAATGGATTTAATGAGTAAAATTACAAATAAAGATTCTACTTGGATGCCTAATAAAGAGAAAACATTGTGCGACCAATTTTCACAAAATGTACAAGACAGTTACTTAAGAAAACATCTGAAACAAATAGTGCGTGCATAATCTCATATACCATTTTTGGATTTACGTGAAGAAGCTATTATGTGGTCCGAGGAGGAAGAATATAAAGATAAAAGATACAACACAAAGACGAAAAGTGAAACAACCGATACTGTACCAGAAGAACCTACAACTGATGTTTGCGCTAGTAAGGATAAAACTGACAGTAGTAGTGAACAATCCGATAAATTCAATCAGTTATTGGGTATTGTCCAAAAACAAAGTGAACAGATTGAAACATTAACAAAGATCGTTAATACAAAGCAACAGCCAACAAGTTATAACAGTAGATACAATAGGTTTGAGCCACAACGACGTACTTTGTTATGTTTTAGATGCAATGAGCCAGGTCACAAGATTGCAGACTGTCCAGTTGTGAATTCCAAGAAGTCGGGAAACGGGTAGAATCTACTGTGAAGAGTCCCATTGTAGATGATAACCATATGGACTCAATTCAAGCTGATCGTTTAGTGGGTAAATGTCCAACCATTAGTGCTTACGTTGCAGGATTTAAAGTTAACTGTCTAGTAGATACTGGGTCAACTGTTACAACAGTTACAGAGTCGTTTTATAACCGTTTTCTAAGGAGGTGTACTGATCTACAAACTGATATTACATTTAATCTGAAAGGTGCAAATGGAACTTGTATACCGTATATAGGATATGTTGAAGTTGATATTGACATTATGGGCCAACGTTTGCCAAACAGAGGTGTTTTGATTGTGAAGGATCCTATTGACAGTTATACCCGTATAAGAAAAGAAAATGTCCCTGGACTTTTGGGAATGAACGTTATTAGCTTATGTAAGAAACTTTTGCAAGAAGATTATGGGAACCAGTATTCAGAACAAGTTACCGAAATAGCCGAAAATTTTAAACTTAGAGAACTTTTTAAAGCTTGTGACAAAAATGAACATTGTAATACTATTGGATTTGTTAAACTTTGTTCTAATTCACCAGTTCGTATTCCTGCAAATTCTGTGATTATTTTAAATGGAACTGGGCCGAATTTACCGAGATTGTATGATGCTGTTGTTGAACCTTTACACACTAGTGGACACTTGCCTTCTACTTTTATTGTTGTACATACGTTTGTTACTGTTCGAAATGGACGATTAACTTTTAGAGTTGGTAATATTGGAGATGATGATATATGGCTTGCTCCAAGAACTAGAGTTGGTATTTTATTGAAAGGTGATGTAGAAAACCATGATAAAGGACATGTTGAATTTATACGAACTGGACATACAGAGGAAATTTATATTCATGATATTGCTTATTGTGCAGAAACTTATGTGAATTTGTCAAAGATAGAAGATTTTGAAATGCCTGTAGATATGAGCCATTTGTCAACAACAAGCAATCAGAGAGATCAAATAAAAACATTATTTTATAACTATAGTGACATTTTTTCGAAAAGTGATACTGATGTTGGATATACAAAGACAGTAAAACATAAAATTCGCACAGTAGATGATGTACCGATTGTTCAACCGTATAGACGAATTCCGCCTAACCAGTATGAAGAGGTAAAGCAGCATATAAAGAAGCTAGTTGAAAACAAGATTATTCGTGAAAGCACAAGTCCTTACGCTTCACCTATTGTTCTAGTGAGAAAGAAAGACAATTCTCTGCGCATGTGCGTGGATTTTAGAAAAATTTACAACACCGTTTGGACTTTACGAATATCTACGAATGCCGTTCGGATTATGCAATGCACTTGCAACATTTCAACGTTTGATGCAACAATGTTTTCGAGATGAGATTTTTAACATTTTGTTAGTCTTTCTAGATGATATTATTGTTTACTCTGCCAATATTGAAGAACATTTGAAACGTTTAGAAGTTGTATTCAAAAGATTAAGAGAACATGGTTTGAAACTAAAGCCTTCCAAATGTCATTTTTTTAAACGAGAAGTTCGCTATTTGGGCCACGTTGTTTCAGATGAAGGAATTCATACAGATCCAGATAAAATCAGTGCAGTTCAAGATTTTGAAATACCTACAACCGTTAAGAAGTTAAAGTCTTTCTTGGGTTTATCAGGATATTAACGTCGATTTACACAGGGATTTAGTAAAATTGCAGGACCTTTACACAAATTGGCTCAAAAATTTACACCTCATCCACGAAAATTATTTGGTAAGGAATGGACTACTGATTGTCAGAATAAGTATGTGGATATAGATATTTGCATTATCGAGACGATTAATACTTAGCTGGGGAGTATGTGGACAAGTTCATTTATATACATATTATCTATTTGATATTATTCCCAACTTTGTACTTAGTTTATATCTATTTCACCCTATATTATTGAACATATTTTGTATTATATGGTTCAATGAATCCAAAATACTCTATCTGAGCTCTTTGATATTTACTCACCACTGGCTATTGGAAAAACTACTTTACTTAATAGTTGTTTTATCTGGTTTTATCTAGTTTAACAGTTCACCTATTGACTATATATATTGTACTTTTTAACTATATTGTCAATGCAGAATAAGTAACACCAGAATCAACATCAAGAGCCGTAGCCAGCATTATAAGGTATTTACATTTAAGGGTTTTTCAAGTTAGTTTATGGTTAAATGTTTTTGACTTAAATATTTTATTTAGTTTCATTTACTTTGCTAATTGTATTTCAAACTTTATATTTTCTTATTTACCTGTAATTAACTTTCAATGTTATATAGTATTTTATATAGTAGTATGGTCAACTTACTTTAGTGAACAGTTTTCATTAGCATTGATTAACAAATTGTTTACATTCAGAGTTGTCATTTAACTGTGTTTTGCATTATTATTTATTTGCAATTGTGTAATTAAACATAATATTCATTATTTGCTACAAAATGATATATTCATATGCATTTATGTGTAAAGTTGTATTTATTTGTCATTATCTGTATATTTCAGATCTGTCGTTGCCTTCTATATTATATTTATTAAAATATATGAACGTTCTGCATTTGATTTATCTGAGCCTTATTCCACCTGGTCACATTAACAATTAGTTTGTTGAATTTTTATATAATACGTTTCATTATCACTGGACTAGTATATATTTGTTTAGGGGCCAGCTGAAGGACGCCTCCGGGTGCGGGAATTTCTCGCTACATTGAAGACCTGTTGGTGACCCTCTGCTGTTGTTTTTTATTTGGTCGGGTTGTTGTCTCTTTGACACATTCCCCATTTCCATTCTCAATTTTATTTAGTAGTTATTATTTTTGTCTTATGTTTTGTTTTATACAGTTTAAATGTACAAATATTATACAATGATCATTTATTATCTTTAATTTAACACTATTAATTAGTTTCTAATTAACTATATTTGAAAAAACAAAATTATTGATAAAATATGATATCAAATTGTATTTTTTCATATCTAATTTGTATTTTCTTTTTCGCCAATACTTAGGACATCGGTTAGGAGGTCCTAGCTGATATATTCCTAAGATAGCTTCGATGTGCATGCTGAGACGTGTCGTAAGTCGGTCCTAACTTTATCCTAAATTCTGTCCTAAAAAATTATTAGGACGGAACTTAGGACAGTTTCGATAAACAGGCCCCAGATTCACATAACATTATAACATAATCGAGTGCATCTTTAAACCATGGATTGCCGTAATCAATATAAATTAAAGAGATATAAAAAACAGACTATATAACATCGTGACTGTTATCTCCTGCAAGGTATGTACTTATAGTATAAAATTAATTAATGTGTTTATTTTCTCTTTGTCTAATGTATTATTCGATAAGTAACAGGGTACAGATTTCAGATGTGTTATCATGTATGATTTCCATAGATTCAAAATATATGTAGAGGACATTTTTATCCCATCATATTTGATTTTGTTTCTTATTTTCCACAAGGACCATTTTGTCAAAATAAAAAAGAGATTTACAAGTAAAGTTTGGTTCGATTGACCACTGCTATCTCCCAAAAGCATAAACTGTTTTAAATTTTCATCATCTAATTGAACATTCCATAATATAAAAATATCTTTGATTTTACTAATGATTAATTTTGTTGTATTGCAATCGAAAAAAAAAAATGTTGCAGATTTTCAGTATTATTAGCTGTTTGGCAAATATGACAGTTTCCGTTTGACAATTGCATTTTTTACTTTCCGTATATATGATATTGTGAATGCATTTCCATTGAAATTCTTTCATTTTATTGGTGATATTAATTTTTTTCAAATTGCCCAATACTATTTTCCAATTAATTTCGTGGCCATAAAATTCTAGCCATTTAAGTTGACATTTTGGATATATATTCTTATTAATCATGTCTCGAATATATTTGAGTTTTGATTCTTTAGGTTTGATTTTTTTTCCATTTCTGTCTAATATAACTATTTCATTAGAAAGTTTCAATTCTATGTTTGTTTTTTCATTAATTTCATTATCAATTTCTAAAATGTGTAAGAAGTCAATTGGTATTGAACTTTTAAGTCTTGAAAATTCAGATCTACAGTTTCTTTTATCTACAAGTTTTTCAAATATAGAACAACAAATGTAAAATGTGTTGGTTTCGTCATTCCATATGTCTTTGATATACTTCATGTTACTTTTTAGAAAGAAAGAAACAAGAGGCTCTCAAGAGCCTGAATCGCTCACCTGGTAAACAATGCCTTATTGAACATATTGAACCATGCCAGGCAAACATGTACAGCTAACAATTCTTCAATATTACAAATATATATGACTTACTGTTTATAAATAAAGAAAATGAGACCAAAACACAAACACTTAAAACTTAGCAATGGACTTTGAAATTTCAGGGCTGATAGATCTTGACCTAATGAACATTTTTACCCCATGTCAGATTTGCTCTAAATGCTTTCGTTTTTGAGATATAAGCCAAAAACTGCATTTGACCCCTATGTTCTATTTAAAGTAAGGGCGGCCATGTTTTTTGACGGATCAAAAATCGAAGCACACACTTTGTGCAGGATAATCTAAGGAACTATCATGCTAAGTTTCATCCAAATCCATTCAGTAGTTTCAGAGGAGAAGATTTTTTAAAGTTAGCAAATATGATGAACAAATTGTGAAAAATTGTCATTTAAGGACATTTACCCCTTAAGGGGTCAATTGACAATTTTGGTCATATTAACCTATTTGTAGATCTTACTTTGCTGATCATTTTTGCTGTTTACAGTTTATCTTTATCTATAATGATATTCAAGATAATGACCAAAAACTGCAAAATTTCCTTAAAATTACCAATTAAGTGGCAGCAACCCAACAATGGTTTGTTTGATTCGTCTGAAAATTTCAGGGCTGATAGATCTTGACCTAATGAACATTTTTACCCCATGTCAGATTTGCTCTAAATGCTTTCGTTTTTGAGATATAAGCCAAAAACTGCATTTGACCCCTATGTTCTATTTAAAGTAAGGGCGGCCATGTTTTTTGACGGATCAAAAATCGAAGTACACACTTTGTGCAGGATAATCTAAGGAACAATCATTTTAAGTTTCATTCAAATCCATTCAGTAGTTTCAGAGGAGAAGATGTTTGAAAAATTGTTAACGACGACAGACGACGACGACGACGACGGACGCCAAGTGATGAGAAAAGCTCACATGGCCTTTTAGGCCAGGTGAGCTAAAAAACAATGGCTTATTTTGAAATGAAATTTTTTAATCACCAAATAGTCTCATATTACCTCGTTCTTAGTTTTGGGATTATCTCCAATTTTTAGAAAATTAGACCAGGTATAAATCATTTTCTGATAAAATAAAGGAATATTTTTAAGATTTAGTCCTTTAATATTTGAACATTTACATAAAAAATACTGGGGCCTGGTTTTTGAAAGTATCATAAGATATGTCATAAGATATATCTTAGGACATATTTTATGACTATCATATGACTATCATATGATATGTCATAGGATGTAAATCAAAGCTGTCTTAAGAGAGTCATAGCTATGATGCTCTTATGACTGTCATAAGTGATTATTTTAAATAATGATTAAAAAGTGATAAATATGAAAATGAAAAGTATGAACATATTAATTATTATCATTTTTAATATTTACGAACATTTTATTTTTTTCATTATAATGAACATGAAATTTTATACAAAAAGGAATTGAAATATGAGTTGATAGTTTGTTTAAAAGTTTGTAATAAAGTTTGTAATATATAATAAATGTTGAACTCCGCTTTCGTGTAATACCATACATGCATTGTTATTTAACTGTGAATACTTTTTAGATTCGGTACATCGAGAGTACCTGCTAACGAAATGCCCGTGCACATACGTTAATATGGTACTATTAAATATACTAGGAACGAAATAATATGTATATTTATTATACAAAACCATAAGTAAGAAAAGAATTCCAAATTGTATGTCGCAAGAGATTCAAATTTTAGTTCACGTAGTTGAGAAAAATAAAATCTTTACTATTTAGCTAAATGAGAAACACAACGAATATTTTTAGTGCAATCAACATGAAATTATACATGAAAAGTAATTAAAATTTTAGTTGACAATCATAAGACCATCATAAGTCATGTTGCGAGGGATCTTAAGTTTACGACAAAAGTTATGACAAATGGTAACTTGGGACACTTTCGAAAACATATCTTACGACTATGACGTGTCCTAAGACCATCATAAGACATGTCTTAGTCATAAGATACTTTCGAAAACCAGGCCCCTGATCATTATACTTGTTGTCAAATTGTCGAAGCCAATACTTGCCAATCGCATTCCAGCTTTCTAACGGTTCATGGAGAATGCGATAAAGATACTTTATTTGCTTACTTCTAATGAATAATTCTATACTAATCATGCCCATTCCGCCCTTTGTTATATCAAGACAACAAACCTGTCTTTCTATTTGGTTAACTTTCCCATCCCATATAAAATTCCAAATAATATTATTTATTTGTTTTGAATATTTTTCAAGAATTCCCCGCATTTCAATTTCATAACAACACATGGGCAATATGAAATTTTTTACTATTAAGGTTTTACCACTAAATGATATACTTTGCCAAATAGCATTATTATCAATTTCATATCCGTGATTTACTCCGAGGGTTTTTACATTACTTGTAATCCATTTAATTTTATTAAATTTAGTTTTTTCCTTTTAAGAGATGCTGTAAGTAAACCTTTGGTTTTATCAAAATTAATTTTAGATCCCGAAGCTTTTTCATATAGCGTTAGGACATCAAAAGATTTTTCTACTGATTTCTCATTTTTGTTAAGAAGCTGAGTGTCATCAGCAAACATGAATAATTTAGTTTCTATACTTTTACCCCCTCACCAGGTATTTGAATCCCTTCAATTTCCTTGTTACCTCGTATTGCACATGCCATTGGTTCTGCTTGCAAAATATATAGCCGAACGTGTTATCGAAAAATATTTTGAACCATGTCCATTTGATTTTATACAAGTAATAGCATCATAGAGTAACATTTTGATCCATTGTCTAAATTTCCCCCCAAAATGAAACTTTTCTAATACAAAATCCACCCATTCCCATTCAACTCTATCAAAGGCTTTTTGTTGATCAAGAAATATTATTATTATGCCATTTTCGTCTTCGTTGTCAATACAGTCTATTATATCTTGAATTAATCTGTTAGCATCACTAATGTTTCTTCCTTTAACAAATCCTTTTTGATCTGGATGTATTATTTTCGGTAAGACTTTTTTCAGTCTCATTGCAAGAAGTTTTGCTATGATTTTATAATCGGTAAGTAATGTAAGAGGTCTCCAACTTTTAATATTTTCTCTTTCACCACCCTTATGTAATAACGTAAGAACCCCTTTATGTTGTGATTTACTTAATGCATTTTTATCAAATATTTCTTGAAGGAGTGTGAAAAAATCATTTTTTATTATACCCCAATACAAAATGTAAAATTCAAATATAATGCCATCCTCACCTGGCAATTTGTTAGTCTTGAGATCTTTGAGCACTTTTTTTAATTCTTCCATATTTATATTACTATCAAGCATCTCCTTATCGTCCGAACTTACCTTATTTTCAATAAATTGGCAAAGCTTTTCACCGCTATGTTTGTCCCACCCTTCAGCAGTAAAAAGTGTGGAATAAAATTGTACTTGTTCTTTTAATATCGAATCAATATCATATTTATACTCACCCGTTTTTGTTTTTATCCGATTCTATTACTTGTTTTGGCCATTTTTCTTTTCTAAACTAAAAAAATATTTCGTAGATTTTTCACCTTCTTCTGACCATTTAATTTTTGCCCTAATTTTCGCAGATTCTGTCAAATTTGTATAAATATCCTTAATTTCGCTTTCAATTTCGGTTATTCTAGTATTGGTGATACTTGTTTTTTCCTCTACTAATTTTAATGCTTCAAGTCGTTTTTCAAGTATTTTAATGTGATTGTTATTATATATACTCGATGTAGTGTTTTACTACATCAATTGTTAGAAATTTTATTTTACTTTTGGTAATATCCCACCATTCTTGTATATCATTACATGTGTCTTTACTATTTTTCCATCCTTCCCAAAAGATTTTAAAAGCATTTGAAAACTGTTCAGATTTAATTTTATTTAAATTCATAATCCACATACCCGGCCCTCTTTCTATATCATCTAGCTTAATTTTTGATGTAACTATTTCGTGATCACTAAATGTGAAATGAGATATACGAGTGTTAAATATTTTACTATTCAAAGATTTGCTGCAGAAAATAAAATCAATACGAGATTTCGAGTTTCCTCTCTGAAATGTATAACGTTTTGTATCTGGAAATCGAGATCTCCATACATCATCTAATACATATCTCAATAAAAGATTTTTTAATTCAATTGTACCGACGTCATTATTTTGATGTGATGGCATTCTGTCTATTTTTTTTGTCTAAAGTACATTAAAGTCTCCTAATAATACGGTGTAGTGTTCAACGCCATCATCGTCATACACTTTATTTAAGTTACGCAAATTTTCGTAAAAAGTCTTTCTATCGGAACCGTTGTTCGGTGTATATACATTAATAATATGATATACATCATTATCTTTTTTTTATGTCACACATTTGGCATCTTCCGTTTTCATCGTGATTAATAAAAGTTACATTTTCGGAAAAATTCTTTTGCAAAAGGAATCCCACGCCCCTTGATTCAGAAGTTCCGCAATTCCAAACTGATTCACCTCCCCCAAATTTTTCCAGTCATTACCCCAGTTATCAATATCAGATTTTGAACAATGTGTTTCTTGAAGACAAATAATATCAAACTTTTTTAAAACTAACCAATTAAAAATCATATCTCGTTTTTTATTGTTTCGTAAACCATTTACGTTCATAGAAGCAATTGATAAAGACATATTAATTTCGAATAGTTTTTTTTCTTTCTTTCGTCATTTAAATGTTTCACTTGAATGCTTTGAACCTGATTATGTCTATTCGGTAAAATAAACTTAACGGATCGTTTATGGTATACCTTTGTGTAAACAAATCAGGTAACATTTTACTTATTAAGCGTCGTTTAAAAACCGTATAAGGTATAATAAACATATACTTATTCATGTTCTCCACATATAACATTATTAAGCGTCGTTTAAAAACCGTAAAAGGTCCAATAAACAGATACTTATTCATCTTCTCCATATATAACATTACAGTTTGGTATAGCTTAGCAATGTTTGCACTTTTTGCAGTATATACATATAGGCATATAAACGAATTATTTCAAAATAAATTATACATACGAGAAATATGTTTAAAAAAGTGGACATAGTATTTACAGTGATACATTTGTGTTTTTTTGTTTGTTTGTTTGGTTTTGTTTTAATATTTGTTTTTTAACATTAAAATCAGATTAAATAGTCTGAGTGTTTATTCACATGGGTTTAATCATGATCTATTCCTGTCTCTTTTCTTGATACTTTGGATGTCCGGTCTGCAGATGTTGGAGTAGTTTTGTCACCGTTGAAGTTCTGTTGCGTTTTCGATCAATTGGAGTGTTTGATACGGTGAAGTTTGTATTTGGGCTATTTAGAAACTCACAAAGTTTACTGTTAATTCTTTGTGCGCCTTCTGTGCTGACGTTTACCCCGCTACTGTCATTTTTATCAAACAACATTCTGATTACAGCTCCGTGTTTATAAAATCGATCATTTATATCAACAAATGCTACAGATTGTTCTCGAACACTAAGTTTTTTCTTGAAACTATTTACATTTTTGGTTGTTTCATTTATTTTCTGAAACTGAGCGCCGTTGCCTTTACGCGGTATGATATTGCAAAGACCTATCTGTGCCTCTGGAAAGCTAGACTTTACACGATTTATAGCGCTTGTTACAAGAAGGTTTATTTGATCAGAGTCACTTTTATTTCTACTTATGTCGTTTGTTCCTAGACAGATAACAACCTGTTCAATATTTTTTTTTCTTCAGTTTTTTGAAAAGCTAGATCAATGTTTTGTTCAATTTTGTCGAAGGATCCTCCAGATATTGAAGCGTTTACTACAGAATCATTGATATGTCCGAGCCTAATGCAATTGGATGCTCCAAAAAGAAAAGACACTGTCTCTCGTTCACAATTCGTGTTGTCTGATGAGATGGATTCTTTGTCGTCTTCGTCAGTGTGAATGTTTTTTGTATTGTCTTGTCTTCCCTCTAATATTTCAGGACCATAACTGCCCAATTCCTTTTTTTCTGATTCCTGTTTGTACTGTTCACAGTCTCGTTTGGCGTGACCTTTGACGTTACAGTAAGAGCAGTATCCTTCACTTGTACAGGCGTTAGCTACGTGACCTATACCACAACAATTGTAACATCTCTTTTGATTCATGAGACTTTGTTTTTCCTTACATCTGTATGAAGGATGACCTGTGATATGACAATAAATACATGGAGTGCGATTGTTATCAGCAAAAAGTCTTACTTCAAAACGACCAAAAGATGTTCTATTCGGAAGCACTGAATCACATTCCAGAATATCAATATACCGAGACCCATTTTCGATGTTTGTGCCTTTGATGACGCCTAGTTTTATAGAGTATGGGACCACTTTACCAAATCTAAACATCTGAGTACAAATATATAAGTTTTCTAGTTCGTAAGGTGCGTCTTTTATCGTTACATGAGTAATTAAACTCTCTACTTCATAAAATTTAATAGATCTGTCTCTCTTAGTGCGATGCCTTGAGCAGCTAGCCTGTCTTTAGTTTCAGGGTTTTTTAGGGTCACTATGCAGTCTTTTTCAGTGATTTAAATTTATAACACATCTTTAATATCGATTTCTTTACCTATTTCTGACAATACATCACCATGGGATATCCCTTTGAGTCCCTTGGTGAAAAAATGTATAGATAACTGTCTGTTTATCTTCGACATTTTTTGTGAGTTCCGTTCAAGATGTCAACAAATAGACATGTATATATATCATAAATACTAGATTGTTTTGAAATTAAATTTGCGAAATTTACTCACATATCCTTCATTTAGTATATACCATAAGAATATCTTAAAATTGGCACCAGAAAGTTTAGATATAAGGAATTTATAACACTTTTCCTACTAGCACACAAAACTCACTCATCCATTTTCAAGGGGACATTTTAACGTAGTTTCCGTTTTGTCGTTTGTTTTCTCTTATATTTGAGTGTGAATTCACATTACTATAAGACGTGTCACGGTACTTTTCTATCCCAAATTCATGCATTTGGTTTTGATGTTATATTTGTTATTCTCATCGGATTTTGTCTAATCCTTAGTCCGTTTCTGTGTGTTGCATTTTAATATTGTGTCGTTGTTATCCTCTCATATTTAATGCGTTTCCCTCAGTTTCAGTTGTTACCCCGATATTTTTTTGTCCATCGATTTACGAGTTTTGAACAGCGGTATACTACTGTTGCCTTTATATATTCAAGCATTAACAAAAGAAGAATTTTATGGATTAATGTTACCAATTTCAAATTATTATAACTATATAAACAAGGGGTAATAGCTCATAGAGTATTATTATTCTTGCATTAATAAATAATCGTTATATTAATGGCACTTAATTGATAAGAATTCGTGGATGTTAATGTCACATTTTTTTACGGAATTTTGAAAGAAAAAAAAAATGTTAAGTGCAGTCAGTTTAGCCTAAAATGGTCAAAATAAGCGTCAAAACATCTCTGATTTTTTTTACTGCGAGTTAATAATCGAAACATTATTCCATTCGTTTTTCTGTGGCTTTCAATTAAATTACTAAGCTAAAAATATATTACCTGTCCTGTTCAGCTATTAAAAGGAATTTTATATTATATTTTAAGAAAATTAAATGTGACGTAACTTTTCTAGGTGTTGATACATTCGTGTGACGCACAGTTCATAATTCTATTGTAGTGCACTGTGTGTGGAAGGTGTATGTTGTTATACTGTGGTTTACAATCTTAAATCAATCCTAATTCTATCTTATTCATTCTTATGTGACGTCATTTTTCATTTTTTGATGATCTGTTTTACAAATTCAAATGACGTCATTTTTTCGTCATTTTTCAGTTTCAAATAGGACGTCACTTGGCGTAGAGGTTTAAACTTATTCGGATGTGTCTACTTTTGTGTTTCAAATGTCTGATTATGTAAATGTATTTCAGTTGTTTCCTGTAATTAGTTAATACTTCAGTTTTATCATGTACATCTTTTGAATATTCATTTTATAAAATTTACTGTTTGCAAAAGTATAAATTATTCTAAATTATAGGGATTTTCTGGTAACTAACAGAAAACACTTGCCGTTTTTGGCACAACCTTTTTGATCTTTTGGTCCTCGATGCTGTTCAACTTTGTACTCGTTTCGGCTTTCAAACTTTTGTATCTGGGCGTCACACGTAGGTCTTGTGTGAACAAAATACACTTCTGGCGTATTAAAATTTTGAACTTGTTGCCTTTTGTTGGCTGTTGTTCGTGTGATTCTTTGTCAAAAAAAGAAGGACGAAAGATACCAAAGGGACAGTCAAACTCATAAATCTAAAACAAACTGACAACGCCATGGCTAAAAATGAAAAAGACAAACAGAAAAACAACAGCACACATGACACAACATAGAAAACTAAAGAATAAACAACACGAACCCCACCAAAAACTAGGGGTGATCTCAGGTGCTCCGGAAGGGTAAGCAGATCCTGCTCCACATGTGGCACCCGTCGTGTTGCTTATGTGATTACAAATCCGGTAAATAGTCTAATTCGGTAGGTCACATTCATGAAAGGGAAGGGGATTGTAGTTACGACGTAAGGAACTTTTCCGATATCATTTGTGAAACGGTTATTCCATAACGGTCAACCAACTCGTGATGGCGTCCGTAAAATTTACGAAGGGATGATTTCAACTTCACCATTTGGAACTCTTGGTTTAATAGCTTCCTTGTGAGCAGTAACCCTCTATCAAGAAAATCATGATAGGAAATGCAAGCAAGGGAATATCGTATCAATTGGGAGATATATACCCCGTATGCAGGTGCTGCTGGAATGTTGCTACTTAGAAATGGAAAGTTCACAATTGGAAAGCTGAAATCATCTCTTTTGTCGTAAAGTTTAGTTTTCAATCGACCCTCATTGTCAATTTCTAGATGTAAGTCAAGATATGAAGCCGACTGTATCTGTAGTATCCTTTATCTCCAATTCGATGGGATAGATGGGATAGATGTCAATTGTGTTCTCCAATTTATTTATATTGTAGTCCTGTGTTGTCATTTTGATGTTATATTTCACATGGCCATAAAAGTGCGAGGTTTGGCATGCCACAAAACCAGGTTCAACCCACCATTTTTTCCTTTAAAAATGCCCTGTACCAAGTCAGGAATATGGCCATTGTTATAATATAGTTCGTTTCTGTGTGTATTACATTATAACGTTGTGTCGTTTGTTTTCTCTTATTTTTGAGTGTAAATTCACATTGCGATAAGACGTGTCACGGTACTTGTCTATCCCAAATTCATGTATTTGGTTTTGATGTTATATATATATGTTATATTTGTTATTCTCGTGGGATTTTGTCTATGTGTGTTACATTTTAGTGTTATGTCGTTGTTCTCCTCTTATATTTAATGCGTTTCCCTCTGTTTTAGTTTGTTACCCCGATTTTGTTTCTTGTCCATGGATTCATGAGTTTTGAACAGCGATATACTACTGTTGCCTTTATTTACATGTTTTAATGCTCTATTATAATATATATGTATGTATTCACCTGTCGTGTCCTTAGTGTTATTTTGTTTAATTTTACTGTATTCCTGTCATGCAAAGATGTCATTTTAGCGGAATGGTATTCTTAACATTGCCATAGAAAAGAGAGGTTTGGCAGGCCATAAAACCAGGTTCAATCCACGTTTGTTTCTTAAAATAATCTGTACTAAGTTAGGAATATGGCAGTTGCTTTCAAATGGTCGGTTTCTATGTAAGTCAGAGTTTGTTTTTGGAGAAGTTCTGCAATTCTGTTATCCCTTTGTTATCCTCTTATATTTTAGTTGATATGTATAACCTCGGTTTTGGTGTGTGAAGATATAAGAAAATGTGGTATGAGTGCCAAACAGACAACTTTCCATCCAAGTCATAATTGGTAAAAGTAAACCATAAGAGGTCAAAGTATGGCCAACAAACGACAACCACTGAACATCAGGTTCCTGACTTAGGACAAGTGCAAACAAATGCAGCGGGTTTAACAGTTTTAATAGGTTGTCAGGTGAGCGTGTCTGTGGATTGTATGCCACACATTAAAGTCCGTTAATATGTAGGATTTGATAATGTCCTCCATGAAAAAATGTCCACCGGACACATTTTGACAATATTTACTTATCTAAATGTGTCCTGGACACAATTTCCTATGAAAACATGTCCTCAGGTATGAAAAAGTGTCAATGAACATGGACATTCTTCTCTACCATAATATTGTCCAGGTGATCATTTTTTCACAGGACATTGTGACCGCCAGGGCATTTTTTGATATGATTAAATGATATCCATTGCCTTTTTATTACTGGACGCATTTTAACTTTACGAACTTGAATTAATTGTTACTTTGACATAAAAATTGTCTCATTGGCACTCATACCGTCCTTATCTTCATATCTATATTTTTAAATATAATTATATACATGTTAGATGCTGTTCCATTTTATTTTCCTTTGAGGACACAATTAAATAACATTCACTTCGAAAATTTGTTCTGCAGATGGACCATATTTCATAACTGTTGCTGTAAAATGCTGTCCACTTAGGAGACAATATTTCATGGCAATGGACATTATTTATTTTCTATTGCCTTCTTATCTGACATAATAAATATTATAAAGTTCTTCATATTTGATTTTACACTTTCTTCTTATTGTTATTATTTCATTTTCATTATCATTTGCTGGGAATTTCTTAGAGCTTAAATTTCTCTATATTCACTTCCATCCATTATTTATTTGTTTACATTTGTATATTGATCAATTTCTCATCAATCCTTCATATTTTAACTAAAATTCAAGTATAACAAAACTTTGTAATGACCTTTGTATTACTTCCCTTGGAGGACACAATTTAAAACAACTACTATGAAAATTTGTCCTGTGAGTGGACACTATTTCATATTGTTAGCAGTAAACATCTGTCCCTTTGAGGGACACTATTCCATGGCAATGGACATTATTAAATACCAAATTTCAATGAAAAGTGTCCATGTGGACACTTTTTCATAGGACACTATTATGTCTTACAAATACACCAAAATCAAAGTCACTGACCTTATAAATTTTTTTTTCCCATTATTTAAAATACTAATACAACTTAAAAAAAATACAGAATAACATACCAAAGACAAACATATAAAATATGTTAGATAATACCACAAATAGTTTAATATTTTTCTTCTATACTTGAAGTCAATAAGTTTGAGAATAGATATATCAATTAATAATCGTATTGAGTGTACACACATGCAGTTGTCCAAAGTGCTACTAATTAATTTAAAAAAGAGATTAATAAAAAGTAAAGATATCTTTAACATAATAATGATGAACTCAAGCAAGTTTAGTAGAATATAACAAAGCAAGCACTCATTACTTTACATGGGATCATAAGAATGAAAAATTGCTTCAGGTTGAACAGCAAATCGCTAACAGATCTTATAATCATAATATCATATTCTACTATATCTGTTTCAATGAGCTGTAGAAACCCAAATATGTTTAATATAAGAAGAAAAAATGAGCACTTACAATTCATATATACACTTTAATGTTATATATTTTTGTGAAATAATTACTTCTATTTCAAAAACAGCATAACCAGGGGAAATTATTTAAATGCATATTTCAAAGATATCTTTATAAGGTTTAAAAGATATCTTAATAAGGTCTAAAAGATATCATATAAGGTTAATCTGATATCTTATAAAGTATCTGAGATATCTTATTTTAATCTTCAAATGGAATAAGATGTCTCTATAAACATTACAATACACAAACTTTACTTAATAAGATATCTTATGACCTTTTATAAGGTATCTTGAAATTGAATAAATACAAAAATGGCTCTCCATACATATGCATATAATTCTATAACTGATTTTTAACAACAATTTCGCTCAATAAAAAAGATATGGTCTTACATATGTAAAATATTGCACTATAATAATAAGTAAATACAGTTGTACTAATAAAAAACTTATGGCAGTGATCAATGATGTAGCACATTTATTTATATCACTATTATATAAATTTCACTGAAAATGTAAATATCTGAACGAATTATGACTAAATTTTAACAAATAGTAGTCGATATGATATAACGAACCTGACAAATTACCGTTATATGTTACTATTACGTAAAAAGCATGTTGAAATTGACAGATTTGACCAAAAATTGTCATTGTTCACATGTTAATAAATATGAGCCGATGTTTTACATTAAAAGATATTTTTAAAAATATTTATGAAACACATTTTCAGCTAAATATTGTTATATGTAAAGCTTTGGCTCATATCTGAATATAGATGACAAGTTCTCAAAATGAGGATATCTTGGCAGTTTTTCGAGTTAAGCACCCAATTAAATAATTATAAACATCAAAAAGATGTCATTTGATAGGTTTGTTATACTTTTAGATCCGAATTCAAGAGATTTAAAATAGCCTAACAAAAATTTACGACAAAAATGTCCATGTTTTGTTCCTTTTTGCTAATTTCCCTTTTTGTATGGTGATGTTCCCTTGGCCTCATCTTACAGTGTTTATATTTCACAACTCGTTCGCTATGCGCTTGTCTGTTGTGACGATTTAGATTTTAAACAATGTAATCTATGTATTACTGGTAAATTATTATGTCAGGGACTCGTTACCACAAACTACTATACCTTTGTCATGTTTTCCCCAGACTGTTTTTGACCTTTTTACACTAAATCTATTGGATGTTGGATGTGTACTGATTGATAATTTAGTTAAGATGCATGATATTTTTAAATTTAAGGTGGCAATTTGTATACACCAATTAGACTTATATACGAAGCCGTTTAGGAATAATAGGAAATCTTAAAATTACATATATAGATATAAGGTCAAAGGGAGCAATTATCCTGCATAACATTCTTTGTCAGATTCTGCTCATTGATATTCAAATGTTGTATTGTTAGAAAAGTTGATGGTACTTAAGAAGAAAGGGTCATCAACGAAAGTTGGAGACAATAAGTGTTTTATTATATGAATTTTTGAAAGCAACTAGTCCTTAATATTCAATATTTCTTTAATTAAATGACTTTATTGAAACTTAATTTTTAAATAAAGGCAGTTAGCAAGCATCAACTGCATCCCTAAACCATAATAAAACATTGATCATTTCATCGTATTTTGAAAGAAAATGGCTCCTTTGTTATTATTCATTGTATTCCTGTGATTTTTATCCTAGACAAACATTTAGTTAGGCAGGAGGGCAAGTATGAAGGAGGTTGAAAACTTTCATGATATAAGTTAAAACTACGACCCCTAATTATTCAGAATAATCAATTGATTCATTTGGTTGATTTAACATCTACGTGTATTTCGATAATAGAGATCTTATTTTTAGACAAATTTATCCGAGATGACCTTTTAAGTAGAACTTTTAATGCAACGAACCTCTTTAAGGGTTTCCAAGAACATCAGATATTTGAAATAAGACCTATCTACCAGTACTTGCTGTTAAACAATTTAAAATTGTTGACATGCCCGAACAATAAATTACTTGATGTGTACACAACATTCAAGTTCTTGTTGTCACGAGATTCCTTCAGATCTGTAAATATCATAGAAATTAACCGACGTTTAAACGACTATAAACGACGCACAAGGCTGCCAGGTTGCTTCATGAAAACTTCAATTGAGGACAATTATTTTGCACAATAAAAAAACAGTTCAAAGTTTACAATAAATTAACGTAATCAACATGATAAGTAACTAAAACCATAGGACAGGGTGTGAAAGTGTCATCTTTGCACTATAACATAATGAGATGAAACTTCTAAGTTAATTGATCATGTGTCTCTAAATGCTTCTTATTCGCATACTTGATTTCACTGAACTAACCACTTTTACGATGGATACACAATAAAAGACAGGATAACGATGTTTATTAAAATATCAACATGTATGTGCCTGTTTTGTTGATTCGTCCTCATTTATCGACCGGTCGGTCTATTGTATTGTTCCGGTCTTCATTTATAGAATTCAAAAAAACAAATTCAATGGTTAGTCCCAGCAGCGTTAGTAGATTTAATACAGATAAAACTCAAACCGTAAATATTCTTTCATAAAATCTGCACAATACCTCCAGACTAATAAATGTCTATTTACTATTTTGCGACACGATAACAGTATGATCTGAAAGGGTTAACAATATTTCAACCCCATTTAGGGTGCCATATACCACGACAACTTTATTATTGTAACCTAATTCATAATTCAAACTACTATTAGTCAGTTTCGGTAGATAAATTAGCATCACCAGTGTAACCATTATCTTTGAAAATTGCCAGCATATCTTCAAACATATTTTCTTCTGCATCTTTATATGGAGTTCGTCCCCATCTATAAAATAAATAAAATACCTTTTCAACTTGAAACATTTCATAACTGTAGCCCTCTTTTATATATCACTTCTCTACAATGCGTTTATTTATCGTCACATTAAAATCCCTTTTTAATCGGAAAAGTTGTGTTTGTTTTGCATGGCAGTTTTGGTTAATTAAAGGATACACTTACATAAGTTCAGTTTTATGTGCTGTTTTGTTGCTACCCCCTTACAATACCAAATATAATTTAGTTCATATCAAAATTTAACAAGTTTGTACATTTTGTTTTAGTTTATGAAAAATATTTAAAGAACATTGGCTGTCAACTTCATGTTTACCAATTTGACTTCAATTTTCATGTTTGATTTATAATATACTAAAACCTATATCTAAGTTACAAAACGTGTAAAATAAACAATTAATAGTGCTTGAATTCGATAATATGTATCAACATTCACAAGTGTTTTTGCTAGACGGCATCTAATTAATCATTGAGATGATTTTCGAAGACTGCCGACAGCCATATAATACGATATAATATCAATTTACATATGAACAGACAGAGATCATGTACAATTAGATTTCATATTGTAGGTTAAAAAGTATGACTAGCTTTAGTGTTTCTGTTATATCGTGGTTTTACTCTTATAGATGATGTGTTTCCCTCGGTTTTAGTTTGTAAACTGGATTTGTTTTCTCTCAATCGAATTATGACTTTCGAACAGCGGTGTCGCCTTTATTTAAGCATCGTTTTTCCTGTATAAGGATATTTTTTGCAGATCGAATCAGTCGTCCAAATGAATCATTCTTGTTTCACTATAAATGTTGACATTCTTTTCCTTTAAATAGCGTAATATATGGGAAATGTATCTCTAACTAAATCTAAATTGAAGATCACATGAATACGGATTCGATGAGTTTTAACTATTTACTAGCCAGTGAACAATTAATCAGCGATGTTTCTTCGACTATTTTGACAACATTGAAACAAATTGGCTGCTAAAAAGCGAAATATCATTCAACTATATCACTTTCATTAATATTGAAAAAAATCATATATGTTTTGTTAATATTTCGTAGCTAAGGCCCTTTAACAACCGTTCCAAATCAATTATTGTGAATACACTTTCTTAACCCCATTTTGACAGCATTACAATTAAAAAGTACACTCTTACGTATAAGTAAAACGTGATTTTAAAGTTATATATCAACAATAATGTGTCAATAGTACACGGATGCCGCACTCATACTATCATTTTACATGTTGAGTGGACCGTGAAATGGGGATCAATTCTTTTATTTGAGATTTAAATTAGAAAGATCATATCAAAGGGAACATGTGTACTTAGTTTCAAGTTGATTAGACTTCATGTTCAACAAAAACTACCTTGACCAAAAACTTTAACCAAAACTTTAACCTGAGCTTCGCACTATCTTTTTCCTTGTTCAGTGGACCGAGAAATTGGGGTCAATGCTTTAATTTGGCATTCAAATAAGAAAGATCATATCATAGGGAGCATGTGTACTAAGTTTCAAGTTGATTGGACTTCAACTTCATCAAAAAATACCTTGACCAAAAACTTAAACCAAAACATTAACCTGAGCTTCGCACTATATTTTGCTTTGTTTAGTGGACCGTGAAATTGGGGTCAATGCTTTAATTGGCATTCAAATTAGAAAGATCATATCATGGGGAACATGTGTACTAATTTTCAAGTTGATTGGACTTCAACTTCATCAAAAACTAGCTTGACCAAAATCTTTAACCGGAAGCGGGACGAACGAACTAACGGACGAGAACAGACCAGAAAACATAATGCGCTCTACTACCGTAGGTGGGGCATAAAATATAACACTTATGATTTTTTACATTCACATGCGTACCAGTCGTAAAAGAGGGGCGAAAGATACCAGAGGGACAGTCAAACTCATAGATTGAAAATAAACTGAAAACGCCATGGCTAAAAATAAAAAGTCAAACAGACTGAAAACACAACATAAAAAACTAAAGACTATTAAGAAATTTTTAATTACCTATCAACTATGTCCGTTTTGATGACATCTGCAAGATCCATCAAGAAATATTTAACCAGATGCTCATGGTTTTCTGCAACAGCAATATGTAATGCAGTTCTTTGATCGTAATCTGTTTGGGTTATAATGGATCTGTCACTCTCAACATACCTCAAATCATAGTAACAAAATATCTTATTAAAAAGTTAAAAGCAACTATCATTTAATTTTGCTTAATCACACATCATTTCAATAAAGTACACATTTGAGTGGAATTGGGCGTTAGAGTTAGGAACTGTGTGTTTGCTATATTAACAATTCAACAAAGTAAAATGTAGAACTTTCAATTCTGCAATAAATCCAAACAGAACATATTTTAGATTTAAAGTTTGGACAGCTGACAATCCTTGAAATTATTTTTTTTTACCTGGCTGTCAAAGATTCCTACTTTCATCAACTGAATATGCCGAGCACCTGTACTATCAATCTCGAGCAGGTCAAATCATAGGTCACAAGGATACATTCAAGATCTTTTTTTTTAAATTTTGCAAACCAATAATGTTATATCATTTTTGAAACATTTTGGACAGAGTTAAACAAATTTGACGGTTATTTTTGTATAGCTTTTTTGTTCTTTTTTGTTACAATTGTGTGAATTAAACACAAATCTGATTTTTTCAAATATCGGTCAACTAACATAAAAAGTTATACTCACCTTTTTACCGATTTTATATCACCTTTATAAGTCTTATTCAAAAGCATGAAAATTTGAACATCCTTTTCAAAGTTTACAAATGACGAATCTGTACCCTGAAAAAGTGTACAACTAGTTAACACATTCAAATAGTAACGTGATGAATGAAATCATTTATTTATATATATTTCTAAAATGTTGTGATCTTCCAATTTGCCTTTATAATAAAGAAAAAGATTATGTTAAAATAGGATATTGATACAGACAAAAGAGAGGGACGAAAGATACCTGAGGAACAGTCAAACTCATATATAAATAAACTGACAACGCCATGACTAAAAGTAAAAAGACAAACAGACCAATAATAGTACAAACTGAGATGCACTTATAGTAATACAACTGTACATAACATTCCATTGTCTTTGATGATTAGAAAATAAGAAGATGTAGTATGATTGCCAATGAGACAACTATCAACAAGAGATCAAATGACACAACGTTGAACAACTATGATTTACAGAAATAACAGACAACCAGTGAATTACAGGCTCCTGACTTGGGACAATCATATACAGAATGAAGCGGGGTCAAACATGTTAACAGGCGCCCAACACTCCCCCAACACTTACCTTGGACAGACGTGTAACAATAAGAAAAAACTATAATATCAATTGAAAAAGGCTTAACTCAGCGGATGAATACAAATAGAAATACACAAATCTAACAAACACAGATTGGACGTGGCAGGGTATTTATACATCCTCACAACTTGAACAGAAAACTAAACATAAAATTGGTTAACTGAAGTTTAATTGAAGTCTGGAGCTGGCATGTCAGTTAACTGCTAGTAGTCTGTTGTTATTTATGTATTATTGTCGTTTTGTTTATTTTCTTTGGTTACATCTTCTGACATCAGACTCGGACTTCACTTGAACTGAATTTTAATGCGCGTATTGTTATGCGTTTACTTTTCTACATTGACTAGAGGTATAGGGGGAGGGTTGAGATCTCACAAACATGTTTATCCCTGCCGCATTTTTGCGCCTGTCCCAAGTCAGGAGCCTCTGGCCTATGTTAGTCTTGTATTATTTTAATTTTAGTTTCTTGTGTACAATTTGGAAATTAGTATGGCGTTCATTATCAATGAACTAGTATATATTTGTTTAGGGGCCAGCTGAAGGACGCCTCCGGGTGCGGGAATTTCTCGCTACATTGAAGACCTGTTGGTGACCTTCTGCTGTTGTTTTTTTCTATGGTCGGGTTGTTGTCTCTTTGGCACATTCCCCATTACCATTCTCAGTTTTAACTACTGTAATCCACTGTACCATGACACAGTGGACAAGACTTAAAATAGTCGTCAAGCTGGTATGTACCGGTAATGATGCAACTTTATAAAAATATCATTGATCTGTCACAAGTATTTCTAATCAATCTTAACAATTGTTGAATCCGCCACCGCCACCGGAAAGCAACTCCTATGTCATTCCTACCTGACTTGTGTCACAGGCGAAACAAAAAGCTCTGATTTTCCTTCTTAAGGGGGTTCGCGGGTCTAAATCATTTATATAAGATTTCTCTATATTTTTCTATAAAT
Source organism: Mytilus galloprovincialis (assembly GCA_037788925.1). Taxonomy (NCBI): domain Eukaryota; kingdom Metazoa; phylum Mollusca; class Bivalvia; order Mytilida; family Mytilidae; genus Mytilus; species Mytilus galloprovincialis. The sequence continues at coordinate 2,281,580 of JAWDJN010000023.1, read as the reverse complement.
GAACTTTATCTTATAGATCATAGAAAAATAAAATAAAACAATGGGGTCACCGTTCATTTGCGCTCAAAATCTGACTTCGAAAGAAGCATACATCTTTGTAAAAGTATTTTTTTTCTGTTGCACTAATAGGGGAAATAAAGGTAATATCGAAATAAAAAAAGAAATTTATTACAGAAATCGCTCAAATTTTACAATAATTTAGGTAAAGTACAGTATATATCGAAATTATATTAAAAAATATAGGTCACCGATGAGTTAAAAAAGATATTTCAATTTTAAAGCCAAAAAATGGCATTTTTCCACCAAAGGGAGATAATTTGGAACTTTTTCAATGATGTTTACATTTTAAAAGTCATCTGGGGCCAACACGAATTAATTGTTTTGAATGTGTTTTGTACCATATGATAAAGTAACAACTACAAAAGGTAATAAATAAAATTTCTAATGAAAAACAAATGTTTAATTTTTTCTGAAATTTTTATACCCTCGAGCCTCCTTAAACAGCGAAGATTTTCTATATTTTCCTTCCAAATACTACCAAACGCATATTAAATTTAACAAACGGTAATGTTTAATTTTTCGAAAAAATTCAATGTAAAATTATTAATATATAAAGACACTACAAACATTTTAAATGCAGCTGATCGGTTTATAAGGGGATGTAGCTAAAAGCTCGAGATTAAAATCGAAATTTCAGTCAAACAAAATTGTATGACCGAAATGACCGGTACACTATCATACGAAAGTTTAAGTATCTTCTTTAAACGTTTTTTTTTTTTATTGAATTTATATATACGTGGCAATATGTGGCATAATATTAAAAAAAGGTCAACGTCATACTCATTTGAAAATACGCGCCTTTATCAAAACACTTCAGTCACATTTTTAAGACAATCCATTTTATTTCAGGGGTGAAATCTAATATTTAATAGATTTAAAAAGTCAATATATTTTTTTTATTCTTAGGGATCTGTAGAGTTCCTATCGAAAATATATTTAGCAGTTAAAATATTACACGAAGAATTAAACATCGAAGTGTTCACATACAACAATCCGTTCTTCTTTAAAATTTGCATACACATCTATTTTTGTGATAATTATCATATTGAAGTTATTGCTCGAAATTTATAATAAAGGAAACAAACATATTTGTTGCTCAAATTAACGGACAACAAATTGCATTATAGCTCCAAACTTTGAGTTGGTATTAAAACAAAGATGGACATTGTGACATAAAGACGTAAAGAAAAGTGCAAGGAACCATCTGGATGAACGAGCTGAAGAAACAGAAAAGGCAGCCACAAGAGGTAACTTAAGTACAGTCTACAAGATCACTTCAAGGCTGTTTTGAATAGACCAAAATCAATAAATGAATTTCAGGGAGCACCACAGTTTAAGATCTAGATATTAGCACTGAACCTACATCTAAAGAAGAAATAACCAAGGCAATTAAATCAATGAAATCAGAAAAGGCAGCAGGCAAAGATTGGATTCAAGCTGAGCTACTGAAAGCTGACATCAACACATCAACATTCATACTTCATGATCTCTTTAAAGACATATGGGAAGAAATTAAATACCTGATGACTAGGCAAAAGGTCTTATTGTTAAATTAACAAAGAAAGGCGATATTGGGAATTGTGACAACTGGAGAGGGATAACATTACTCTCAATCCCAAGTACAGTGTTTTGCAGAGTACTGCTAAACAGGATAGACTCTGAACTGGATGACAGGTTAAGACAGGAACAAGCTGGGTTTAGAAAAGGGAAACGATGCATTGATCAGATCTTTGCTCTTAGAAATATCATTGAGTAGTGTATAGAATGGAAGGCACCTCTATATATCAACTTTATAGACTTCAATCTGCCTTTATCTATTCAAGAAAGCATTTCATAGTTTACACAGAGAGAATCTATGGGCAATCCTTTTATCATATGGAGTACCACACAAGATTGTAACACTGATAAGATGCTTTTATACCAATTTAGAGTGTGCTGTGATACTCAACAACAAGGAAATTGACTGGTTTGAAGTAAAATCTGGAGTACGACAGGGCTGCGTCATTTCACCCATCTTATTCCTGGTTGCCATTGATTGGGTGATGCTGAAGACCAACAGTGACAAAAAAAAGAGGCATCACATGGACAATGTTTACAATCCTAAAGGAAATTGACTTTGCTGATGATATAGCACTCCTGTCATCAAAACAAGATCATATGCAGGAAATGACAGATCGGCTCAGCCATTTTGCAAGCCAATTTGGAGTAGAATTGAACGCAAAAAGACCCAAGAAATGCGACTTAACACAACATCCAACTTGAGACTTAAAGATGAGGGCACAGAAATCCAACAGGTAGATAAATGTACTTATATATGAACTGTGGTCAGTACAGAAGATCCAACACAAAAAGATATTAAAAGTAGGCTAGCCAAGGCAAGATCTGCATTTCAAAGACTACGGCCAATTTGGAAGTCCAAACAATACAACAAGAAAACAAAGATCAGGCTATGTAACAGTAATGTTAAATTTGTTGGAGAGTAATAAAAACAGATATGAGATAGCTCTTAAATTTCCACCACAATTGTCTAAGGCGAAGCTGCCAAATCTTCCGGCCAAACCTGATTTCAAATGAACATCTCCTTGAAATGACACAATCCACATGTATCCTGAAAGGAATTCGACAGAGGCGCTTCAGATGGATGGGGCATGTTCTCAGGATGCCTGTATCAAATATCACCAGGATAGTTGGCGTATAAATGAAATAATGTTATATACATCGTTCAAGATTGAAGTATCCAATCAATTTATTCAATTTAATCAAATGTGTTTCCAATCTTGACATCCTGTTTGATCTATACAATATGTATGTGTCTTAACTAACTAATGACATATTCATACCACGTCTATGGCAGTGGTTTACCATCTATGTCGTCTAGTCTTTAAAGTACCGAACGTGACCTATTCCCAAATATGGCTGTTTTGCTGAGTTTAAATTCGCATTGCTATTAGAAGTGTTCGGGTATTTCGACTTTCAAGATTCGTGTACTTAGTTATGATGTTTCATTTGTTATTCTGGTTAGCTCTTTTGTGGTTAAAATTCTGTTTTTATTTTCTGTATATATGTTTAAGTAAAGATTATTTATCATCTAGTTCATTTATATGATTATTTTTATAGCAACTATATGCACATGATTTATTTTGTTTTTACACAGTTCGATTTGGATGAAAAACAGACATGGTTATAAAATACTAATAATTACACAATTACTAACACAAATCCATTTTAATATTCTTGCAATGGATAAAAAATACATCAAGTAATGGTATCACAAATTACCCAATTTAATATTCTATTTTTAGAAATTCACATGTGACGTCACTTTTTGTGGCGTTGATTTATTGGTCTGACGTCACAATTCATAATTCTATTGTGCTGTATTTGTGTTCTGTCGTAACTCAACTTTAGTTGTTCGTTGTTATTCTGTGGTTTACATTTTAAAATATTCTATTATATTATTCATTTATTTCTCTGTCCTGAGTGTTCTAGTCTAGTCTGTTTACGGCAAATATTGCATAAATCTAAACAAATTGCAACAGAAATGATTTCAACAGTTTTATAATACCAAAGCATGACACAATCATATATGAAAAGTCTAGAAAAATCGTACGATCGGAAATCACCATTTTGGGCCAAAAACATTGATTTTAACCAAAAATCGAGGAAAATTGTGAAAAAAAATTGAAAATCGAAATTTTGGCACTATGTTAGCCAATCAAATCTCAAAAACGAACTAAGATGACTAAAATAACTACAAAGAACATTTCCGATGTAAAATTTACAATCCAGAGTTAGAATTTATTGGTAGAATTATCCCTTTTAATGATAAAATCACAAAAAAATGCAAAAAAAACCCGATATATTTGAGATTCATATATGGCTGTTTTCAAACGTTTTATTTTGAAGGCAGCTTTAAAGTAAAAACATTAAAACAATTATTAACAATTATTTGCGAATAGAAAAAAGAAAACAAACAGTTGTTTTAAGGAAAATCTATTTATCTATCATCGAAATTAGCCCAAAATTACCCTCCCCCCCAAAAAAATGAAATAAATTTCTAAATAAAATGTATTAATGTTAGATTTGTTACAACAGTCATTGAATTAATATTATAAATTGCCTAAACTGTTCAATAATTGATTACTTTGTTTTTAATTGGTTACCTTTGTTTTCATCAAAAAGTATTAGAATGGTAAATACAATTTCTGAAAAATTTATTTTTGAAAATATTTGATTTTGTTTTAATTTAACCAAAAAACAGACAATTTTGATATAAGTCTTCCTAATGTATAGTTAAATGTCTCTGCAATGTACATGCATATTGATGTATTCACATGTCGTCAAGTTCATTGGCTTCTGTAATGTTACTTGTATTTGAACAATTTATTCCCCGACATTCCCCACATGCTGGGGAACAGTCTATTCCGTGTTTACGACAGGAGCATCGTTTTGTGTCACAATTCAATTTGCAATTACATCTGATTATCCTAAGAAGCTTTTCGGGAGCCGGTGGTAGTATTGCTCTAATTGGAAGCAATTTATTGTCCTCAACATGCCAACCCCAGTCCTTTGGATCTAATTTATCACCTTTCCCAATCCAAACTTGGGTTTGATGATAAACTCTCATGCAATGTAGCTTAGCAGCGTTAGATGTTGGTGGGAGAGTGTGCACTTGTACATATATATTTCCAACGCAAACTTTGGAGGCGAATATTCTGTAACGCAGCATATCTAATGTTTCAATATCTTGTAACCCTCCATATAATGCAACAAACATTTGTTCTCCTGCTTTATGAATGCTCTCAACATTGGACTCCTGGCAAAAGACAGCTGCATGATCTTGTAATTTAAGGTTAGTACTTATTTTCTTGAAAACCGTGCCCTTGCCTTGACCAAAAATTCGAGATGTTGTGTCGCATCCGCTAAAGGCGTGAATGAATGGCAAAATATTGCAAACAAGTGGTCCAATTTTTCTCCTTGTCTCTGTTATGTCCAAAATCTTTATTTTGTGAGTGTTTTGCTTGGCTTCTGATTTGAAGTAAATCTTGTTTATAGCATCTTTTGAATGATTACAGAGCAGTACGAGTAGGTCAGTGTCCTCTCCTATGACGGTAGTTGTATGTTGTTTCGACTTTTCTATTGCTGTAAGCACAATCTTTAGATCAGCATCATCTTCTGCATGGATAACTTGAACATGTCCGTCCTTAAGTTTTTCTCCAAGGGTATTGATAAAGTGCTGTTTATTTTCTGAATTTGAAAGAAATTCGTCTTTTTTAGTTTTGATTGGTGTGGCATTGTTAAAATTGACTTTTGGAGATATGATTCCTTTAGTACGTCTGAAATGAGTTACGTCTTTTGTAGTTGGAACTGATGGATATCCGTCAAACACAACAGTTGGATCTGTATAGTGATTTTTAACATAATTGACGTAAGTCATACATATGGTGTCAACTGTAGCTCCTTTTGTTCATGGTAAACGGTGTATAAGAGAACCACCATCAAGTACAAAGTGGGTTTCTGTTGGTGCTTTTGGTTTAAGTCCAGTCAAATTCCACATATATTCGGCAAGGGTTGATTTTTGAGGCTCTCTTGGAAGGCCAGTGGTTTCAAATATTGATGAAGGAACTCCACATAATTCAAATTGAAATATCTCTGAAATATCTTCGAAAATACCATGTGCAGCAGTGGTGCATCTCTGAAAAAGGAGCTGTGAATCTATTCTAAGAGGTTCGCCGTCAAGTTTTGCCTGAACTTTGTTGCCAAGCGTAATGGCTTGTTTCTTTCTCTTAAACGTGTGGTCAGCTATATTCTTTCCTACTAGTTCTTGTAGAATGGAAGTCCCAACCTTTTTGGCATCATCCACATTCACGGTTTTATCAGCTACTACTCCTTCTGGTATTTATAATAATCAATAATGAAACCATAATTATTAATCCATATATAAAATCTTCCTTGCAAAGTGCATACAAATTAATAATATTTTTTTCAACGACAATATATAGGACTACCTTGCACAATTTTGTATTATCAATTTGACCCCAGATTTAGATTATTTAAGTGCAACAGTGTTTTTTATAAATTTAAGTCATCTTCTGTAGAGATGTACATACCGTGTCATGAGTGTTCATTATATTTGTCATTTCTTCTTCTAATTTTTTTCTGACGTCAGTGAAACGTTTTCTTTGATACAAGTTTGCTGAAGTTCCAGCACGTGAAACCAATAACTCGATTTGCCTTTCTACCAAATCTACAGGTCTTCTCATTTCACTGGAAATAAGTAATGTGTTATTGTCATTTACTAAATAATTTTACAAAAGGATATAACAAAAAAAGAAAATCTCACAACATCATTTTTTGTCATCAGTAACATCATGTTAAAACTTAAAGAACAATGATTCTTTAATTGTTCATAAGTAAATTACACATAAGCAAAGTCTATTAAGAACCATGAGTTAATTTCACAAAGAAACTTATGACTAAGATGGGTCGTAAGTCTTGATCAATTCAGTGTACTTAAAATCAATCTAAGTCGTAAGTTCTGTTTGTAAAACTGATTCCATAACTCAAAGACAGCGAAATGATTATCATTAATATCAAACCTAACATCATTTTTTTTTAAATTTACAAAAGCATAGGTCTAGTATTTAATATGGAATTGCAAGGACATGATATAAAAAAAAACTGTCATTTTAAATAGACCAAATCATAACTCTTGGACGATAAATCGAAATAGATAGTAACGTTGAGCTCCATTTTGTCATCAGTAACAATGTATTATTATTCTAAAGCCACAGGTAGAAGGGTTCATAAGTTAAAATCGGAAACGACATTATGTGTTATCTTAGAATATTACAAAAACCATAACTCCTGAATGGTAAAAGTGAAAATCGTCAATATCGGGTCTATTCAAACATTGATTACATTTAAACTTTTCCTTACATTATTGAAGTTTTTCAATATTCGTAAGTATAAGCAAAACAAGTTTAAGGATCGGTTAATTGAAAGTTTCAGCGCAGCTTTATTGGTTTCTTTGTTTTTAACGGTAGGACGAATGGGTTCGAGATGGATAGATGGACATGATTAGAAGCCATTGATGCCAAATTTAAAAATCATGATAGAATTGAAATGACAGTCTTGACATTTTGACAAATTTGTAAGCTGTTATATGCAAATGCACTGTTTGGTTTACTAGTTTGTATTTTTGAAATGGCTTATGCAACACAAGTGACTACCTTTCTCTACAAGTTCGTAAGGAGTAGAACTGAGCTTTTAGAATTATTAAGGATTTGTTGATAAAATAACCAAGAAGTTTGGTAAAGAGTTATTTTTCTTGATTGAGAACGCTTTTATTATTACTTCATATATCAATGTTGTTTGTCTAAAAAAGGAGTTTTACATGTACAGAGAATAATAATGTGTGTTATACAACTATGTTTCTGTAAAATTAGTATTGTTTTAAAATTGCTATACCAGAGTGCTTGTTTTTGGCATTAATACCTATTATGTCTGTTTGGTTTGTTCACATGGTGTTGTCAAAATAATGGAATTATATGCGACCGTTATACAAGTGAGAAGTTAAGCTACCTATAAACAAAGTTTCATCCGCCATCTCGACATAAAGAAGTGCCAATACAAAGTCAGAAATAAATAAAATTGACAATGGACCTCCCATTTTGAAGTTTCCTTGAAGTTCAGTATTTTTGTCTTTTTTTCATTTCTGTTAAATAAATATCCTGAGCCCTACTTGCCAAGCGACCTAAATTGTATTTGAAGCCCGAAAGCCAGCTTTTTCATTTGAGAAAACAAATCCTATTTCAAGCTTATTAGAACTAGTATTAGTGTTTATTCTGACTCTACCGTTTTATGTCAATTTATTAAAGACAGAAGTTTACCGATTTTGAAATCTCAGAAATTTAAAAAGAAAAAAGACTATGGTAGAATCATGAATGGGTGGAACATAAAAATCTTTAATCAGTCAAAATGACCCAATTGGTCATTTAATAGATCACATAACTATTCTTGTAAGATGTAAGACCATGTAAGAACATGTTGCTTGCGAGTTGAAACACATACATCAATTTGTGACCGTTACCATAACACTTTAGTACTGTGGATTTATGATAACCCATTTTTGAGTCAGATTCAGACAATTATAAAAGAAAACAGTATTTTGAACATGCACGAGCGTAAAGTAATTATTGAGATATGCAAACCTAAAAAAATGGACAGAGGGTATGCTACTACTGAAAAATAGAAAGTTGATAATTGGAAGATGAAATATCACGTTTGGTATATGTTTTGTTTTTAAAGTTGTCTGCCTTTAACATATTCAAAATAATATACAGAAACACTCAAACTGGTAAAAACAAAATCGTCATCAAATGAAAGCCACACCTATATTCGCAGCTACTAGAAAGTAATAATTTTTTTAAAATGGAAATCATAAAAGGAAGGCAAGCTCTGGAAAATTATATCAACATGGAGATGTATAAATCAATATGCATACATTGCTGGAGTGTTTCAACAGATAAATGGAAATTCACAATCGGGAAAGTGAAGGTTCTTTGTTCTAAACTGATCAACATTACAATTTACAGATGAAAGTCAAGACAGGAGACAAGACTTAACAATAAGTTTCGAATGTCTTTTGTGTAAATCTTGTGTTCTTAAACATGCATAATTTTTGTATGTTTATCTTATCTTTTCATCTATTTTAGTTTTTAAATAATAGGCAAATATGTAGAATTTTTTTTAAAGTTCATGTTAGGATAAGAACTCCTGTGAAAAGTATATAACAGGTTGTTATCAAATATACATTTTGTTCATTATGTATTGTCGATAAGTTAATGATACAATTTTATTTATGCTGGTGTATGATTTGAGATTTTGGTATCAAATATTTTTATTTATAAACAAAATTGGTATGAATCAGGGATATATATAATAAATCCTTTAAATCAAAGACAAATTATCAGAAAACAGCTGATTGGAAGGTTAAAAGTAAAATAACAAATATACTGAACTCCGAGAAAAACTCAGAACGGAAATTTCCCTAAGCAAATGGCAAAATCAAAAGCTCAGACACATTTAACGGATGGGCAACAGCTCTCATAATTTTGACTTGGTACAGGGATTTTCTAATGTAGAAAATGTTGGATTAAACCTGGTTGTATAGCTAGCTTAACTTTTCAATTGTATGACAGTCGTTTTAAATTTCATCATACTGATGTGTGCACAAAACGAACAAATATAATAGGTAAAAATGTCAAAATTAGGGTTACAGCAGTCAACTTTTTTTTTTTATCTTAACAACTATAAAAACCAACAGATATATAAAGAAACAATTACCATGAGACAATAACACAATGACGGGATGTAAAAGTACACGTCACACGAAACAAAGAAACACAAAAAGGCACTTAGACAAAGCACATTAGTAAAAATGAAAGACAATAATACAAAACTTATCATAGAACAATAAAACAATGACAGGATGTTTAAGTACAGAGCCACGTCATATATGTATGTAACAAAGAAACGCAAAAAGTCATACAATAAAACCATATAAGCAAAATGAAAAACAAGAATACCAAAATTATTATAGGACAGCAACACAATGACGGATGTATAAGTACAGTGCTAGATAAATGGATACCACCAAAAGAACAGACTAAACAGAAAACGTAATATTTACAAAGACAAAGAAAAGAAAACTGTAACACGTTATAAAGATGATACACATTGTTAGTTCCTATAATCTATACTTTAAGACCATCGTGTATTATTTGTGAAGGTGATACGAAATATTTATCAACAAGGCCTTGGTTCCTTCCGATGAACATTGAAAAAGGACAAGACGTACTTTGACATACCCCTGGTTCATTAACTTTCTGCTCAGACACCGGATTTTAATTTGAACCATATGCAAAAGTTCAAAGACTAATAAGTGATTTTAAAAACGCGATAGTTTACATCTCTTGTTCTGGCAATAGTATGTATTGAAAGAAATCCTGCAATAAGTAATTATTTATTGGTACAAAACATGATTCATGTTATTAAAATGTAAATCACAAAAATACTGAACTCCACGGAAAATTGAAAATTGAAAGTCCCGAATCAAATGGCAAAATCAAAAGCTCTAACAAATCAAACGAATGGATAACAACTGTCATATTCCTGACTTGGTATAAAATCGGCTGCTTTGTTCTGAAAACGTATTTAAAAATACTATAAAAACTAGCTTTACATGCATTATTTATATACATCAATACTCATTTGATTTTATACCATTTACGATCACATTTCTCAAAAGGTGTATAAGTCAATCACAAGAGTGTGTTAAAAAATATCGGGCTAATGCAGTAGTGCAATAAAAGTACTTTTTTTATTTACAGTTGTTTTTAACAAAAATTCATACATTTTTAATGTAAAATTTAGAAATATCAATTATTTAAAAAAAAATTGAAAACAATATTCTTGCAGGCCCTTTCATGAACTTTCCGTAAAAATCCTGACGATGATAATACTGTACTTTTGGATATTGTAAATGTTTAACTTTTCCCCCTGTTGTCTGTGGTAAATAATCTTCAACACTTGAACAAATTTTATCAGTTCTTCTACGAGATATTTCAAATTTGAGAAATACTTTTTCGTTTATAGATTGAGTTATTCTAATAATTCCTTTTTGAACACCTTTTAAACGTTTTTGTGTTGTCATACCTCCGTGGATGCATATCTTTTGATTGAGTATGAACGATGTAGGTTAATAAGAAAAAGGGCTGCTAACACAACAATTGTAAATAAAATTATATTCGTTTTATATAAAAGAATGTTTGAACTTTTGAAAGTCGCCTTGAAAACCAACCAGGCAATGATATTCAGTTTGGTAAAGGATTAGCTAGATAATAAGCTAGAAGATATTTCAAGGTTTAATCGAGCTAAATTGATTCAATAATGTAATACATACTTGTCTCTGATAAACGGAGATACTTTGCAATCTTCTACAAGATATTTCACAACATTTAAATGCCCTGCTGCAGCTGCTATATGAAGAGGCGTATTCTTTATGTAATCTCCAACATCAAAATAAGGGTATTCAGATCTACAAAATTAAGTATCACAGCATCTTATTTATATATTATCATCAATATATTGAGAACAAGAAAGTACACACCATATAGCTTCTCTGGTCACAAATGACATTTTGAAAGCTTATAAATAAAAAGGCACCTTTATATACAAGGAAGCCATGTGATTGGGCAGTTTCTTTTTTCGTATAAAATGTCTGATAGTAATTCAGTCGAATGCTGAATAGTGTTTCTGTTTCACCAACAAATTGCAACTTGCAAGTTCCACATGTTAGAAATTTAGAAGATTAAAAACAATTCAAGACAATAATCTTGACAATCGTACATTTTATAGACCATCAATAAATATGTAAAACTTTAACTCCAACTTTGGGTAGTTTAAGCTAGATTTTTTTTTATAGAACATTAATAAATATGTAAAACTTTTACTCCAACTTTGGGTAGTTTAAGCTAGATTTTTTTTTATAGAACACCAATAAATATGTTAAACGTTTACTCTAACTTTGTGTATAATTATATAAATTGTATAAAATATTTTTGTTTGTTAAGCATTCGGTTTCACCTTGATAGATGCACACGTCTATGAAGCTAGTTTGTCTAGCGAGATATTGCGTATTTCTATCTTTATTCTAATAGAACATAAATGTATCAATTAGTGTGTTTAAGTTATATTCTTAGACATTTATACATAAATTACTCATTGCATTAGAACAATGACGGATGCCGGAAAACATATAGTTTGTATCTAACAAATACAATGAAGCCAAGTTTGACAAGCCTCAACAGGCCATAATCCGTCTAAATCTTCCAAACACCATATGAATATCCTACATTAATATCCAATATCTCTTTGACGTAAAAGTCAAAAACGATAAATGGTCTTTAGAATGAACTGAAACTCTAAAATGGTTATTGGGGGCATTATCCATAAAAAGAAAAATAGCACCTAAAATTGCTCATCAAACTTATCTTATCTTAATTGAACCGGCCAATATTTTCAAAGATTATGTATAAATATGAATTGTCATTTTTGTCATGTAATTATGGTTCATCTCAGAAACGGTATATACTTATGTAATTGAATAAACACTGTTGGAATTTCTCCCACGATCAATTAAGATTATTTCCATTCAATTTGTTTCTTTTCCACACGAATAAGGAAAATAGATATAAAAGTATAGAGCATTTATTCAATTGAATTGCACAGTCTAAGACGAATATATTTCAGCTGAATTAAAATTCTGAAACAAAGACATAAATTAACAAATAATGAACATGGGAAAAAAATTGAAAATTAACGAGAAATTGAAATAGAAAAATACAACAACAAATACAGACTGAGTTCGAGGTTTCCTTTGTCATGAGTTTAAGCTAGATTTCAAACATTGAATAATTCAATTCAGATGGAACCACGTTTGAGGAACACGACTTGTTGCTTATAGAATATGCCAAAAATGTCTGAATGACTCAAAGAACTATAAAGTATCAGTATTTCAAACATATACTTGGAGAACGACATGCATTGTTTAGATTCAAATAAACAAGTATCCAAACTTACTTTTTAATAGTTTCCACATCTCCTATCGCTGCTGCTTCATATAATGAATACATGTTTGACCTGTCTGTTACCTAAAGAAACACATGAATTTATTAAAAATAAGTCGACTGATTAGATGAAGTGACCATTTTAAATATAGTTTTTGGGCGTTATTGTATTTCTTTTTATCATTTATCGTACCGCAAAAAAATACTCCGATCAAAACAGAACATTATCTGTTAATAATAGTATAATAAAAATTGATTTCGTGTTGAAGACGTGTTTTTAAGCTGTGTATTATAGTTATTTTACTTTTGTCAACAAGCGGCATTGCCATGGAAACAAACTGTGCTAATCTTCTTTTCGCTTTTTTTCTTGTGAATCAAAAAAATCATAACTGATATTCTTGTTTAAGGAAATGTTAACTTGAATCTAATTCAGAAAGTGAATGTTTAATATATAAATGTTTTTTTTTCACATTATTTCTATGCTATCTAATATGAACTTCTAAATTTCTAAATCTCTTTGAAATAAATACACAGACTGAAAGTACAACTGAACTAATATCACTTCTGTCTTCCAACAAAAACGATATACTATATAGGGATTACAATGAAATAATTCTTAGCTTGACTTACCAGTGGAGGTACACCTTCATGTTTTAATTTTGGAGTAAAACTTTTTGATGAGTTACGCTTCGAAAATAGTTTTTTGTTCTTGAAATCCTGTGAAGAAAATACTCTGAATCTTTTTCTGCAAAATGATCACAATAAAATATTAAAAAGAAAAAGCAAGTTAAATTCGACCGAAATTACATACATGTAATGGATACGGACATCGAATTCATTTAAACTGACATGCATTACAAAAATGTTTTGCCAAATTCTGCCAAGCTAGTCTATTCCTTGGGAAGCAATCTTACAAGCATTCCGATCCATTCGAAGTTTTTTAACAGATATTCTATTAATCTGGCTGTATCAAAAAAGATTACTGTCAACCAAGAAGTTACTTCATCTGGACTGGTGATACCCTCGTGGAGGAAAATGTTGGTAGCAGGGACTTCGACCTAGTGCTTGTAAAAAGATAGTATTGGAGAGCGATGTACACATGACAATAATTAAGTAATTTTAAGAACATATCGAATAAAATGGGATTGAGATTTTATCAATATTTATCATAAATGTTTGAATGATCTTGTTATGACTGAAACACCACTCGCTAGTATTTGTTCGTGGTCTTAGCTTCTGTTCCAATTCAAAAGTTTCTGTTATGTTCTTAAACACAAACAAAAGTTGGTACACATATGTTTAAGCTTGCCAATATAAACCAGGTACTAAATATGGAAAATACATAAAAAATCAAATAAATAAAACAATTATATATGAATAATTATATAAATAATTATATCTTAACACGAAAGCCTCATTAGTAAGAATGAGGCGAATCTTATAACCAAAGGGATATTTAAAAAGGCGTTTACAAGCTGACGACGTCATAAAAAAAAAACTGTGAATCGCAGGCTCAACAAAAATAAGAAAGAATATCAATAAGGTACCGGTATTTGATGTATTCACTAACAAATGTCAAACAATCAATAAAGTATGATCAAATTTAAAAAAAAAAAAAAAAAAAAAAAAAAAAAAAAGAATATCAATAAAAATATTCCTTATAATACTATCTTTTGACTGTAAGAAGTTTGGTAAAAATACAGGATAGTTTATAAATCTAATAAATATTTTGAAAACTTTAACTGCAGACTGTATGTAATGTTTACGGGAAGAAAAAATCCATTTATAAGTAAGATACAGATCCCCAGGTTCAAAATTTTAACAAAAATCCTTCTTGATACTAGCTTTTGATCATATACAAGCTTCTGTCCAAGTTTGGTACAAATCCAAAAATAGTATAAGAAAGTTATTAAATTTTAATAACTGTAATCACCGAGTGACTGTGTTTTTTTCCTGACAGAAAATCTAAGTCTATTTAAAAGTAAAATCCTGAAAAAATGGATTTAAAAAAAACTTCTATTCTGAATACTATCTTATGATCATAAACAAGCTACTGTTCAAGTTTGTTACAAACCCAGGATAGTTTAAGAAAGTTATTTAAATTTTAAAAACGTTAACCACAGAGTAAATGTTATGTTTTCCAGCAGAAAAACTAAGTCCATTTAAAAGTAAAATACTGAAAAAATTAAATTTTATATTATGATCATAGAATAACTTCGGTTCAAGTTTGGAAGAAATCCAGGATAGGTTAAGAAAGTTATTAAAATTTCAAAAACTTTAAGCACAGAGTAAATATTTTTGGACACCGCAGCCGCAGACGACGACGACGACGCCAACGGAATGTAGAATCGCTATGTCTCGCTTTTTCGACTAAAGTAGAAGGCTCAACAAAAAGGAAGTTCTGGAATATCAACTGGGAAATATATTTTATATGATTGCGCTACTGGAATTCTGAAACAGAAAAATGGAAAGTTCACAAATCGGAAGTAAAAACCATCTACTCTATCGAAACAAATTGGTTCTCAAATACACCTGTCAATTTCTAGATTTGGTACAGACTTAACTGTATCTGTGGACTTATTCACTTATTATACATTTTGACTTGGATCAAGAGTTTTCTCGTTAGCACTTATACCACATCATCTTATTTACTTCATAATTAGTTCGATTGGATAGATGCAGATTGGATCAATATAGTCACCAAACATCTCTTTTCTAGAAGGTATATTCAAAAGATAATGATTACTTTTATTTTATATAAGAGGCCAATGTACAAAGTCTGAATCATAGGAATTAAGTAACACATGTACATTGGAAAGAGCACAGTTAGTTCCAATGAGAATACCGTTTTTTTTGTAGACTTCAAACTAATGAAGCAAATTTCAATTCAAGAGTGGGGTTTTACAAAGTATGGTTTATGAATCCCTCAAACAAGATGTTTGTATTAACGTTTTCTATTTTTTCTAATGAAACAAAGTAAGACCATTTTTTTTCAATTTGTCTGTAAGTTAAGAAAGGCGAATTCTTGTTCAATTGGTCGAAATGTACTGTTGCAAGATGAATGAAAAATGTATGTACCCTAACTTATCTTTGTGTAAATCTCCACATCTGATTCACACATCCCCTAGATTATTTAGTTTTACAAAACATTGAGTAAGTTATAAGTAATTTTTTTTTTAGAAAAAGTGTTTTAAAATAAAGAAAATGCAAGTATGCGACATGAGAACTTATATTAGTGATAACTGTAAAATGTTTTATACATTATTCAAGCTTTCCAATAAAAAGTTTGTTATCAAACATCAAGGTCCCTTGATTATAAGAAGATGCAAAAAAAGACAATACATGTGTTATTTCAAAATGTAAGGAGGAAAGAATGGACACATAGAAGTAATCCATAATATCATCCCTTGAGATGTGGTGTGTTAATCATGTTATCAAAAATACCTATGATGTTATATTAACTTTTTTGGATTCGAGCATCACCGATGAGTCTTTTGTAGACGAAACGCGCGTCTGGCGTATATACAAAATTTAGTCCTGGTATCTATGATGAATTTATTTACAACCACTGGGTCGATGCCACTGCTGGTGGAGATTTATTTCCCCGAGGGTATCACCAGCCCAGTAGTCAGCACTTTTTGTGCTGACATGAATTATCATTGATATGGTTATATTTATAAATTAACTGTTTACAAAATTTAGAATTTTTGAAATACAAAGGCTTTTCTACCTCAGGCATAGATTACATTAGCTGGATTTGGCAAAACTTTTAGGAATTTTGGTCCTCAATGCTCTTCAACTTCGTACTTTATTTGGCCTTTTAAATTTTTTTGGATTCGACGAGTCTTTTGTAGACGAAACGCACGTCTGGCGTATATATTCAAAATTTAGTCCTGGTATCTATGATGAGTTTATTTAATACATTATATAAAGAAACTATTTGATAATTCAATTGACACTCTGATTGCGTTATTTAAAAAACACAGAAATTGGGACGGAAGAAAATAAAAAAAAAGTTTCAAAAAATTAAATATCTATTGTATCATTCATTACCCTTTTACATCCTTTGTGTCCATTATTTCATCTTCTTCAAACAAATTAGATTTCTATAATAAATAAACAGTTGAAAGGAAATAAGTATGTGGTTCATTTTTTTAATATGCGTTAGTTAGGTAACAAACAAATACAATTTGACCCCGGTTGATACGATTTTGTTCAAGAATGGATTTTTTTTAGTTATGAATGAACATTCAAGAGGCAACAAAACGTATCATATATAACATTTAAATTGTAGATATACTTGCAGCCTTTTTAGATCACTCGCACATAATTTTTGACCTTATATGGATTGTTATGTATATATAAAACACCGGACATATTCAACACGTTGTGAATTATATATCATTTTCAATTGAGACTATAAAATGTTGTTCTTAGAAAGAATTGGAATTTACATTTTAAGCAAACACGTGGGGTGTCCAAAGTTCAATTATGATCTGTATTTTGTTGAAGTAAGCATTGTGTATTCATAACATTTGAACGGAAACCGAATATTCAGCAATTTTTCCATTTGTAAAGGCATAACCCTCGAACTATTGAAGTGACAACAAGTTCATACATGTTATATGTTTTGTGGTAATAAGCACTTTGTATAAGTTTTATAATTATTGATTGAGGCAAACTAAAGTTAGAGAACAGAAACCAACTTTGGGACAAACTTTAGTATGTATAAACAGACAGATAAGGGTCAAACTTAATACCCTCTCAGCTACGACGGGGGCATTAAAAGTCTCAAGTTCCAATAGTCCGAAGTGGTGGAGTTGAAAGCCTCCATTCGTAAATTTTACGGATGACATCACAAGTTGTGGGACCGTTATTGAATATCAGATTCGTATATCGACGGATACATCGGTATCGTTGCCACAATTCAGTTCTCTTCTCTCTGAATTTTATCACCGGATTCAAGTTTCATAAGTAACACGACGAGTGCAATATGTGTAGCTGGATAAGTTTTCAGAGAGCACATGAAATCATCCGCGGTATTCGGTGTTGCTCTGTTTAAAGTTTCCTTTGTTGTGTTTGTTTACTCTTGTTTGTCCTTTCGTTTTTTTTAACATATCATTGTAGGTTTATTATCGACTGATACGTTTGAATATCCCTGTTGATATATTTCATCCAATTCTCCATTTTCTCAACACCAACATCTCTGATAGTGTCATTATATTGAAATATCTCTATGGATATGTAACGCTCATGCGTGCCACTTTACAAGGACTGCATTCTACATGTGACATTCATTAGCTCAATGTGCAACAAATAAAAACGATTTTTGATCATTAACATCTTATATTGTATATATTATGAAGGAGTAAATGCATGGTGCACCATCATTGTCATTATTCTGTAATTTATGAATTAGAGCAGGAGCTCGGGGGTTTAATCTTTTAATCAGCTTATGAAAACGAACATTTATTTGAGACATCGTATAAATATGAATTTGAATATTTTTTATTGCAAATGGGTAAATCGTTTAAATTGTAAAGCAATCATTTTTCACATATGATTTCCCGATGAATAAGTTCTTTTTTGAAATTGATATATGCACAATTAAAGCTTTACCATAACTTACCAGTGTTTTTGTTGCTCTTGTTTTCCTAAAGTCCTCGAAACTTCCCAAACGGTCTCTATCCTTGTTCATACCATCATATGCTGTATATCCATATCTAGATATACAATTGAATTTCATTTAAAAGTTCAATTAAACACTGGGAACAATTTTCATTATGTGAAAGCCGGATTTGCTTAAATGAATATAAAATGGGATTAATTAAAAAAAAATAGAATGGAAATACTGAATGTGTAAAAGAGACAACAACCCGACTAATGAGCAGAAAACAGCCAAAGGTTACCATTAGGTCTTTAACAAAGCAAAAAAATCCCACACTCGGAGGCGGACTTCAGCTGGCCCTTAAACAAAATGTGTGGTGTAATTGTTCAATTAAAATGGACTTATAACTCTAGTTGAATTAATGCTTTGGCGACGTCATAATCATTTTGACTAATAAAATACTTTATCCACGGATAATGGAAATGAGTTATAATATACTGACAAACAATACATATCTGAGATGTACCAAAAATACAGAATTCAAACCACAAAAGCTTAGACATAACTGAATATCCAACCGAAAAAAAAATAACACCATAACTGACATGATGTTGAATGCATAATCATCGAAACAAGTCGTATAACCAAGCGAATTCACTCTCGACAAAATCGTCATATTCGGACATATATTACGCTCATAACTTATGCATCCAACCAATGTGTTGTGCTGTGGTCTTTTTTATGTATTCTAGTCTTTCATTTTTTTCCGGGTTGACATACTTGTTTGTGTAATTAGGATAAGATTATTACACAATGTTGACGGCTGTTCCCCTATTTTTGACATTTCCCCCATATAATGTCTGTTAGTTTTGTTCACATATTGTTGTCAAAATGACCTGATCCTGGTTTATGAATTTTCTACTCAGACATAGGTGACGTCTTATAAAGTCTGGGTAGCAGCTGCAAGCTCTCAAAAAACGAATGAGTTTGAAAATGTATATCTACTATGAAATGGGGAATTGATAATTTCAAAACTGAAATCGTCTCGTTTGTAATATATTCTGGTACTGTGATGACCGCTGATGTTATATTCAAGGTATAAGTCTAAAATTATGAAATTAGAAATGTCAGTCAATTGCGTATTTTCAAATTGAGCGTGGTTCAAGTTTTACATATTGTTAAAGAGATAACATCCCGACTCAAAGATTGGTTTAAAGTTCTGTTTTATTAAAAAAAAGTCAACGAATAGCGTTACTTGTTTTCTAGGAGGCAATACTACAACAAGTTCGGACTAGCAATGTTCAATGGCAAAAGATTTTATCCGGAAACCAAACTGTCGACGATGGGACATCCGGTCGACATTCATTTTAATAACTTTTATTTGACTTTGTTGCATTTTCTAAAAAAAATATATATAATTTACTATTATTTACCGATCTGGTAATGACATGTTGCAGTTACATGTTGCAATCAGATATTCCATGGCTTCAATTTTCCATTCATCTACAGCTAGATGAAGTGCTGTTCTACCATCATAATCTTGCATATTCATACTCACCCCACTATCATATAACCTATAAAAACAAATACGATGATTTCAAGTAGTAATTTATGTAATGGTACAATCTATTGTGCCTTTTGCTTTTGTTAATTTTATACATATACTATTAGCTCTTGGTTTTATTGTAGATTCACATTCCGATATAGATATAGTATACTACTCTTTTAAACTTTTTCGTATACAGAAGTTTCTCTCTAGTTATGCGATGGCCTATTTCATTTCCATATTATTTTTCTCTAAAATACAATATCAAATGTTTTCTTCGGTTTTAATGTCCTTTCCAAATGAATAAAACTTAACAAAATTGTTTGGCGAAGTTTCAAATCTGGTATCTTTGACGCAAATATGATTGTTCTAAAACATCAATAAAAAGTGCCGAAAATGATCACTTGCAAAACCACTGAAACAATAAATTGCACCTAACAACCAAACACCGTTAAACGTTGTTTGACACTTATGATATATAATATTCAACATTACAAATCGACAAATACTTAACGAGGCGAACATCGCTTAGGGTATAGATAGATATACACGAAAGTGATTAGTTGGTGTAGAATATAAATATATTCAGTTTCGTGGTACAATAAGTTTGACTTTTAAATACACAAGTAATAAGATTTTTATTTTCAGTTATAATATTGAATTATAATGGTTTGTAAGATTTGCTTTGCTGAAACAGTCACGATGAAAGACAATTGCGTTTTATTTCATTTTTTAAAATAATTTTGAATGATTTTCTAAATCTATTACCAGTGTTAGGTTGTTTTTGTTTTCATTCTTATCATTTGCTTTTTCATAGAAAGTTGTTTCATTCACAACATGACAAATTTCCATACATTCAAGAAGATGTGATATATCAATAATATAGTCTAATAAGTTAAAAATAAAAATAAAACGAATAAACGTTCGTCGTGTGCGTGGCTGCTCTTGTTTATCTGTGTAAGATAAAGTTTAACATTTCCGACAGATATAAGGCTTGCTTGAATTATTTCAGAAATAACCTCTACAGCAAATGGGTTTTGTTCTTATCATTCTCAACCCAAATATTTGCAACTTCAAATGCTTTTCATTGGCTACCAAAATAACTGAAACAACACAGGACAAACTTCATTCGTCTGAAGATTTTTTATGGATTAAAATTCATCAGGAAAGCCCAAAGTCAAATATTTGGAAGACAAGAATGTGTTAGAAATGTCATGTACCAAGTCAGGAATATGGCAGTTGTTATCTAATAGTGCGTTTCTATGTATGTATGTTGCATTGTCATTTGTTTTTGTTGTATCATTGCTTTTCTCTTATAGTTGAACAGCGGTATTCCACTGTTGCATTTATTAAAGAACCGAAACATTGAAAAGATATATTTACAAATGTAAGATAGCGACAAATTTATGTCGCAGTAATTTGATTTACTTTATGAATATTGTGTTTGTTTTTTTTATAAATCTTTTCTATTTTTCTATCCCTGCAAATTGAACCATTTGTGAAAAACGACATGAAGTTTGCTTGTTCTCCGTTACTCAACAATCAATCAAAATTTCAAAATTTTCTAATTTTCTTGCTATTCTCTGTTTTCGGTACTTCAACGATTCGAAAAAAAGTTTACCATACCTGGTGCTACAGTATATGTAAAAAAAGATCATATCTTTTATTTTGATTGCAGAAAGGTTCAAACTCCCTCATGCACAATTGACTTATATACCTTTGGCTTTCATATATTTGGCTTTGAGTGTTCCTGATGACGGCAAATCCAGAAAAGCGCTTCGGACGCATGGAATTTATAACGTGTTGTTTTAATTGTTTTATCTTAGAATTTTGCATTTCTTTTCAATATGAAAAAGAAGATGTCATATGATTGTTAATGAGACAACTCTACACAAAAAGACCACATGTCACAGACATAACCAGCGATATGTCACACTACGGCCTTCAACAATAAACGAAACCAATGCCGCATAGTCACCTAATAAAGGTCCCGCAATTACAAATGTAAAACAATTCAAACGAGAAAACTAACAGCATAATTAAAGTCCCTTTTCAACATTTGAGACCGCATTTAACTGAATTTAAGACAGCGTTAGCTTAGTGTCAATTATTCGGAAGTGGCATTATTCTCATCTTTTTCTTAAAAAATCTGGTCTTTAATTCGAATGGAAAAAGATGCCTACCCCTCTGAAAAATTGCGAAAAGATGAATTGGCTATTATTTCAAGATTCCTTTAGGAAAATTGTTTTTCCTATATCCTGATACTTTCACACCATTGTTTATTCAGTTAATGTTCATCAAGAAAAGAGCTTTGAACACATACAATCATTTTGTATAAAGATTTTTATAATTGTTGAAAAAAAAAAATTGTATATATATTATCTAACAAAATGAATTAAAAATTCATACTCACTTGTAAAAATAGCTTTAGGAAACACTTGTTTAAAAGTTAAACTCTTTCACGTGAGTTTGGATATTTTGTTAAGCCTGCACTGATCATAAGAAGATTTAACTTGATTCAATTGCATTAAGTACAATACCCTTTAAGCATCGACTCTTGGTAGATATAGGAAGATGTGGTATGAGTGCCAATGAGACAACTCTCCATCCAAGTAACCATTTATAAAGGTTAACACTTATAGGTCATACGGCATTCAACGCGGAGCCTTGGCTCACACCGCACAGCAAGCTATAAAGGGCCTTACTAATTACTTATCTATATAAAATCGAGCTGGTGCCTATTGCAGATTAGTCGTATTAATCTATTATTTATTCTATGTTATTTGTAGTAAACCTAATAGTTCAATGTTTGGTTTTTTTTTGTGTTGCATGTTTTTTTTAAAAGGAGATTTCTCCGCCCAAACTACTCGAGCCTCTTGTTTATTTGATACTCAGAATTCCTTTACCTGATGCACTTGAGTCAATGTCAACATAATAGTACTATAATTATAATGTATTGCTATTATTTTGTTGTGTATGTTTTCTGTTAATTTCTTATTACACATGTTACATGTCTATTGTCTATTATTGCATATGTTATTGTGTATACTGATATTATTTGTTTGCTAAAAGCTTTCGTAGGGCCTGATTTGGTGAATATTAATATTCTATTCTATTTTATTCAGTAGTTCCTATGAGAAAATAAAACGACGAGCAAGTATCATGGCACGGACAGACGAACGTATAGAGCTAAACCAGTTTTGAGTGGTTGCTGATATTTATATTTGATTTCGTTTGTTGTTTTGTATAGAGTGTTCTTTTGTTGTGCTGTCATATCACTGTTCAATGTAAGGGGGAGGATTTGATGCCATCTAACAGGTTTCAGCCTGACACATTTTGTATTTGCATGTCTCGAGTTAAGAATTTGAATGATTTTCATTTGTCATTTCGGGGTCTATAATAGCTGACTATGCGGTATGGATTTTCATAATTGTTGAATGCAGTACGGTGAATTGTTGATTTCATAGTCATTTAATCTCTCTTGGAGCTTTCACTTCTCTCATCATCATACCCCAACTTCTTATTTTTATATAGAGTGGTAAAAGAGAAGTGTTTACCTTCTAAGTGTTGTGACATCACCTTTTTTTCCAGCCATCAATAAGCTAAATGTTTTATATTCATCATTTTCTGTGTTTGTTATATTCTATAAAAAAATATTATTATAAATGTTATACGGTTTAAAAATTCTCTGGATAAAACCATCATTTACTCTGCTATAAATGTTAACACATCTAGTTCAATGGCAAGTTTTATTGTTTTAGTTTTTGTTGAGAGTTTGTTGATTATTGTTTTTTAAATACTTCTACACAAGAAAAATTAGATGTTTCCTAGAGTTAACAAGAAACTGTTCAAAGTGTCATGTAACTTACAAGGCTAAACACATTAATTAGTTTATTAGATAAATTTATTCAGGCCTCTGTCTGAATTAAGATGGTTTTTACATTAGAAACATATTTGCAATAAGGTATTTACCTTTCGTATGCACAGTTTGTATGTGGGTGACTTTTTATTTCTTTTGACAAACAGAAAGAATGATTGACTCAACCTGATATTTTGGCGCATAAGTGATATGTTATGTAATTTGCAATAACAGTGATTTGATCGTGTTTACAATACTATAAGTTAATACATTTAGTCGTTAATAGAGTTATTGGTATGAAAATGTGGTGATTAAAATATAGTATATTTGTCGAAACTCTTAAATTTTGCCTCGTGAATCTCATGAATTTCATTTACTGTTCTGTAGATTAAGACTACGTAACATAGTAATATTCAATAAGGTGACATTGTGGATGTTCTAATTTGGGTAAAAATCATATATACCCCGATTGTTTCCAAACAAGATACTGATCTCCTTTATTCTATGTATTCTATGTTTGTTATTGTAATTGGCCTTGGCCTAGCTTTCAGTAACAGATAGTACTCTTATTTCGGAGCTTTGTGTCTATCATTTCCTGTTAATTGTTTTTGTACCTCGAACTAATCGTTAGGTAAGGTCTAGCTACTGCAGCTGCATTTTACAGTTTGGTCTTATGATGTGCTTTTGAGTGTTCGGAAACATGTTTACTAGACCGTTGGTTTTCCCATTTGAATGGTTTTACACTAGTCATTTTGGGGCCCTTTATAGCTTTTTGTTCGGTGTTGAAGGCCGGACATTGACCTATAATGGTTGATTTTATAAGTTGTTATTTGGATGGAGAGTTGTCTCATTGGCACTCACAGCACATTTTCCTATATCTATTAACCCCTCTGTATTATTTATGTGTCTGTCTCACATCAGGATTCTATAGGTCAGCGGTTGTTTTTTGTTTTATTCAGGCCTGTTATATTTGTTTTTTCGTAAATTATTGTTTTGTTAATCAGGCTGTTAGTTCTATCAATTGAATTGTTCTACATTTTTCCTGTCGGGTCCATTAATAGCCGATAATGCGGTATGGGGTTTTCTCGTTGTTGAAGGACGTAAGATTGCTTAAAAATTCAAACACCTACTACATTAATATTTTGGTTGGTAGTTATCTCATTGTCAATCATACCGATTTTTTTTAAATATTGACATATCTGTGTAGTTATTCAATCACAAAATTCGACACATTTGTAATCCGTCAAAAATTCGGTGGATTAGCTAAAATAATTTTACTACATATCAATTAAGGTGTTTACACATTCCTCTTATAGATAACATCCTTTTCATTAGTTATTTCAAAGTGAAATTCAAACATGATTTCACAGTTTACCAAACAATATTCTTAAAATGACTCACCGGACAATATTTTAGGAATATTTTGAAAATATTGCCTCTTCCTTTACCCTTGGCTGCTATCAAAGGTGTTCTTCCCCACCTACAATATAGTTAAAACTAAAATTACGTTCATGTTCATTATTTTAGTTAAAAACATAAATGGCTTCTAAATGTGTAGGTGTCAGATACCCTGATGATGGTGAATACAGAAAAAACGCTTCAGACACATACAATTGTCTTGTGTTATTTTATTTTATTATCTAAAGAGAGTCGGAAGATAACAAACGGATAACATAAACAAATGCAACAGTAGTACACAGTTGTTCAATAGTCATAACTATTAGATTGAAAACGAAAATCGGTGACCAAAACCGTAAAGTAAAGACCATGCCACACCAACTTGTTGACAAAAATATGTGGCACACCCACATGTATTTTAATAGTAAATAGTTATCAAAGGTACCAGGATTATAATTTAGTACGCCAGACGCGCGTTTCGTCTACATAAGACTCATCAGTGACGCTCATATCAAAATATTTATAAAGCCAAACAATTACAAAGTTGAAGAGCATTGAGGATCCAAAATTCCAAAAAGTTGTGCCAAATACGGCTAAGGAAATCTATGCCTGGAATAAGAAAATCCTTAGTTTTTCGAAAAATTTAAACTTTTGTTAACAGGAAATTTATAAAAAAAACAAAATGACCACATTATTGATATTCATGTCAACACCGAAGTGTTGACTACTGGGCTGGTGATACCCTCGGGGACGAAACGTCCACCAGCAGCGGCATCGACCCAGTGGTGTAAATAGTTATCAAAGGTACCAGGATTATAATTTAGTACGCCAGACGCGCGTTTCGTCTACATAAGACTCATCAGTGACGCTCATATCAAAATATTTATAAAGCCAAACAATTACAAAGTTGAAGAGCATTGAGGATCCAAAATTCCAAAAAGTTGTACCAAATACGGCTAAGGAAATCTATGCCTGGAATAAGAAAATCCTTAGTTTTTCGAAAAATTTAAACTTTTGTTAACAGGAAATTTATAAAAAAACAAAATGACCACATTATTGATATTCATGTCAACACCGAAGTGTTGACTACTGGGCTGGTGATACCCTCGGGGACGAAACGTCCACCAGCAGTGGCATCGACCCAGTGGTGTAAATAGTTATCAAAGGTACCAGGATTATAATTTAGTACGCCAGACGCGCGTCTCGTCTACATAAGACTCATCAGTGACGCTCATATCAAAATATTTATAAAGCCAAACAATTCCAAAAAGTTGTGCCAAATACGGCTAAGGAAATCTATGCCTGGAATAAGAAAATCCTTAGTTTTTCGAAAAATTTAAACTTTTGTTAACAGGAAATTTACAAAAAAACAAAATGACCACATTATTGATATTCATGTCAACACCGAAGTGTTGACTACTGGGCTGGTGATACCCTCGGGGACGAAACGTCCACCAGCAGTGGCATCGACCCAGTGGTGTTAATAGTTATCAAAGGTACCAGGATTATAATTTAGTACGCCAGACGCGCGTTTCGTCTACATAAGACTCATCAGTGACGCTCATATCAAAATATTTATAAAGCCAAACAATTACAAAGTTGAAGAGCATTGAGGATCCAAAATTCCAAAAAGTTGTGCCAAATACGGCTAAGGAAATCTATGCCTGAAATAAGAAAATCCTTAGTTTTTCGAAAAATTTAAACTTTTGTTAACAGGAAATTTATAAAAAAACAAAATGACCACATTATTGATATTCATGTCAACACCGAAGTGTTGACTACTGGGCTGGTGATAGCCTCGGGGACGAAACGTCCACCAGCAGTGGCATCGACCCAGTGGTGTAAATAGTTATCAAAAGTACCAGGATTATAATTTAGTACGCCAGACGCGCGTTTCGTCTACATAAGACTCATCAGTGACGCTCATATCAAAATATTTATAAAGCCAAACAATTACAAAGTTGAAGAGCATTGAGGATCCAAAATTCCAAAAAGTTGTGCCAAATACGGCTAAGGAAATCTATGTCTGGAATAAGAAAATCCTTAGTTTTTCGAAAAATTTAAACTTTTGTTAACAGGAAATTTATAATGTTGAATAAAAAGTTAACGTAAGTGATTTCCTCAATCAAATCTGTGCACACACTTCAGCATGTAACTTTGCTAAGTTTCAAAGTAAAAAAACAAACTTAACAGATGGGGGCGAGTTTTAAAATATCCAAGGAAATAAGATATGTTAATATTTGTACAACTCCATCGGAAATAGCATTGACTTGTTATTGGTTCATCTTAAACTGACCTAATACAAACATCAAAATTTGAACTTAGCAAGACTTATGCGCTTTGCCTTGGAAATAAATATTCTTATATCATTACAAGACTTATGGGCGTGGCCTTGGAAATAAATATGCTAATATCATTACAAGATATGCTAATATCATTACAAGACGTATGGGCGTGGCCTTGGAAATAATTATGCTAATATCATTACAACACCATACCACCTGTCATTAAGTGACCCATTAAATGACCTTCCTTTAAAATGAAATTATCACAAACTTCATCAAGTAAATTATGCACAAGTTTTAAAGCAAGTTGAATATGACTGATGAGGGATAGGGACAAATATCCCCCAATGAATATGAGATGTTTTTCAGTCTGCATTTTGCAATAATTACATAAAACTTATATGTAACTGTGTTTTATTAAAAATCAGACTCTAAAATGTGCTTACTAAATTTGCGCCACTTTTTGTTATTTAGAAAAAGATGCAGAAAAGATTTCAACGTTTCCTGCAAAATTCATTCAATATTAAACGAGAAATAAGATATCATTCTGAGAAAACAAAAGATTTGGTTTTTATTTTTTTGAAAACAACACATTTGCCCATATGAATACTAGTAATAACGGGATAGTAACCTTTCATTAATGTTTTTCCCGTAAAAACGCACCATTGCAATGATATGGTTGATTATCGGAAACATGCATGTATGATTGTACTCATTGCCATTTGATTCCAATGAATACGAATAAGCTGCCGACTTAATAATTCCATGTAGGCCATATATATATGATAGGGACTGGACTGTAATAGTCTTCGGGATATTTTATTGAATAAATTAATTAAATGTTGTCGATTTATTCCAACTTTTAGTAGTTAGTTTTGTTCGTTGATGACAAAATAAACAGGAACCGATCGTCATCAATACAAATCGGAGTCGAATCTACCTCCATGTGTGAGGTTGGAATCTAAGTGTTGACATGCTGGCGATAAATGAACTAATTCGATCAATCGATAACCAACTTTACTTTATTCATAAGCTACGGTTCCATACTAGCTATAACTGTTTAATGAAAACACCACAAATCTTTAAGAACGTTGCCAGAGAAGATCTTTAAAGTGGCACTAGCTACGATATATATAAAAAAAAAAACATAATATTAGTTTTTTGTTCAATCAGTTATAGTTAGATAGTGATATAAAAACTCGCTTTTTGCAGTTATTTAGTTTCAGGTTTTTTTCAAAATAAGCAAAAAACTTTGTTAAAGAATTTTTCTCTTGCAAGGAATTAATTCCATCTCATTTAATCCGTATTCATATGAACTTCAATTACATGCGTCCTGTGTTGCGTATTTGCATATATCCACTAAAAAGGGGCGGGGGGGGGGGGGGGGGGGGTGGTGGTGGCTATTAAATAATAACCATTGTGTCAAAAGTAGAATATTAAAAACAGATTATATAAATAAAGTAATACTATATACGTCTAAATCAACTTTTGGTGTTCTTTTCATTGGTAACTTTTTCTTAACTTTTTTTTACTCCAAACTTCATGCTGTCTGAGATAAAAATCATATGTACATGCCTTTCTATATATTGAAACACAATTAACATAGACAACATTGTAAATGTGCAGTTCGGAAAAAAATATACATTAAAAACAGAAATGAAAATATTGTATGTGTTTGTTTAACTTTTAAGTTCATGTTTTGATAATTTACTAATAACTTAACGAGTTTGTTTCTAGGTCAACAAAATACATGTTTTCTCCTTAACAGTAATTTGTTTTTCAAATTGACCAAAGTATTAGTTGTCAGGGGTAGTGATTTGTTTCACATGACAAGGTTTTTAACAAGTATTTGAAATAGAGAAACTTAAACAACAAGAAAGAGAAATAATATTTCCTTTTATTTTATTTTTTTAAACAAAAAATATTCTTCCTTAATTCATATTCAAAACAATGAGTATAATGCATAATAGAACGTGTACCTATCCTCGCTTTTATCTGCCTGGTCTTTAAGTCCACAATCTTTCAGAAGGTACTCAACAACATGTTGTTGATTATTAATCACTGCTGTATGAAGTGCTGTTTTTTTGTCGTAATCTGAAACCGTCATCTTATAGCCTGCTGCTTTGTATCTGTAAAAAAAACATTAATTTAAAATGACCTTAAAGGGGGCATGTAAAAACTTAACTACTTGAGTGTGTACATTGTGTTTTTATGTAACAAAATTGAGAATGGAAATGGGGAATGTGTCAAAGAGACAACAACCCGACCATAGAGCAGACAACAGCAGAAGGTCACCAACAGGTGACAACAGCAGAAGGTCACCAACAGGTCTTCAATGTAGCGATAAATTCCCGCACTCGTTTGTCAAGAAAGCTATGTATTCTTTTTTTGATTATTTCAGATAAGGTAAAGGCTGTTTAAATTGTCTCATTCAGCTTTGTAAATTCCTTCTCGAGATTTATTTTGCAAGACATAACTTTCGTTACTCTTTAAACTGGAAGTTAAAAAAAATATATAATTGGTCTGTTTTCTGCACTATGGTCGGGTTATTTTCTCTTTGTCACATTCCCTGTTTCCATTATCTATGTTATCAATGTCAATATGTTCAATCAAGTAAACAATCTTACTCAAATTAAAATGTCTACTCAATATGTTGAACTATATTGATAATTTTAGGTGTAGTGTGGCCTGTCAATTCATTCGGTCCTAAATAACCTTCTAGGTTACTAACCCAAAAAGCATTTGAAGCCTTTTGCAATAGATTCGCAACCAATGTTCATTTTATATAATGCCTCCGTTATCTGAAACCAACACGTAATTCTAGACCAAAAGTATTCTTAGAACACTCTTTTGGTTTAAAACTTAAAAAAGTCGCAAATGTCACTAGTATAAGAAACATAATATTACACGGCCGTTATCATCTTTAAAGTCGGAAACTATGAACGTTTATTCTTGAAAAGAATTTACATTTTCTTTTTCTTGATTTAGTTCTGTTTAGACAGTTTTATTGCAGTAATTTTAGTACTTTTCAGTAGTTATTCTAACAATTTTATATGTTAGACTTGTGAACAGGTAAAAAATTCAGCTGAATATAGACTGAACAGATTTTAACTAGCAGCTTATTTTCTGAAAAGTACTGAATACATCGCAGAGCATATGTATAAACCCATCTTAATAATGTATTATGAAGTCTTTTAAGAGCTGTTCAGAACAAACAATGTTTCTGTTTATTCATTAACTAGAACGCACCCGCGAAATCGCTGGCATTTAGAGCTTGGTTGAAAGTATGTAAAAGAGGGACGAAAGATACCAAAGGGACAGTCAAACTCATAAATCTAAAACAAACTGACAACGCCATGGCTAAAAATATAAAAGACAAACAGACAAACAATAGTACACATGACACAACATAGAAAACTAAAGAATAAACAACACTAACCCCACCAAAAAACTAGGGGTAATCTCAGGGGCTCCGGAAGGGTAAGCAGATCCTGCTTCACATGTGGCACCCGTCGTGTTGCTTATGTGATTACAAATCCGGTAAATAGTCTTATTCGGTAGGTCACATTCATGAAAGGGAAGGGGATTGTAGTTACGACGTAAGGAACATATCCGATATCATTTGTGAAACGGTTATTTCATAACGGTCAACCAACTCGTGATGGCGTCCGTAAAATTTTATACACTTTTTCTACACTTTACACAAGTCGTCCCAATA
Organism: Mytilus galloprovincialis; assembly: GCA_037788925.1. Taxonomy (NCBI): domain Eukaryota; kingdom Metazoa; phylum Mollusca; class Bivalvia; order Mytilida; family Mytilidae; genus Mytilus; species Mytilus galloprovincialis. The sequence goes on along the minus strand of JAWDJN010000023.1, from coordinate 2,250,474 downwards.
CCAAGATAAAGAAAAATTTAAAGAGTTGGTTCTGCTATGTGTCATAAAAAAGAATGATTAACAAAGATTCTAGTACTTTGTCCCCGTTAAGAATGAATCGAACTTTGAAAAAAAACCACTGTTTCAAACAGTTAACTCTCTGACACTGACATAATCAAGTTGTTTGACTCCCAATTTAAAACATATGTAAACTGTTGTATGATAAGTTTAAAATTTTGAAAACAGATTTGATGTCGGAACTTCAAAAAAGGTCTCAAAAGTCATGGGTACAGGATCTTTTTTCCAAAGTTCGTAAATTGTTTATCTGTTTAATTTCATGATTGTCGCGTTTCCGTATATTATGAACAGATGTATATTATAAATTAAGTGTATATTATGGCGCGAAATCAGGTTCAAAAATACTATTTACGTATAAACATCATTATTTGTTACATGCACATGTTTGAAAATTGTTTTTTTATCCAACGGAATCATAGGTTTGAAGGTTGTTTTCAATTTAGACTTGTTCATATTTATTTTGTTTGGACTTGTATTATATTTTCTCTCCGGTTTATATAATCTGTTCATCCTATTTTGACTCTTTTAAAATTCAAGACTCTATCAAAAATTGAGGTAAAATAAATGGCCTTCCAAATACTTTTCGATCCCTAACCTCACTGAAAAGACATTAATTGATGAAATCCGTATATGGTGTAAAAAAAAATATCACTTCATGTTGCGGTTTACCATCTTTGCCGATAGTTTATTGTTTTCTACTTGGTTTTAATTAAAAAAGAGATCCAGTTTGTAAAACCTTGAGATCAATTTATTTGGCAATCGTCAAATTGCAGTCACGAGGGGGTTAAAAAACAATGAGTTGTTTCTTTCACTCTTTTGGTCTTTTGGAAAATGTTATTTGTGCTGTATTCAGACCCTTCTACGTCGAAATTTGTTAAATGCACACGTATAAAAATTGCGGTTTTTATCCAACGCAATCATAGATTTGAACGTTGTTTTCAATTTAGACTTGTTCATAATTACTTCTGTATATATGGAATTCGATTAACGTATTTACGTAAATCAAATTCCGTATATACGTTTATCGAATTCCGTATATACGTTAATCGAATTCTGTAAGTACAGAAATATTTACGTATGTACGTAAATCGAATTTCGTATATACGTAAATAATCATGTATATACGTAAATAAAAATGATTTTTGTATCGAAACGTTAATCGAATTATGTATTTACGTAAATGAGTATTTTTACCATGATTCCGCGCCATAGTATTTGCTATTAACTATCAGTTCCAAGTTTCTTCTCAAAGGCGATCACTGCTATATTATATAGAGAGTCTCTATATACATTAGGAGTATAATCATAGAATACATGCAGAATAACGGGAACATAATTGTCCTGAGTAATTATTAAAATTATGTTTTAAAGTTTAAAACTGGAATGTCGGTCTGATGACGGAAACAATATCCGGACGCCTTTTTTCGTTTTTCTCCAAAAATAACTTAAACAGAAAAATTATTAGAATGGATGACAAATGCAACCATAGGTATGCATGGTACCTATAGGACACAGAGGACGGAAGAGTGCGACACACAAAATGAGGTCGTCTCGTTTAATAGTATGTATAGTGTATAAAATGCAAAATAAACATTTATTTCTTCAACATCTATACATAAATGTTTAGATATGTTATTGTTCTGCAATGCAGACTTGATGATCGGATGATAAACAAGTGAAACTGCGAGCTACTGCTCACTGATGATACTCCCGCCGCAAGTGGATAATATTAATAGTGTAAAAATATGCAAGTGTTCGGTAAACAGGAAGTTGTCGAGTGATGAATCTGAAAACGCATCACACGGTATAGCTGACTTATAAAAATCCTGAAACCAAATTTCAGAAATCCTTGTATTGTAGTTCCTGAGAAAAATGTGACGAAAATTTTAAACTTGGTTATCATGTGTAAAATCATACAAGTGTTCGGTAAACAGGAAGTTGTCGAGTGATGAATCTGAAAACGCATCACACGGTATAGCTGACTTATATAAATCCTGAAACCAAATTTCAGAAATCCTTGTATTGTAGTTCCTGAGAAAAATGTGACGAAAATTTTCAACTTGGCTATCATGTGTAAAATCATACAAGTGTTCGGTAAACAGGAAGTTGTCGAGTGATGAATCTGAAAACGCATCACACGGTATAGCTGACTTATATAAACCCTGAGACCAAATTTCAGAAATCCTTGTCAAGTAGTTCCTGCGAAAAAAGCGACAAAAATATTTATGTGATGGACGAACTGACGGATGGATTGAAAGGCAGGGGTAAAACAGTATACCCCCACTTTTTTTAAGCGGGAGTATAATAATTACCTTGAAAATATTTTACCATATAAAAAACATACGTTATTAAACAGAATCAACAACTGTGATACTAGTGGAAAATTGATTGTTGAAATTGGCAACTGTTGCAGAAAAATTCATAGTTTATTTTATCAGCTATAAAATAGATTTAGCTAGATATAACCCGTAAATTTCCGTGGAAATCGTCTGAACCAAATCAGAAATAATCCTTTTTTAAAAAAAAAAAACTTTTTTTGTCAGGTTGATAATGTCGAACTTTTGAGAAAAGCAATTTTATTTTTACTTTCTCTTATTGAAATTATCTTAAATTTGCAATAAAGTGCTAATACTTTTTTTATATATATATATAAATCAGTCTAGCTATGTAAATTAAAACATACCCTCTTAGTCGACTAATATCTCCACGTGCTGCACTGTTCAGCAGCCGTATCGTTTTTAAATCCTCGTCTTCATGAGTTATTGTCTAAAAGACAAAAATATAAGATAGACAGGAAGGGAAAATGTAGTGGCAACACATTTAGTACCCTGCAAACACTGATTCAATTCTTTCTTAATTAGAATAGTAGTAGTAGATGATACGAGGTTTGTATATAATTGGTTTGAAGTGTGGCTAACAGAATAAATTCCTCTATATACCAGCTTTAATCAATATAAATATCATTGCAGGTATACTATATTGGAACATACCAAGTAGTCAAGACAGGTCGATGAACATACTATCAACAGAATAGTTAAATATACAAAAAAAGAAAGAATTTGAAATTGAGACCGATTTGCATATCAATACAAACGTTTCTCCGAAATTAAAATTCAATGAGAAGATTTAAACACCAAAAATGTGTGTTCAAAAAGCGAAACCAATTTTTCTTGAATAAGTTTTAGGAAAATAGTCAAAGAGAGGCATAAAAGTATTAGTGGCATTTGAACTCATAAGTCAGAAACAATGTATTAACTATGACAATTAACAACGAAATCGAAGAAAATACACATAACAGCATGCAAAACGCAACTTAGAAAAATAAAGACGGAGCAAAACGAACCCAAACAAAAAAACGTGGATGGTTTTAGATGTTTTAGAACGTAAAACAAATCTTGCCCCACATCCGACACCTCTCGTGTAAAAAAATACAAACAAGTCTACAACACATACCATAGAATAACAACTGCAGACACCGATATACCTATCGCTTGTCGTCATAAAATTCAATAAAAAGGCAATCTGATGGACAGCAATATTGCTTATTAATTAACAGTCTGTGAACTTGTGGGTAGCGAATCGAAATGGTCACCACTTAAGTTTTTCAGATAAAATTGTAACTTCATTGAAAATATTATATATCTTGAAATTTGATTATATACCCCCAGCAGAAAATTGATCAAAGTTACTGGACCATAATCTAGTGAACATGGCCTCATAATAGTCGCCAAACTGATATGGACTGATACTTTTGCAACTTCATAGAAAATATCGTACATCTATCACAATCACATAAACGGTACCACCTTTTTTCTGCACCAGATGTGCATTTCGACGAACAATGTCCCTTCAGTAAAGTTCGAAGTCAAAATATTCGAAAATTCAAAGCTATAAACCCAAAAGAACAAAACAGTACAGTGAAAGCCATGCAGGGTATCAGAGCTTTACAGGAGGGAGATAATTCTTTAATTTTAAATAATTTTTAAAATCCTGTAACATCAAAAAACACAAAAAACCTATTTTCATTGGGATGGTGAACACTTTGGGGAGTATCAGTTCCTCAGCAGAAGCATAAACCAAGTAGTAGTCGTTCGATACCAAACTAACAGTGAAATTGTCTGATTTATTCGAAGTCACTGAATCATAACCTAAGTGGACAAGGCATCACAATAGTAGTTAAACTGATATGGATTGATAGTAATACAATATATCATTTATTTATTAGGATAAATCATCTTATTAAACTTATGCAAAAAACTTAACAATTGTTAACGTCGTCAAATTCGCCAGAAAAGCGATGTCTAATCTCAGCGAATTTCGTCATAGGCGGTCAAAAACTGAGACAGAAACATAACATCCCGAAGACTTTTAAGGGATAATCCTAATTTAAAACATCCATTTATTTTCATTGTTTTATTCTCAATATTTTTATACACAGAAAGTTAGGTGAGAATAGACAAAACGGAGTGTTCTTTGGACTATATGTTGCACACTTTAAACATTGATGTTTGGACAACCCTTAAAATGTTGCATATACGTGTTATTTTTCTATTGTAGCAAAGCTTATTTTAAAAAAAATATCAATATGAAAAGTTAAACTAATGATAAGAAAGACAATTTGTCATTGAAACGTATATTTGAAATAGCATAGTTTGACAATATTTATTTTTAAATACGAGGATTGCGTTTTCAAAATAAATTTATAGAAGTATCATTGTAACTGGCGTAACAAAAACTAATGATTACATTTAGAAGTCTTCCTATTCTGTTTTTACCGCGTAAACAGTTGACAAAAGTTATGTTTTGTAGAGGTACAGACAACTCCATTTGCATCAATAATTTCAGAAGCGTTCAAACAAATGTTCTTGTGTCACTGTAATTGAAAAATGTGAAGCCTCCAACATACCATACACCATTTTAATCTATGGTAACTTCAAATAGAAACATATTTAACACAGAAAGGTGTTAACTCTCCATTAAAGTCTTTTTATTTCACACGCACACACCAAATAGAAATTAGACACAATTACACACATTGCTACTTAGCAACCACTTGAAAAAAAGGCAACAAACTCATGCAATTAACTATATAGGAAATCAAATCATACCATATGAAAAACAGACTCTGGATCTAACTGTTGTTCCATATACTGGTTCAACTTTTTTATAAGATTTTGTTTGTCAGGACCATTTTTAATAAGGTGTACAGGTCTTTGGTCTCTGCAAACATATATTTAGTAACTCTTAGAAATTTATATCGATACCACAAATGTATATATTTAGCAAGTACCAATTTGAGGACAAGAAGAAACTAGAGCCTGTGTCGCTCAACTTGGTCTATGTGCATACATGTATTAAACAAAGGACACAGATAGATTCATGACAAAAATGTGTTTTGATGATGGTGATGTGTTTGTAGATCTTACTTTACTGAACATTCTTGCTACTTCAAATTTTCTCTATCTATGATAAACGTGTCCCTTTAGTTATAGAAGAAAATTATTTTGTAAAAATTTACAATAATTTACCAAATTAATGAAAATTGTTAAAAATTGACTATAAAGGGCAATAACCCCTTAAGGGGTCCACTGACCATTTTGGTCATGCTGACTCATTTGTAGATCTTACTTTGCTGAACATTATTGCTGTTAACAGTTTATCTCTATCTATAATAGTATTCAAGATAATAACCAAAAACGGCAACACTTCCTTAAAATTACCAATTCAGGGGCAGCAACCCAACAACCGGTTGTCCGATTCATCTGAAAATGTCAGGGCAGATAGATCTTTACTTGATAAACAATTTTACTCCAGTCAGATTTGCTCTTAATGCTTTGGTTTCAGAGTTATAAGCCAAAATCTACATTTTACCCCTATGTTCTTTTTTTAGCCATGACGGCCATCTTGATTGGTTGGCTAGGTCACCGGATATATTTTTTAAACTAAATACTCCAATGATGAAAGTTTGGTAAAATTTGGCCTAGTAGTTTCAGAGAAGATTTTTGTAAAAGTTGACGATGACGACGGATGACGGACGCCAAGTGATGAGAAAAGCTCACTTGGCCCTTTTGGCAAGGTGAGCTAAATAGATATCTCAAAGCAATGTACGAAGCAAAAACCATATACATGCATATATTTATCCATCTTATGAGTTAAGCCTTTTTCAACTGATTTTTATAGTTCGTTCTTATGTTGTACTGTTATACCACTGTCCCAGGTTAAGGGAGGGTTGTGATCCCGCTAACATGTTTAACACCGCAACATTCTGTATGTATGTGCCTATCTCAATTTTTATACATAAATGAGGCCGTTAGTTTTCTTGTTTGGATTGTTTTACATTGTCATTTCGTTTTTTTTTATAGCTGACTATGCGGTATGGGTTTTGCTCATTGTTGAAGGCCGTACGGTGACCTATAGTTGTTCATTGTGTCATTTTGGTTTCTCGAGGAGACTTGTCTCATTAGCAATCATACCACATCTTCTTTTTTATATATAAAACCAAAATCTAAAGAACATGGGTTCGGTTAATTGTCTCCATTTCGAAGTCAAAGTGGTGGTTTAGACATAGAGAAGTAGTTAACCTCATTGCCAGTGTAAGATGGCCTTACTATATTTTAAGCGAAATAGTTTGCTGGTTGTCGGTTTGGCTGCAATAAAAACACAGCCGAGGGGTAGTATCAACACATAAAAATCATTTTTGGGAGCCAATTAACTAAAACTGTCATTAAAAAAAGATAATATCATAATGTATAATTTAAGCAATTTGTTAAAGAAGTCAGAAGTATTGTTTCGCTTAATAATCAGAATAAATTGTGTATTGTTCAATTAAATTCCAAACAGCAATTTGCAACTATACCAAACAAAATATTATATGTAAATTCATACCTCCATCTTACAAATGGTGAAACCTTGCACACGTCAATTAAAAAGTTGATACTTAATTCTTGACTCTTATCTGCTGCCGCATGCAGCGCTGTCCGACCATCAGAATCTGATAAGTTCATATCTGTGTTTTGTTCATACAAACTATAATATACTAAACATTTGAATCCTTCGACAACCTAATAAAGTTTAAATCCGATATGTGTTCGTTAAAGTTGGCTTGAAATATATCTTTCGACTACTAAATATAATGCTGTATTCTCATATAATTTTTAACATTTGCTTGTACTTTGTTTTATCTTCCTACATTCATCCCGTCTATAACCTAAGTAAATACTATGGAAAGTTGAATTTTTAACATTTTATTTCTTTTTTGTTTCAACCGTTTGTGTTTTGGAGATTTTCATATATTCTAGACTATAGATATATTGACTATTGGACTCGAATGCACTTCATGAACAGTATACAGAACTCTTCTTGTTAGCTCTTAAATCTGAATCATAAACATGATATATTCATATTGCTATTTTGGGGTCTGTATGATGTCGAAGGACTGTCAATTTTATTTTAAAGTAATGCTTAACAGCATAAATGTAGTATTTATATCCTTATATTTTCATATTGAGCATATTAAGAATTATTTTGCTTATAATGAGTGCCTTTCACATAATTTGACGCGTATGAACATTAAAAACGTCCAGCAGTATTAAATAATACAAAGCAATAAATCAACATTATCGGCATTTTTTATAATTTAAAGCAGAACTCGAAAACATTACAATGATGTCACGTTTATCATATCCATGCACATCAATTAATCAATGAAATGCAAACGACATCGTTTATATAACCGGATGACTTTCACATATTGTTAACATTTTTTGAAACACTAGAATCATAGTGTTTGATATGTTTGAGCTTTTGATTTTGCCATTAGATTAAGAACATACCAAATTGGTTTTTCCTCGGAGTGCGTTTTTTTTTGTTATTATATTTTTCATTGTTCGGTAAGTGTCCATTTAAAAGATAAATCGCATTTTATTTTTTCAGACTGATTCCATCAGCTTAATTGTCAGCTCACCAATACTAACTCGCTTTGTATTTAGAATGATATCGTCACTATCAGATACAAAAAAAATATCTTTATATCCCTTTCATTAAGAAATATCGATAGGCTGTAGCCGAAATTTCTTTTTATCAAATATTAAAAAGCAATTTTTTAAAGATGGTTCCAATATCTTAAATTTAGAAAGATTTACTCTTTTTCTTTTTCTTGTTTCGTTGAAATAACGTTTGACTTTGTTAGTTTTTGACTTCCTAAGAGTTCGGTATTTTTGTCAATACTTTTTTGACTCTGTCAACTTTACATAGTGGATGTTTCCATGCATTGTCAAACAGACTACGTTGCTAATCACGACAAGATATGGGACTAAATTCTTTTTTCGGAATACTGTTTGACAGTATATGTTATGTAATCAAACTTAAGTTAGAAAACAAACAATAAATTATCGTGAAACAAAAATGATAAATTGCGATTTCTTTTTAAAAAAAGATCGCATTTTATTGATACGCTTTATGGTCGATGCCACTGCTGGTGGACGTTTCGTCCACGAGGGTATCACCAGCCCAGTAGTCAACACTTCGGTGTTGACATTAATATCAATAATGTGGTCATTTTAATAAATTTCCTGTTACAAAACTTTGAATTTTACGAAAAATTAAGGATTTTCTTATCCCATGCATAGATAACCTTAGCCGTATTTGGCACAACTTTTTAGTATTTTGGATCCTCAATGCTCTTCAACTTTGTATTTGTTTGGCTTTATAAATATTTTGATATGAGCGTCACTGATGAGTCTAATGTAGACGAAACGCGCGTCTGGCGTACTAATTTATAATCCTGGTACCTTTGATAACTATTTACACCACTGGGTCGATGCCACTGCTGGTGGACGTTTCGTCCCCGAGGGTACCACCAGCCCAGTAGTCAACACTTTGGTGTTGAACTGAATATCAATAATGGGGTCATTTTAATAAATTTCCTGTTACAAAACTTTGAATTTTACGAACAATTAAAGATTTTCTTATCCCAGGCATAAATTACCTTAGCCGAATTTGGCACAACTTTTTGGAATTTTGGATCCTAAATGCTCTTCAGCTTTGTACTTGTTTGGCTTTATAAATATTTTGATATGAGCGTCACTGATGAGTCTTATGTAGACGAAACGCGCGTCTGGCGTACTAATTTATAATCCTGGTACCTTTGATAACTATTTACACCACTGGGTCGATGCCACTGCTGGTGGACGTTTCGTCCCCGAGGGTACCACCAGCCCAGTAGTCAACACTTCGGTTTTGAACTGAATATCAATAATGGGGTCATTTTAATAAATTTCCTGTTACAAAACTTTGAATTTTACGAACAATTAAAGATTTTCTTATCCCAGGCATAAATTACCTTAGCCGTATTTGGCACAACTTTTGGGAATTTTGGATCCTCAATGCTCTTCAGCTTTGTACTTGTTTGGCTTTATAAATATTTTGATATGAGCGTCACTGATGAGTCTTATGTAGACGAAACGCGCGTCTGGCGTACTAATTTATAATCCTGGTCCCTTTCATAACTATTTACACCACTGGGTCGATGTCACTGCTGGTGGACGTTTCGTCCCGAAGGGTATCACCAGCCCAGTAGTCAACACTTCGGTGTTGACATGAATATCAATAATGTGGTCATTTTAATAAACTTCCTGTTACAAAACTTTGAATTTTACGAAAAATTAGAGATTTTCTTATCCCAGGCATAAATTACCTTAGCCGAATTTGGCACAACTTTTTGGAATTTTGGATCCTAAATGCTCTTCAGCTTTGTACTTGTTTGGCTTTATAAATATTTTGATATGAGCGTCACTGATGAGTCTTGTGTAGACGAAACGCGCGTCTGGCGTACTAATTTATAATCCTGGTACCTTTGATAACTATTTACACCACTGGGTCGATGCCACTGCTGGTGGACGTTTCGTCCCCGAGGGTACCACCAGCCCAGTAGTCAACACTTCGGTGTTGAACTGAATATCAATAATGGGGTCATTTTAATAAATTTCCTGTTACAAAACTTTGAATTTTACGAACAATTAAAGATTTTCTTATCCCAGGCATAAATTACCTTAGTCGTATTTGGCACAACTTTTTGGAATTTTGGATCCTCAATGCTCTTCAGCTTTGTACTTGTTTGGCTTTATAAATATTTTGATATGAGCGTCACTGATGAGTCTTATGTAGACGAAACGCGCGTCTGGCGTACTAATTTATAATCCTGGTACCTTTCATAACTATTTACACCACTGGGTCGATGTCACTGCTGGTGGACGTTTCGTCCCGAAGGGTATCACCAGCCCAGTAGTCAGCACTTCGGTGTTGACATGAATATCAATAATGTGGTCATTTTAATAAATTTCCTGTTACAAAACTTTGAATTTTACGAAAAATTAAAGATTTTCTTATCCCAGGCATAGATTACCTCAGCCGTATTTGGCACAACTTTTTGGAATTTTGGATCCTCAATGCTCTTCAACTTTGTACTTGTTTGCCTTTATAAATATTTTGATATGAGCGTCACTGATGAGTCTTATGTAGACGTAACGCGCGTCTGGCGTACTAATTTATAATCCTGGTACCTTTGATAACTATTATAATATAATTAACCAACAAGATAATAAAAGTTGCTACATGTATGCAAAATTTGTCAGGTTTGTTTAATACGTCTAATTTTGTGTTTTGTTTTACCTTTCTAATTCTGTTATTTCTCCATTTTCAGCAGCTTTGATCAATTTCAATGCAACAATGTCTCTAAAGTGATGCTGTAAAATTGAATATGAATTATAAGAGGCGTGAATGAAACAACATGAATGAACATTTCTCTAACCTTGTGCATATGAAAAATGTAATCTTAATTTTAGATCTTTTTTGTAGACCTGTTATTCAATCAAAGATCAATTAATTGGATAAGATTTTTAAACCAAAATCATCCTTTGTGATGATTAAGACAACGCTGGTCGAAATTTATTTACAGTGAACACTCATGGCAAACATATGGGACGATTTGTCGGGTAAACAATTCATGGATGAGTCAGAATCACTTTCCTGGTAAAATATGCCATTTCGTCATTGTATATTTACTCTTTTTGCAATTAGTTATGTTTATTTATTTGTACCTTTTTAGTGGGGTTTCTGTAGATCTTGTTTTGATGATCGATTGGCAATATTATAAAAATTAATAAGTCAATAATCGTCTTTAATACTATTAGACAATATTAATTTTGACTATTTTTACTTAATTGAATATCAGTATTTTTTATTTTCAATTGTTTTTAAAGTTTCTTTCTATTTACTACATTTTTTGACAAAATGAAAACAATTGACAAAAGGCATCATTCTATACCACTAACACCTAAGAAGAGCCGGTTGACAAAATGAAAACAATTGGTAAAAGTCATCATTCCATATCACTAACATCAGTCATGTTAATGTGCTGAATATTTTTGATAAATATAGGCTCCCTCAATCTATCATAGTTTTTGCAAACAAATAAATAAAAACGGGAAAAATATCAACTTTCACGAAAAAATTCTTCAAAGAAGTGTCACTTGAAAATTTCGTCTTAGTTTATTTACTTGTAGATCATACTATGCTGAATATGTTTCCTATTTTTAAAATTTCTTTTTCTATTAATGGTTTTTGCGAAAAGGACAAATTGTCAAAAGTCTTGACACAAAGGAATCAACTCCCATAATTTTGAAATAGAAAAAAATACCCAACAATTTACATTCCCGCAATTTCGCGTGAGTATTCTATTTTTTCTCGGCATAAGCGTTTATGAAAAAGGCAAAACATGGTTATAGAAAAACAAAAAGTATATCGTACAGTTCTATAAGTATTAAAATTAATCATTTATTTGCATATCTACAAAAACAAAAAGAATATTGTACATTTATATTAGTATTAACATCAATCATTTATTTGCATAATATATCATCGTTGTATGCATGTAATGCGAGACCTCCGAATTATTTTATCATACTTAATAAAGAGAGAGAAAAAACATACTGAACTTGCCATTATTTCGATCATAAAAAGACTTTTCTACTTCCGGATCCATTGAAATCTGAATACATTGAAAAGTGATTGAATATGGCATTGAGGTAAGAAAAACACTATTACCTTTATATCTTTCTGTGAGCTTTTATGGTTTCTTAAAAGGTTTACTATGTCTTTAAAACATTGTTCATGTTTTTCGTTTTTAACAAGTTTCATGTGCCATTCTGCATCCTGAGCAGCTGTATGATATAAGCACCTAAAACATGCAAGTAATAAGAATTGAGGCTGATATCATCTAATTGTTAAAATCAAGTCTAGGTTTCGAATCATACCGCATTCTTCTAAATGCTTTGTGCAATTTACATACTGTTTTAATCTTTTCTATTGCTTTAAATTTTCACATACGGCAATAGAAAACTTTGGGCTTGACATCTTTTTTTAATTAACCAAATAACAATTGAATGCAAAACAACAATATTGAATGATCCTTAGTTTATATGTTTTAGTCATATGAAACATAAATTCTGGTGATTATAAAGTTAAGGAAATTTTTATACAATTGTATGAATAAATATTAAACTGAAAATGGCAATGTCATTCAATTATCGTAGGGATTTTTTACCCGAAATTTACGATCGTGACCTTGATAAACAATAAAAAAAAAAAATAAAAGAGCACGTATTTAAAGTTCAGATAATATACTTTTAATTGTATTTAATCGTAAATTTCAGTAGTACGAAACATACCACAGGACATTCAAACTCACAGACAGAAAATAAACTGACAAAAGACAGAACATAGACAACGAAAGACTAAGCAACACGAACCCACCAATAACAAAATCAAGGCATTGTTATCTCAACTTTGTCATACATGTTCATATACAATTGAGTCAATTTGTTTTTCTTATCTTCATTTCACTTCTGGTATTTTTCCGCCTCAATCCCGGTTATATCGATACCTTCAAATTTGCGTTGTGTGTCTGCATAATTTTTTAACTAAAGGTGTCGTGGTTAACGACATTGGAAAAGCTGTCGGCGAATTAGAGTACAGTTTGACAAATATCAAATAACAGTACATTCATTTAGGATAAACATAAGAACTTTTTCAAAAGAGAGTCGATAAACACATTAATTTTGGTAAATTGTATAGCCTTCTAAGTATATAAAAATATTAGTTTCATTATTTCTAGAAAACAGCAACGTAAAACCTTATGTTTTGTCTAAGCATAGCCACTCTTATCTTCACAATAATAGCCCGAGGAATCTAGACTTACCTTGTAAATGATCTCTCCTACTCTCCATTGTAAATCAATAGATGATTACGAAGGAATTATTTGAGTATGCACAATTATTTGATATCTGCAGTTATTTTCATCTTCTTTTGACAGTTAAAAAAAGGAAAGAGCGTCATCTAATGTAATACACAATAAAGATGTACACATTGTATTGTGTTTTTATAGAAAATGAAACACGTTTGAATGTATATTTGTATAAACGAACAATACCTGTCTTTTGCTTTCGGGTAGCCAGCATTGTAATGTAAAAGGTATTGCACTGCACTTAAATGTCCTTCGCATGCGGCTAAATGTAACGCGCTTCTTTTATCATTATCAGTATCATGCATATCGATGTATCTTTCATTTCTCAAACTGCAAATAACAAATAAAATGTACAAGTTGGATATACATGATCGAAATGATGAAAAAAAATAATATGATATGCTGCATTCAATTTTTTTTTTGTAAATTTGTCATGATATTCATTCCACACTGATGAAATGTGTTCATATATCATATGATTTAAAGCAGCGTTTTAACGTTGCTCAATATCTAATAATCAGAAATGGAAACTAGATCCGAATGTTTGTCTTAAATGCCCCGCATATATGTTCATTTTGTGGAATTGATATAAATGTCGAGGTGTGAGATTGCCATAAACTAGGGAAATGTTGCTGGTGAGGGTATAAGAAAATGAGATGTGTATCGTCTACCTGAACGAAGAAAAAAGTAGCCGAAATAATTCTTGTGTCATTAGTAGACATAATTGTACACTTGTATCTTAAATAAATGTCTGAGAAATGCGGTCACCACCAGAAATAATTAGGGGGAAAAGGGTGTCGGATGGGAGGTGTTAATTTTGAAAACTAATAGTTTTAAATAACCAGCTACTTGTCATAAAAGCTGTTCTTGTTAATAGTATTTACAGCAATTAATAATGCACATGTAATCACGCATGAAGAAATTCTTATATATCGTTGTAAGTACGACACTGTATACAGTAAAATATACTTAAAGAGAACAACAGCACAAAATAACAATAGTAAAGAAATGTAATAATCAATGAAAAATTTAATGAACATGTCATATAAATAAAAACCTTCATCAGTAAGAGCAGCCTATAGTGCTGTATATTGGCGTTATTTGGTATTCTTATGTAAAAACAATTAAATAGTGTTTGTAGAAAAGTTAAGAGTTCTTTAATTATCTAATAATCTTGAACAACACACAGATTAAGTAAGAATTAAAAAATAGATTTTTTATGTAAAATAATCCATATATATATGGTGATGTCGACATTTGTCAGGACCATAACGAATTGAAGGAAAGTTATCCATCGAGAAATACAAATTACACTACATTTATGAGCTTCATTAATATACTTATAGCAATTACCTCTCCAACATTTGAGCATTGCCTTCAGAAGCAGCCTTAAGTAATTTAAAAATCTGTAGCCCATAAAACTCATCGTAAGTAATTCGTTCCTGCAAAACAAATTAAACTTGAATAAAGTTTCGAGAACATTTCTAAATGTTTTAAAAATTACACAATAGAAATTTATTTAAAAAAAGATAGCTCCACAAAATGTGTATTAGAACATCACATAATATAAAAGCTATCATTTGTCAATTCTTTGCGCTTGTTTCTACTATAAAAACAGTACAGCATTGTTATTAAATGTTTTTACCGTAATGTCTAACCCGACTAATTCAGTCCCTCTTCGTAATTGATCTCTCCTTATTGCAAGGTCAATGAAGTAATCAGGGATCGGCGGAATATAACGAATGAATTATTCGAGTTCAAAAAGTATAAAGTCATATAAATTCCAGTATTTCATAGCAAGTAAGCCCATGACAACAATAAATGACATCTATTTTAGTTTTTCTAGTTCCCATTAAATAAAGTTATTTTTTTTATTTTTTTTATTTCTTTTTCTTATTCTTTTCTTATTTTGTATAGGATGGAAATAAAGAAGGGAGCTAAAATAATTGTTTTGATGTATTTTAACTAATTTGTATAGGTAAAGTTTTAGGCAATGTGCAAAAACGTAATACTTAGTTTTCGTGACGTCTCTTTACTTTTCCAAAGTGGTATGGATGTGTATTGGAAAAACTTAAAAGATGCAAAAGTGCAATTTGTCTGTCAGTTGTATTAATTTTTAGACTGGTACTCCACAATATACACACAAAGTTTATGTGCATTGCGTTTAACTCTTAATTACTAGTCAATGATTTATTGTACTTAACTGGGCGCGTTTAGCGGTTCGCTTATCATTGACCTGCCCATCTAAAGATACGTGTTTTGATTAAACTCAGGTAGCAATACACAGTTAGGAGTTTAGTTTCGCATTTTGGCCCCTGTGGATTTTTCAAATAGGAAAGTTATTGTGTAATAAAATTCATTTTTAGACAGATGAGTGCTAATTTAGCCTTCAAAGATGGTTTATAAGAGCATCAAGATTATTTTTTACATGTTTTATGGGCTGTTTTCTGTTTGACAATCCGTATTTTCATAGCTAGTCCGGCCATCGGTCCAGAAATTAATGTACTGTTTACAAACACTCTTTTTCTACACGAAGTTTTTGACGCAATTTTACAAAAAAATGAGATAAAAGACATATGATTTTCATTGGATTTGCTGAATGATATATGTACACAGTTTCAGAAAAGGTATTACTTCAAACGATTGAAATTCTACTTTTTGCCAAATTTTGGGGGAATATGTGGCATCTCCCCCCCCCCTTTTTTGCAATATTTTATAACAAATAAATGCAGATTGGTGCCATGGATACACCAAAAAGAAATTATATTTTCCATTTTATATACTGGATATAAAATCTATGGCAGATTCTGATTACATACATATGCCCATATTTGACACAAACAGTAAGCTTGATATTGCAAGAAAGCAATGAAAAGGGGATGGTAAAATTCATAAGGGCAAATTTTAGTATTTTTACCTAACTGTTTATTGCTACCTCATCTATGAAGAGTCCAGTTATGGTCATTAATCCGGTTAAAATATATAAACACCATACCTGTATGCATGTGATTTCAAAAAGTATAAAGTGAGACATATCCGTTGATTTTCTTGGGCGGAGTTTAAAAACATGTTATAAAAGTCACATTATGGAAATGGTATAAATAAAGGTATACCTATGACGATGGCAGAAAATAAGTTTTGACAAATAATGCACGAGGGTGTTGCAGTATAGATTATGAATCTAATTTTGATAAATCTGTTTGCATATTACATACATATTTTTTTCGTCTTTTATTTGAAAAAAAAACCTGAATCTTATTAATCAGCCAGCTTTCACATAAGGTTTACACAACATTTATTTGTAGAGATGATGGAAATAAATAATAGGTAAACTATTGAGGTCAAGTTTGAAAAATGGGTTTAATGCAGTAAGATATGTAACAAATTGAATACACAAATTCTTGACCTAGATATTAATCAAAGAGCAGATTGCTCTGAGGGATACGCTTGCCATTGTTTTCATTGATACATTTATTTCCAAAAATAATTCAACTGCACCTGTAAAATGCTCGTAAAATGTTATTTACGTAATCTGCATAGTTATTTAACTTTAAAAATAGCCAATCCTCGATAAAAGTGTATGAACAATGTACTTTTTGTGTTTTATTTTTGTACTATTAATTCCAAGTTTGCTTTCCACAGCAGTTACTGAGAGTGAGAGAAGGTATTTCACTTCGTACCTGTTCAACTATTTTCCTACGTGAATTCTAGGTGGAACCCGGGCCCTTTCCTAACTCTTTAAGTATTTTATTTTCTTTTGGTCAGTGAGCACGACTCCTTTCCGTACACTTTCCTCTGTTTAAATTGCAATCAGTTTTAATATAATACGACGTCTAACGACGTTTGACGAAAGTTACTTACGGAAGGGAGACAACTCGAAGCGATAACATGGAAGACTCCATTTTGGCTGAAAGGGTGTTCTAGTTACATCTTTATGTTGTGGACTACATTTATTTTAATTTAAATGATGCATATGATTTAAAATTATGCAACAACAATAACATTCAATAGCAGACAGACATATAGAAAGGATCTCGTGAGTTTCAAATTAAGCAATGCAGTGGGGAATCCAGAGCAACCATTCAATCTGATACCCCTTCAAGTCAAGAAAACTATACGCATGCGCATAATTACCTAAACAAATCATAGTCTCCTATTCAGACTTTGTAAACTGTCACCATATAAAACTAAAAAAATTAGAACAAAATACGAACAAATCTTGTTTAGCGAAATAAAAAACGAAAATCAAAAACACTTTTCGTTTTGTATTTTTTATATCTCAAAACGTAAAAGAAAAAGAGGCAAATATACATGGACCCATGATGTTAGATAAATTAAAATAAGTTAAGAAAAGTTTATTTTGATTCGGCATGGTTTTAACATACAAACATAAGATCTTGACTGCTTTTCACCGATTTGGGGCGTAAAAGTATTTCCCAATCTTGATATTCAGGAGCTTGCAGCTCCTACTCTGACTTTGTAAAACGTCACCAGTGTCTGAGCAGAAAGTTGATTAACCAGGCGTATGTTAAAGAACGTCTCGTCCTTTTACTAAAGTTTATCGGAAGGTACCAAGACTTTGTTGATAAATATTCCGTATCAACTTTACAAATAATACACGATGGTCTTGAAGTATAGATTCTGCGTACTGTTAGGGTAATGATTCGGTCACTGTACTTAAAAGTTTTCAATCCTTTATGAGTGGAGTTTACTTATATAAATAAAATCGTAAAATAAAAATAAAAAAAGCAAAATTAAGTTGTTAAATTTGATGTATGCCTTTGAACTTGTACTGTTAAAACTGTTTTTGTGATATCCATTTGACGGGACTCTGTACCTGTATTTCATTTTATTTTATTTCTACCTGTATGACGTCGAACGCGCGATTCTACGTCAAAGTTAATGTTTGATGTACTTGCGCTTTTGATTTTGCCATTTGATTAGGGACTTTCCTTTTTGAATTGTCCTCGGAGTTCAGTATTTTCGTGATTTTACTTGTTATCAACTGCTTAAATTTTATAGATCACATTTCCACGTTAATTAATAAATGTCAAATTTATATAAATCTTGGTTTCCAAAGTGAAAGTGTATATTTAAAATAAAAGAATTGTTCGCCCAAACTTTTCTAAAGTTAAGGACAAATAACATATGAAAAGTTGGCAGTTGATTATCAATACGGTTTCTGCAAGTCAATAGAATCACATAATTATTTTAACTTTCTTTTTTAACTTGGAATATTGCACCATATCCATAACCAGAGTAATCGCATAGATCAAGCAGGGCTGAATTAATAATCAATGGTGAGACTTGGGGTATAAATTATAAACACTTTTAATTCTCATTCATTTTGCATTGGTTGTGCTATGTGTTTGTCACTCGTAGGTGTGGCGGATGCCATTATCATGATTCTTCAACACTTACAAAACTTAAATCAGATCATTATGCTGTTTTATTTTATTGACAACCTTAGTTTCAAATCGTATATAATATTTGTCAAATATAATTTTTTTAAATCTTAAAAGATTAGTGAAGAATGCCTCTATCGAATCAGGCAACGTTCTGCTGTGACTAACCTGCTTCTCAATGCAGATATGTGAAGAAAAGGAAAAGATGGTATGTTTACAAGTCAGTTTAGAAGACACCTTATGTTAAAATATAAAAATCTCGCAAAAGCGTCGTTTAAGGTGGTACCTAACACTACAGGGAGATAACTCTGTAAAGTCAGCTAAACGTTTTATTTACGTTGTGTTGTATTTGGGAATATTAAGCTTCTCAACAATCAAAATTGGTGTTTGTCAAACTGCTATATAACCAGTGTAATTTTTCTGATAAAATGGTTGGTTAAAAATTTTTGATATTTTGATATTTTTGTTTAAGGGTCAAAGTAAATACCTTATCAATTTTTTTATGAAAATTAAACAAGCCAAATTAATTTTAGTGAAAGTGTTGGGTACCAACTTAAAAACGGTATGAAAGAAAAGAATAAATGATGTAGTATGTCTCGCATAATCGTTATTTTGAGAGTAATATGGAAATGCTGATATGGCAATACCTAAACATGTAAACCATGCAAACAATCTAATTCGATGAGCCAATACTCGAGATTCACGACCCAACCAAATATCCACGGAAAAAAATATGCCAATTGGAATACAACTACATATTAAAATATCATTGACCTCTCATACGTGGTTGTACTTTAACCAACCTTAGCATGTCACAAAAATTTACATGTAAACTATACAAAGCATCAAATTCAAAGAGAAATTTATGAAATTTCAGGCCACATAACCTCCATGAATACGAGATATACCAATGCTTTTACAACTGCATATCAAATATAATCGACAATCTAATTGAAATTAAATCTCTCACTCGCTCAATTTTTTTAATGCTTGGTCGCTGCTTGGGCCCACACATCGACAAGGCTTTAAAAAATGAGCGAGTGAGAGATTTAAATTTAATTAGATTGATATTATCGACTAATTGTAAGCGTTAAATTGGCCAAACTATATATAGTCTTAAATAAGTGTCATTGTCATTTTAGTTGTAATGTCTTGCATTATTGTGTTTTCACAAATGAAATGTAATGATTAAAATGTTTTCATAATACCTTTCCTATTTGATGTGTAGAAAATATAAACACCACATATGCAGTACCTACAATGGACGTCATATAATTACTAATGGCAATTAGATTCGAAGCTTTCTTATTAATACTCATTCTCTGTAACCACTTAAACTTTTTCGGCACACATAGTCACCGATCTTTCTGAAAATTGGCTGATATGTAGATCCTATTAGACTAGTCAGAAAAAAAGTGCCAACCGATATATATATATTGGTTGGTTACCATGGTAACAGCAGACAAAGTTGGGAATTTTGAGAAAAAAAGCAATATTTGGTGTAGTGATGTGAAATTATGCAGCTACGTCTATTACAAAGAAACACAAAAGCAATTAAGTTCAGTCTAGTTTTAGTCAAAAATCAAAAAACGTTATGGGTAATCTACCTAGAAACATGCGAAATTAATTTCTAAAAGATGATGATGTGTAATATTCCTCACAATACGAATTATCTCCCTTTGGTAGGTGACAATAATGACTGGACCAAAACTAAAACGCTAATAACTTTTTTATTTTTCAGAGGATTTATGTCAAATTCGAATTATTATGAATTTAGACCATTCAATCTGGAACTATGATACTAACTTAGTATAATAGTTCCAGATTCAAAACATAAATATAAGAAAACATATAGAAAACTTTTTCATTAAACGTGAAACCTAGGCTTACAATGACAGGAACAAATGAAAAATGCGAATAACTTTTTTATTTATTGAAGGATTTATGTTAAATTTGAAATATAATATAATTTGGTCATTTAATATATAGATTATATTATAACGAAAAAATATAGCAAAATTATTTAAAAAAATCAGGAAAATTCAGAAAACGTGAACTTTCTAACGTTGACAATGACATAACCAACAGCAATGACCTGACCGATGAAATGTCTGTGTTATTTTATATTATTGTGCAGGAAATCTTGGTAGTTTCAAATATTTTCATAAAAAAACAAATTCACATTTTGCGGACTTCTTGATGTATACCCGAGCCCCTGCATGCACAATATTTTTTTCAGTTTTAAAAACAAATCATAAAATATAAGTACACATATTACCGGACTTAACTTGAGGGTTGCAAGAAACTTGTCTTAGTTTTCAATGTTCCCGAATGGCAATACATTTATCGTTTGCAAATATGTTTGTACAGCATTTTAAATTTTATAATTTTATAAAATTTATGGTTCAATCTAAGTATTTCCATAAATTTGATGCAAAGTCTAATACATATAAATAGGTATAAAGTCATTTTCACTGGTCATGATAACGTTCAGAATGTAGGACAGAAAGTCACAGACAAAAGTCAAAGACAAAAAGACACAGACAAATTGTCGCAGACAAAAAGTCGTAGACAAAAAGTCGTGGACAAAAAATCACAGGTATATTATGTCATAAATATTGACTCCTGTTTCAAAGTAAAATTATTTTTTTTTTGTTAAAAGAAAGATTTTTTCTGTAATAGGCTTTCAGTGAAAATCAAAGTATACGTACATTTATATAATTCTTTTAAAGTTACCCTGTGTAAAGTTATCATATTGTCAATAATTATACGACCGCAAATAATTTTTGCAGTCGTATATTGGTATGACGTTGGCGTCGTAGTCGTCGTCGTCGTCCGAAGACACATTGGTTTTCGCACTATAACTTTAGTTTAAGAAAATAGAAATCTATGAAATTTAAACACAAAGTTTAAGACCACAAAAGAAAGGTTGGGTTCGATTTTAGAAGTTTTGGTTTAAACAGTTTAGGAATTAAGGGCCAGAAAGGCGCCCAAATAAGCATTTTTCTTTGTTTTCGCACCATAACTTGAGTATAAGTAAATAGAAATCTATGAATTTAAACACAAGGTTTATGACCATAAAAGGAAGATTGGGATTGATTTTGGGAGTTTTGGTCCCAACAATTTAGGAATTAAAGCCCAAAGGATCCAAAACTAAACTTTGTTTAATTTCATCAAACATTGTATAATTGGGGTTCTTTGATATGCCGAATCTAACTGTGTATGTAGATGTTTGATAATGGAACCAGTTTTCAAGTTGGTCCAAATCGGGGTCCAAAATTAAACTTTGTTTGATTTCAACAAAAATTGCATTCTTGGGGTTCTTTGATATGCTGAATCTAAAAATGTACTTAGATTTTTGATAATGGGCCCAGTTTTCAAGTTGTTTCAAATCGGGGTCAAAAACTAAACTTTGTTTGATTACAACAGAAATTGAATCCTTGGGGTTCTTTAATATGCTGAATCTAAACACGTATTTAAATTTTTTTATTATAGGCCCAGTTTTCAAGTTGGTCCAAATCGGGGTCCAAAATTAAACTTTGTTTGATTTCAACAAAAAGTAAAATTGAGAATGGAAATGGGGAATGTGTCAAAGAGACAACAACCCGCCCAAATAAAAAACAACTATAATTATATATTGAATATATTGGGTCCTTGATATATGCTGAATCTAACTATGTATTTAGATTTTTGTTATTTGGGTTATCAAATTGGTCCAAATTGAGGTCTAAAGGGTCCAAAATTGAACTTTATTTGATTTCATCAAAAATTTAATTCTTTGGATTCTTTGATATGCTGAATCTAACCATGTATTTAGATTTTGGATATTGGACCATAATAGGTAAATGTCCAATTTAATTTTTTTAAGTTTAAGTTTAAGTTTTTATATCTCATTCATTCTGTGTCAGAAACCTATGTTGTGTCAACTATTTAATCAGAGCTGTATCACGCTTGAATGTTGTGTCCATACTTGCCCCAGCTGTTCAGGGTTCGAACTCTGTGGTCGTATAAAGCTGCGACCTGCGGAGCATCTCAAATTTCAATAATCCAATGCCAATTTATAATGTTAATATAGTGCTACCATAGGTGGATCTAGGGAGTCCCGAGGGCCTGTCTCCTCCTTTCATTGAAAACTTTTGGTTGATTACATATGGAACCACTAAAGCATGAATGTAGCAGGCCATCTCTTAAGGCAGTCAGTGGGACCCCTTTAATGAAAATTGTCTATAAGGTATAATTCCCCCATGTTGCTCGTTGTAAGACCCGCAGTCACCCGCTGACAGATTTTTCGCGGGTCCTCGTCACGTGACTTAGGACAGGTGCAAACATTTGTCTATTTTTACGCATTTTCCAAGTTT
Organism: Mytilus galloprovincialis; assembly: GCA_037788925.1. Lineage (NCBI taxonomy): Eukaryota > Metazoa > Mollusca > Bivalvia > Mytilida > Mytilidae > Mytilus > Mytilus galloprovincialis. Next base: position 2,227,354 of record JAWDJN010000023.1, on the reverse strand, counting down.
ATGCATATAATTTGTTGTTTCTATGGCAACACTATCACTAATAATGCCTGGAATATTATTAATATTTCCTAAATACCTGTATAGTGTATACATTCATTCTTATAGGTACTGAAGTTCATCAAACGTTTTTTTTTAAATTAGCACTAGTATCAGTATTTTTGCAAATTTATAAAAAGCTTGTTTCAATGGCACTTCATTCAATGGGAAATATTGCATAATAGAATATTTAATTTTTCAAATGATTTCATTTGTTCTTTCTAGTTTTTCTTGTATATTTTTCATGATTTAATCCAGATCAGAAAATTGTATTTGTTTCCTTCAAGTGTTAACAAAATTATAGATATGATATACTAGCAAACTTATTCATATATACACATGTGTGTATACAGTGAAACTTAATAAGTGTTTTAGTTTTCCTACTTTTGTGCAAATTTAAGAAACTAACTGAAACTTTTTCAAAATTGTTTAAAACTTGTGTATCATCATAACATGTTTCCATAGCAACACAGTTAAAACTATAATACCATTATATATGAATATGTTTAAAATTCAAATGATTACAACAATTTCTATAAATTTTATATTTATTTATTTTTTCTGACTACAGAATTATATTTAAAAACATTTTGTTTCAAAAATGTTCAAATTTTTTTTTTCTGAAAAAATGAAAACTACGCATTTTGTTACCATTGTAACAAAAAAATGAGACATACTAAACCATGGATTTTTCACATCTTTTGAAAGATAAGACTATAGTATCTATGAATTCATGGTTGACTTTAACTCCGCAAAAAAATATTGTTAGCATTCAAAAATGACCTCAAAAGGGTATTTTTTTACCTAATGCAAACCACATAAAAAGGGGGGGGGGGGTGTATGTGATTATGATTGAAAATGAATATGAAAATATTCTTTCTCTTAATCATTTGTTATGAAAAATTTTGTTGAAATTAGCCTTTTTGAACTTAATTTCATAGATATCAAGAACAGGTAAAACCGGTCATCGGATGCTTATGGAAACCGATGTGCTTAGCAACCAAAATTTTTCATTTTTTTTTTTTCATCAAGACTAGTAAATGTGTGAAGTTTAAAGAAAATCGATGACCATGCGTGCCACACTCTCTATGTAAGAGTTTAAATAGTTACAGAGAACCAGTATTAACTAGCAAAAAAACACTTTATTGCACAAGAAATGTTGGTCAATATCATGTTAATATATGTACTTAAAAGAAAACAAATTTTGAAGATACAAGATATATGCATAGAATGGTTGGAAAATTGTCACTTTCAGACATCTAAGGAAAAAAATATGCTGACAATATTTTAGAAAGAGGTTTAATTTGTTGGTATCAAGAGTCAGAATGTGCTCCGACAACTTTTGCTATGTGTAACTAACATGTGCCAATTAAATTAATTTATCGATTTAAAATTTCAAACCAGATATTCTGAATTTATACACTAAACATATCAAATTAAGAAAAGTAGTCAAATATAAAGTGAGGAATTTAATAAATATAGTTACTTACCAAGAACTGCAGACATCACTAACAAGGTAGTACCGATTTTAGGTGATATAGTATACAAACCATTTGCCACAAGTATAGTGACAATAACTGTAAAACAGAATAAATTAAATTAAATATATTGTTCATTTGTATTGTCTTATTCATAATGATTATCATAGATAAAAGCAACAGTAGTATACCGCTGTTCAAAACTCATAAATCGATAGAAAAATACAAATCCGGGTTACAAACTAAAACTGAGGGAAACGAATTAAATATAAGAGAACAACGACACAACATTAAAATGTAACACACAGAGAAACGAACTAAGCATTAGACAAAATCTGGTGAGAATATCAAATATAACATCAAAACTAAATACATGAATTTAGGATAGAAAAGTACTGTGACATGTCTTATAATAATGCAAATGCACACGCAAATACAAGAGAAAACAAACGACACAAAAGAAACACAACGTTAAAATGTAACACACATAGAAAAGAACTATAATATATCAATGGCCATCTTCCTGACTTGGTACAGGACATTTTTTATAAGAAAAAAAATGGTGGGTTGAACCTGGTTTTATGGCATGCCAAACCTCCCGCTTTAATGGCAATGTTAAATATAACATTAAAATGACAACACAACATAACAGGACTACAATACAAATACAGGGCCGTAACTACCTATGAGGCAGGGGAGGCAACTGCCTCGCCTGAATTTTCTGCCGACCAATTGTTTTTTAAAGTAATAATATAGGGTTATTGCATGAATATTGGGGAATATTGTCCCGAGTAGAATTTTATATTGCACGAGCTTGCGAGTGCAATATATGTTCTACGAGGGACAATATTCCCCAATATTCATGCAATAACCCTTTTATTGTATAGCAATATAATATTTGAAAGTAAAAATTGGTTTAAACTAATATTTTGTCATTGATGACGTCATGAATTTTGAAGATTTATTGCACTAGTGCAATAATAGAATTTATTGCACGCTAACTTTTGGTTACTTTCTGTTGGAAATATTATATTACTATACAATAAAATGAAATATTGACAATATGTACAGGAAATAGGTATATACAGGTATATTATAAATAACACAAGTTTACAATTTTAACAGTGTTATCATGATACATGATATATCTGTCATTGTCTGGATTTTTGATCGATAGTGAACCGTTTCAGTATTTGTTTTATTTTTATTTTTTCGTGTGGCCGTCCGTCTGTTATTCAGTATTCGTACGAGAACACATATGAAACTTTGCTTTCGACAATTTTGAATAAAACCTAACTATTCACATTTATTTAGGTGCTCAATTAAACAGAGGAAGTTCCCTTTGTATTGTGATTCTTTTATGAAATCGGAAATTCGTTACCGGCTGAATCAGCTGTTGGATCATTTTTTAACATCTCCCGATCATACTAGAACATTATGGTCAATGCCTTCATTACTTAGTTAAACACTCCCATTCGTTGTAGCAGGGACTTTCTATACTAAGAATATACTAGTATAGAAAGTCCCTGGTTGTAGTTTATACATGTCTGTTCAGCTTTCAACAATATTGGAATTCAAGGTCCTCGATAAAAAAAAAAACCTTGCGTTCTATGATCTTGCTTTATATGTTTTTTTTAACTTACCAGTCTGATTTCTTACAAAAATATCTTTAAATACAGATAATAATTGTTTGCATAAAAATTGCTTCCAGGATCCAGCAATACTGATGTTGCTTAAAGTAAGCAAATCGAAGGAAAACGGGTTATTTTTACGGCCACTGATTTTATTAAGAAAAAATCCGCGGTCATGCACTTTGTATTTAATGTTAATAATTATAGGTCAAAGTACGACCTTCAAGACGGAGCCTTGGCTCAACCCGAACAGCAATCTCAGCTTGTTTTTGCATGAAATTGCTTCCAGGTTCAAGCAATACTGATGTTTATGAAAGTAAGGAAATTGAAGGAAAACGGGTAATTTTTAGCCATTTTACTGAGAAAAAAAAATCGGCAGATCTAGGGGGCCTCAATCGGCGGTTCCCAAACCCCTGCCTCCCCTGAATTCGAACCCTAGTTACGGCCCTGAAATAAATAGGAGAACATATTAGACAAAGACACACAATCGAATAATAGCTAACAAAAGGCATCAGATTTAAAATTTAATACGTCAGGAGTGCGTTTCGTCCACACTGGACTTACTACTGACGCCCAGATACAAAAGTTCGAGAGCCAACACAAGTACAAAGTTGAACAGCAAATGTTCAAAAAAACTGATCCAAATACGGCCAGGGTTTTCTAATTGGAATTCGATAATCCTTATTATTTAGAATAATTTATACTTTTGCAAACAGTAAATTTTATAAAATGACTATATATAAGACATACATGATAAAACTGAAGTATTAACTAATTACAGGAAAAAAACAAAAACAAACCGGACACATAACATAAACATATTCCAACACCAAAAACAGACACACTCGAGTTAGTCAAGATTAGAACCTTTACTGGATAATTTTAATTATTCATTTTGTATTATTTTGCATGGCGTCTTACATTTTCTTACGCAGACCTGATAAAAACTCATTCCAGCAGGGTTTGCATATAGTTGATAAGATTTAATACAGCTTGCGTTTTATGTCATGAATATCTTGAAAGAGGTTGCTATTTAACAGGAAGCTATTTAACCAAGTTGCTCTTATTTCAAGTGGTGAAGTTAAAAAAACATTCATTCAACATCATGTTAATTTACCGTTATGAAATTTCTTTTTTACAGAGATGACGACGGGTATGTTACAATCGTTATATGTTACTATTGTTGTATCACAATCCATTTTTTTGTTCCACAAATGAGGAATTACTGAATAACACTAGTCTTTTAGTTTGTGTTTGACAACAACCCGATCGAGGGCGACCATCACCAACACTCTTCTAGACCTAATGAAATCACCCTTAGGTTTTGGTGTGGTTCGTGTTGATCAGTGTTTAGTTTTATAGTGTTGTGTTTAATAGAACTTTTGTTTGTCGTTTACGTTTTTAACCAATAAATAACATATGCTTTACTTATATTTTTGAATTTCCATTTTGAAACTTCCGCCTTTCTTATAGTTTTTTATTGACCTTAATTTTTTCTAAACTAATGGTTGCATTAGTTTCAATTAGGAATTTGTTGCGAATGAGCAACAAATGTTGAACGATTTCGGTTCCTGCATGCTTTTATTTACTCATATTATCACCGCTAGAAAAATGAAAAGTATTACATTGCAAGTTATTTGCCCTTACCAAATGTATAAAAAAAAAAACACAAATATTGAATGACAGGAAAAGAAGATACAATAATCAATACATATTATAGATAACTGATATCCTTTAGCAGTTTATTCAGTGATATATAATGTCTTTTACATCATGATGAAGGTTATCTTTTTACACTTAAAAATGTCAATTCCATACAGAAAATGTAAACTGTGTTATTTCTAGAGGATCATTAAAACTAGTAAAGCTTATAGATGTTTATTTCATTAATAACATAGGATATTACAAGATATCATCATCAGCTCAGATGTAAGTACTACAAGGTTAAATATGGTCACTTATTTTCTAAACCCATTTGTGGTCAAAGCGGATCACCAGTTTTACCATGCGTTCTTCCCTCGCAGCTGGAAGTCAAACTTATGCTATTAATATCCAAATAGCGTGAGGTAGTATTGCGGCGAGGGAAGAACCCAAATTTGCTTCTGCAAATTTGTAGATTTAACATTGTTGTGCTGTTATTTAGAGTAGTTATGAATATAATATGTGCTTTCAGGCGTGTTGCAAATTTTGTGGAGCAGGATCTGCTTATCCTTCCGGTGCACCTTAGATCACCCCCAGTTTTTTGTGGGGTTCGTGTTGCTTAGATTTTAGTTTTCTATGTTGTGTCTTCTGTACTATTACTTGTCTGTTTGTCTTTTTATTTTTAGCTATGGCGTTGTCACTTTATTTTCAATCTATGAGTTTGACTTTCCCTATGGTATCGTACGTCCCTCTTAAGCAATCAATTCCATCTTCATGCTTACCATATCATGTACTGTGTTACAACTCTAGATTATATTGACGAGGAAATATAACACTAGGCCAGAAAAATCTGAATTATTTAGTTCAGTCTAGGTGACCGAATTGTCTAGAGCTATGGACACAGTGCAGCAATGTTGTCTCGATATCCCGATATACATAGTTCCAATATTTATCTCGATGAGGGAAGAATAAAAATTTGTTTCCGCAAATTTGCAGATTTAACAATGGTGTGCTTATATTTAGAGTAAATGTGATTTCAGCTGTATATCAGTGTCACACATATATACATGTAGACGGTCAATATTAATATCTAGTAAAATACTCACAAAGAACATTTGAGTCAATTTCTATGCTCTTCAAGTTCGTACTTTATTTGAATTTTTTAACCTTTTTTGGTTCGAGCTTCACTGATGCGTCTTTTGTAGACAAAACGCGTGTCTGGCACAAATACAAATTTCAATTGTAGTATACATGACGAGTTTATCTATAGTGTCTTTAATCATGTTTATCTATAATAATCTTGCCATTGAAAGAGGAAGATATTTAAAAGTGCACAAAGATCAAAGAATTTGTGAAATCTTTAAAAGTGGCGAAATTGAAAACAAACAGCACATGCTGCTACACTGCAGAGGTTACTCCGGTATTAGAGAGACTTTTGTTTTAAAAATGTCCAAATTTACAGGAAAAAATATAACCCCATTGTGCGATAAAAATCAAATAAATCGCATACTTAATAATACATCGTATACGGCACTAAATCTATCTTCCTCTTTCGTAACAAATTGTTTAAATGCAAGAAGTAATCAATTGCAATAGATTTTCATTATATCTTTAATTTTTTATTCACATATGTTTGTATTTTACTACCATCTATTGCAAATTGTTTATCCATTCGGTCATTTCCATTTATTGTAAATTCGTTTATGCCAATAAAATATTGTCTATATTTTCTATTGTATATAATACACTATTATCACAAGGGACTTTTTAATCACAATTTTCTTGGAGTTCGGTATTTTAGATATTTCATTTTTCCACATGTAATACATGAATTATAGATTTTCACTCAAACAAAATGATATATATGGACATGTAAGATTATACTTACACACAGACTTCGTCCCTTGTCTATATTAATTATTAGAACAGGTCAATATATAAGGTATTAACTTGTCAAAAGTCTATTACAAATACTCCTATTTAGGGTATAATGAAAATAAAATAACAATACTGTACTCATTAGTTCAGTATCACACAACGTATGTGGCTAGGGTAGTGTGGTTTGGCTTTACCAGCGTAACAAAAAAATCAATGTTGGAAGTCTTCGATTGACAGTGTTAAAATCCAAAGTATCATCAATTGTTTTATGACCTACTCACCAAAACTTGCCAACAGCCAAGCAAAAAATATCGATAACGGTATCAGCTTATATCTGTAAGGTCTCCGAACTTCGCCCAATATTACAATGACTGAAATCAATAAACAATTATACGCTATTGTTACGAATCTGGCAGTTGTATCAAACAAAACAATTACCCTTTACAAGTCCTTGTCTCAACTCACACAATTAAACAATAAAATATATAGGTATATATATATAATTTTTTGGACAAATTGATAATAAAATAATTTTTTTCTGATCTTTTATCATTTTGATACTAAAGTACCAATTCCTATACTCCAGTAGATAATTAGAATTTAATGAATGAAATATAACATCCGCTATTATATTACCTAACAAAATAATTGCGCAAACAAAAAAACCTGTCCCAATGACTGGTAAAACAGACTTTCCTAAACTCGTTAGACCGTCTTTCTCTGAAAAGAAAAATGTATTTTTTTAACATTTGAATAGAATTTGCAATTTTATCATGTAATTTTTTCGCATTCCTTTCATTTAAACGATAGTACATTGTAATAAGCAAATTCCACCAAGTTAAATTATCCTCCAGTCATGTCAGAAATGAAATAAAAATTACACATAAAAATTGTGTGCGTCCTAAGATTTTCCTTGATTAACCTTCATCAAAATCGCTCATACGTAAATAATTTACAGTAGTGAATGTGCGGGTGCTTTAAAGGACGAGGACTGTTATGATTTTACGGGACCGATAAAGAACAGATCAATGCAGCTAAGGACATAGTTCCCTGAGGGAGCTAGACTCCTACTTTCCAGATGATGATACACACCAGCATCGTTGTCGACATTGTGTTGAACAATGAAAATAACGCTTTATAATGTTGGTGCGTCAGAAGTGCTTTTCTAGAGTAACACAAATATTTGAGAAATAAAGATTCATAAGTACAGTACTTTATAACAAATAAATCATAAGTTATCAAAATGTTTCTTTGGGTTGTTTACATTGAAAAATTGCAATGGCTTCTACACAAGTAAATGTCTGTACTTCTACACTAGAAAATGCCTGAGTTAAAGAAAAATATATAAATCAAACAATGATAAGGTCATTAAAACAAAAAAACAAACAGAACTAATATTGTATGTTATGAATGCTGTCATGTCATTAGATTTTCTAACTTATAGTTCATGTTTGATTGATATCAAATCATTTCTAACATAACTAAGTTAGTGCATACATGCAAATGAAAGAATTAATTTTACATACCTGGTATGTAATATGACGTAGAACTTGTCATAATATCAATGAGTGTTGTTGTTTCTGATGTATAACTACAAAACATAGTCAAAAGGCGTAAAGGAAGGAGCAATTCGTCTTTATCTTTTACTATAATACAGTTTTGTCATTACTGAAAACACATTATAATCATACACGAAAATATAATTTATTACCTCACAACCGACAATTTATGTCTCTGAAGGGTTAGAATTAATATGTCAGTTGGTTGATTCATTTATTAACGTGGGTATCAATTTTCGTGGATTGCTAAAAACTTGCATATTCGTGGATATTTGATTTCGTGGTTTTGCCAATCTCTATATACAAAGCCTATTGAAATTATGTAAGTCGTTGCAGATTTGAATTTGTGGTTTACATGTTACCACGAAACCCGAGAAAATTGGTATCCAACGAATAATAATGAATCCACAATAGTCTTGACTGTATGTCAACATCCAGACTTATTTTAAGCATATTGTTTTATGATGAGTAATCTCTTATCTTCATTAGCTCAGATCTGCTTTAGAAACCTACATGTAAATACATTAATTACTGTTACATGTGAAGCAGGATCTGCTTATTCGTCATGAGTTCCTGAGATCATTCCCAG
>JAWDJN010000023.1:2001079-2218519 GCA_037788925.1 Mytilus galloprovincialis | reverse complement strand
TATATTGCACAGAGTGTCAAGTAGTTAATTTGAAATCATCCCTTTATGAATTTTACAGATACCATCAGGAGTTGGTTGACCGTTGTGAAACATCTGTTGCATAGATGACGACATATACTTTGAAACTACACTCCCGTCTTTTACCCGAATGTTACCCACTGAACTCAATTACCACTGGAGATGTTCTTATATGAGCAACTTTATCAATGCCAAATGAGGAGCGGGATCTGCTTACTATTCCAGAGCACCTAAAATCACCCACGGTTTTATGATGGTGTTTATTTTGCTTAGTCTTTAGTTTTTCTCTGTTGTATTTTGTGTACTGTTGTTTGTCGTTTTTGGATTTTTCTGTTTGTCATGGCGTTGTCAGTTTATTTTTTACTGATGAGTTTGAAGGTATCTTTTGTATATTTGGACTTTATCTTTTTCCCCTGTTTTGTTATCCCTTTTTACATACATTTGTTCATAAGAATTTCTACTTCAACAAAAAGCCTGCCAATCATAGCAAAAGTTCCAAGAAAAATGTGTTGTAAAAATAAATTTCTTCGATCTTTTCCAATCTTTACTTTAAAACGTTTAGTGTAAATTCACATTGCGATAAGACGTGTCACGGTACTTGTCTATCCCAAATTCATGTATTTGGTTTTGATGTTATATTTGTTATTCTCGTGGGATTTTGTCTGTTGCTTGGTCCGTTTCTGTGTGTGTTACATTGTAGTGTTGTGTCGTTGTTCTCCTCTTATATTTAATGCGTTTCCCTCAGTTTTAGTTTGTTACCCCGATTTTGTTTTTTGTCCATGGATTTATGAGTTTGAACATCGGTATACTACTGTTGCCTTTATTTAAGAATATAAAGGAAACTACAGAAAGAACTTTTAAATGAGTGATAAGAAAAAAGAAAGTCAAAATCAATCAAATATTTATAACAAAACTCACTTCTGAACTTTGTATAGAATTACTAAACAAAAAGCCCTAGAAAAAAAGAATAACAAAAATATCGAACTCAAATGTTGAATTCCATAAAACTGATAACATTAAACGGGAGACTATTTCAACCAACGGAACGGATGAAAAAAAAACGAATAAAATCTTGTGATTTATTTCATTTAAACATAACATTTTGAACTAGGCAATTGTGTGGAGCATATTTGTTTTATAGGATTTTATTTATTTCATACAAAATATTTGTGTTTTGTCCCGATATTTCATAAACTGTATGCTTTCGGAAGAGAGTGATGCATAATACTGGAAATTTAACTTGAACAGTTTATTAGATTTTACTCACCGAATCCAACTAACTGTACATACAAGCAACATAAGAAATAAAACGAGCAATACAGGAACAATAATTGCAACATAATTGTTTCGATCTGGACCATGTGATGGGTCTACAATACAAATTATGAGGAATAGATATTTATATAGCACACCAAATCTTTACTCTATCATGGTAAAACTCAAAGCAACGAAACAGCACTTGTATTACTGATATTCATCTCAACGTCACAGTACTGTTCTTGGCTTTCAACACAGTGCGAAGTATCACGCCTCGCTGCAAGTTAAAGAATGAGTCTGTGTTATCTAAAGTAATTGATTTAAACATATTTATTTATAGTGGATTGGGAAACACTTTCCACTTTGCGGGTGCGAGTGCTGCCTTGTAGCGGCAGTAACCTGCTCTTTTTCGACTTCTGCAAAGGTGTCTTTTACGTGCAAGAGATATGACTCTCTTTTAACACGGGTCGGCTTTTCATCGTTTCCTCAAGACCATACTCGCAAATGGTGTCAAAGGAGAGCCGAAAATTCAGTCCTTGCAAATTCTTATCCCGGAACAAGAATCGAACCAGGAATTTTTGTGTTAGTAGTCCGATGCACTAATCACTACACCACGGCTCTTTAATTGAAGCATATATACATGTGTGATAGGCAAAAAAAACTCCATTAAACTGCTAACAGCAAGAACTATTCTATTAGCAGTATATAACGTACTTCCAACTTCTTTTTACAAACGGTATGACCTGCTGACAGAGGCTTAATGCATTTCACTATTTCAATACAATTTACTAAGTCGGTTCTTTGTTTTAGCGATAGAAAAGGGAAAGAGACTTACGACAAACATCTACATGCAGATGTGAATATACATCTATGCTCAGGTTTTTCTCTGTCTCGCATTACCACATAGTTTTTTTTTATAATTCTACATCAAGAGACACTACGTACAAGCCGAGAAGTATAACATGATAAATATGTTGTCCTATTGAATGGTACTTCAATGAGATATTATTCCGCCTTTTGGTAACACAGAGGTAAAGTATTTGCTCAGATATTTGTTTCTATTTCCCACAATTGGATGCGCTTTGTATGTGTAGAGGTTAGTTTGAACTTGTCAGTGTCAGTTATAACTTAAGTGGTACTATTTATGATTCTTTGATGTTAATCAGTCTACTTATCTTGAAGATTGACATTCATTATTGATTTTTGAAGTGAAATTATGTGATAGCATAATATGCATACAATTTATTTTGAAATGTTTAGTATTATTGCAGTAACTAAATGATATCAGAAAGGAAATCCGTGTTAACTCTTCGAACCTTTAAACAAACGTATTTGAAAAGGTTATCTAACTAATGTTGTAATTAGATCTTTGAATATAGTTTACATTGGCACTAATATCGATTTTGTCTATAAGCAAATTAAAGCATTACTAAATTTGTATTTTTTTCAAACGGGATGTATAAATACACATACACGTTCATTTTAATCTATAAAGAGGTTAACTCCTATAATTATCCTAGTGACAATACAGCCTTTCGATACATTTATTTTTGCATTGGACAAGTGATGTCTTCTTTGACTGTCCATGACGTTAAAATACTAAATCCCTGGGCTGTGTTGTAGCTGAATTTAGTTGGTTTTGGCTTTTAACTAGCTGTCGGTAACTGCTATTACTCTCAAATCGTACTTTCTTGTTTATTTGACCTATTGATACTATATGTAATGCTTTTTTGTTATTTTTAAAATGTTTACTTATACAGGATTATATCTGGTCTACATACTAGCTTTGCGAAGTGTTTGTTATTACCACAATTTTTCACTTCTTCGTACTATGAACATCAAAACTATTCACCTGTAACAATAATTCCTTTCTCCATTTGAACTGTTAAATGTTAACAAAAATGTATTTATTTACCTGTGAATTATATCATTGCAAATGCAATTGCAAATTACATTTTATCATATATCAAATGTATTCGTTTAGTTCAAGTTCACTTGTGTTAATGTCTTTGATTGACTTGAGCCATTTCAATTGATATTTTATAGTGTGTCTTTCTATGTTGTGATGTTACGTGTACACTATTATTTCAGATAGTGGTGAAAGTTTGGTAGTACCATTGAAACGTTTGAACCCGCAGCAATAGTTTGCACCTGTCCTAAGTCAGGAATCTGATGCTCAGTAGTTGTCGTTTGTTGATGTGGTTCATAAGTGTTTCTCGTTTCTGTTTTTTTTTATATAGATTAGTCCGTTGGTTTTCCTGTTTAAATGGTGTTACACTAGTAATTTTTTTTTATATCTTGCTGTTTGGTGTGAGGCAATGCTCCGTCTGAAGACCGTACTTTGACCTATAATGGTTAACTTAATAAATTTTGCCTTGATATAGAGTTTTCTCATTGTCATACATACCATATCTTCTTATATCTATTTGATATACTAGTAGCTTAAGGATGTACTTAGATGAGGTTAGGTGAAAATTAATAAATTAAGAAGTTAAAATTGATACTATAAGCTGGTAGAGCATCAATTAAGGATACAAATAAGCTAAACAATATTGATAGGTCATGGACCTCCTTTTCGAGATATTTGAGATTTAAAATATGGCGGGAAAAGGCTGACGCAGACTTTTAGCTTATATTTGCATTGGTGTTATTAGGTCTCAAAACAAAAGAAAGAAAATTAAGAATCTTGTAAAGTTTTGGTAAATGACCTTTCATGAGCTACTTAGTCTTATATGAAAAAATTAATGGGTGTTATGGGGCAAAATATTTTACATTGTATTGTATGGAAAAACACCAAGGAGTCCGAATATTTGACACAAATTCCAAAACCTCACCTAAGTACATCCTTAAAATGATAAAATATCTAAATCCAATGCATTTGAATTCTATATTACATTTACCTGCTTCATCTCCTTCTTTGTTACATTCGACATTACCACTTTCACACTTACACGTTCCATCTACGGGATCGCAACTAAAGTACAAAAACATTTAGGTATATTACGTATTTTTAAATGCTAACAAAAAGTGTTAATGTGTTAAACAGAAACATTTAAAAATCTGCTTGTCGAATTTCCAATCTTTTTTTTTGAGTATTAATAACTTGATCTCGAATCTGTTTGTACCTTTGGAAACAAAATCAATTAAAAGCAAAATCAGGAACACCTTTACTTTATTTTTCGTATATCAATATTTAAATCTGAGCAGTTAATCATATTCCGCGCTTTGCTCACATAGGCATTGAAATTACGATTTTTGGATAAACATGGGGTTTACCATTTTTAAGTATCATCAGGGATATAGAAGTACTATACGTTATATTTGAATACATTGGCGTTACAATCTTTAAACGTTGCAATTACTAATAATGTTTTTTTTCTTCATAAATCAAGTGAATACAAGAATACCTTACCTGTAATTTTTACAGTTACAGGTGTAAGAACAGAATCTGCCGAAATTTCCTTTTTTACATTTTTTACAGTTGCTTTCATTATCGTCCAAGAAACGATAGGTTCCTGGTGCACATTCTTAAATAAAAACCAAATAATTAATAACATTGATCATGACAAATTTACTTCCCTTTCTGGTCACATTTCTCTTTCCGCTTTTGTACAATACTTCGTGCATTTAAAACCCCAAAATAAATCATTTTCTCACGTTGTATTACCTCGTCATTCATTATTTGGTGTCTTCAACCAATGCAGACAAATAATAAAAATATATCCAACCTATGTCTACAAACAAAATGCAATAACTGTTGAATTAACAATTATCTTATTGATTAATGCAGTCAGTATTTTAAAGCACTTTATTTTGCTTTTACAATTTTTGAATTTTAGATAAACTATTTGCAAAATTATGTTGTAGTAAATAAAGGCAACTGTAGTATACAGCTGTTCGAAATTCATAAATCGATTGAGAAATAAACAAATCCGGGTTACAAACTAAAACTGAGGGAAACACATCAAATATAAGAGGAGAACTACGACACAACAGAAACACAACACTAAAATGTAAAATGAAATTGATATAAATAAGAAAAAGACAAAAATACAAAGCAGTGGTTTCACTTGATTGTCCTTTTTGTCCGACCACAGCTTGAATACAGTCCTCCTACAACAGTAACTGAATAACACAAACACTTTCATTTGATTTATATTACTGGATTGTGCACTTTTAATCTAGTATATTATCATAATACTATCTGAATTTCACATATCTATCAAACATCACAACATTGTCAAAGCCGTATTAACAAAAAGCCTGATACGGCAAGACTGTAGGATCTTGTAGATTTTACTTATCATTAAAAAGATAACAGAATATACAGCGGCTGAAGGCATTGCATATACTTTTTATTTGAATGGAACTTTTTTCAACACAGTTCGTTTTGTTTTAATACAAATAGAATGAGTCCACTTCAAATTTCAAGTCAACATAAATATATAATCATGCGTATGATGACTAACTTACTAATGTGAAGTAATGAAAATATTATTTAAAACAAAAAGAAGAAAATTGTAACTATCGTATTATTCTGAACAGTATAACGGGGCTTTCTTGTGTGTGTCTTAGAACTATGTCATTATTTCGGATCTACGTATCCGGGATCGTAATCCATGTTGCCCGTTAACATAGGGAACTAGCTATTGTATATATGCCACCATAAAGTCACTGTTAGAATTGAACTAAGTCTCCTTAATGTTCACATGTTTAATCTTATAAAAGTACATGTATATAAATATATATATTTGAAGGTTCACAATTATAACCTTCAAATACAAAACGTTACTAAATTCCAGCTCTATAAAACAACATGTTACTTCAAGCTACTACTCCAATATAACTGACCAATACATAAAGTTTCTCACAAGATTCAGCTATAAACATGTTCTTAATTTATGTAAGGCATTGATTAATGGTCTTAGATTATTTGGATAAACTTGTAAATGCTATTGCAGTTCAACTGTGCAACTAATGTATCGTATAAAGTGTCACATTAAACAAGATGAAAGATCCTTAAATTGATTAAGAACTGACCATCAAATCTTAGATGGAATTGATTACGCCACAACAGAATGACTCTCTTTTTATATCTATATAGTTTTACACTAAATGTACTGTTGTATTATATATTATTGAGAGATGAGACTTAAACTTTAAGCATTGAATTGAATTGAATTGAAAAATATATTTAACATGTATAATTATGATTATGATGTAACGTTGTTCGGCTTTAGCTGTCCATGCAATAAGTTATATTTGCAGTCTTTAATGAATTTGATAAAATATCAAGACATGTACAGAACCCCCTAAGGTTCCATTTTCTATATTTAATTAACAGTCATTTGAAGCAATATAGGATTATCAGAATGTCTTTTGTTCATTTGCATAATAATAACACAGAAATAAGAAAGGAGATTTGAATCTTCACAATTAACCGAAAGCAAAATAGAAAAATCATTGACACTGGAATGATCATAGTTTGATAAAGAGGCGAGTTAAAAAACACATGAGACTTTTGGCACATGAAAATTCAACATTTAATCCTGAAAAAAAAAACCAAGTATTTCCGATTATGTTCGAAGACCATTCTGCTAACTGTACCTCTTGAATGTCAAGTGTCGACTACGAACTGATTTCGTTAACTTCCTCATCTTTATTTTGTACAGATTTAATTTTGCATGCACATATCAAGACTGACTGAACGATAATTTAGATATTCGCATGGACCATAGCTTCAAAAATAATAATAACATACATTTTTGGTGTTCCCATCCCAAAATACACAAAAATTAACGACAAAAGGGACAATTTTACTTTTTTTTATTTTTCCTTTTTGGACGGTTTATATATCCCAACTTTTTTCCTATGCCTGTTACTGATGTGATGTTTTGTATTTCAATGAGTGTAATCTAAGTAATACCAGTAAAATATTAAATCATGGAATTTCGTTAAAACAATTTCTGAAAATATTCACAACATACTTCCACAAATACAAAGATTTGGTTTGGTGGTTTGGCTGTCACTGTAGAATACCTTTTTCAAGCAGAATAGCTCATCATATATGTTACAGGAATATTTATTGATTACTGAGACCGGAAATTTAGATACTATCCAAATATCAAAACTGTAAATAAACTTAGTAACCTAAAAGGTTACAAATTCATCACTGTTATTAAATCTTTGAATATTGTTTTATTCGTATAAAAATTGTCAGCAGAAAATTAAACCCACACTAAATATTATTGTTCTACACATATTCACATTCACATCACTACAATCTGCTGATACCTATATTCTGGCATGGAACAAAGTCATTGTTTTCTAAGACTGTTAATTACGTCTTCACACACTAAATTCCATTCAATGTTGGATGTTGATATTTTTGTTCTCGGTACAGAAATTTTTGTTAGTTGTTATTTGCTTTAACTAGCGGTCAACAACTGCGTGTACTTTTATATCTGTACTTTGTATCTTTTCTATGGTAATGAATGTATAAATACCCTGTAATGTCCGCTCTGCGTTTTCGGTGGATGTATTTTTCTGCTTTGTATCGATCTGATGAGATAGGCCCTTTTCAACTGATGTTTATAGATTGTTCTTATATTGTACTGTTATGCCGCTGCCATAAATGTTAAGCCTCGCCACATTCTATCGTGCCTATCCCAAGTCAGAAGCCTATACCTTAGTGGTTTTCGCTAGTTCATGTTAACCGTGTTTTCTTTAATTGTTTTGTTTTGAATAAGCTGTTAATGTTCTCAAATGATTGGTATAATTATTTTTTTGTGTCGGGGTCTTTAAAAGGCAACGAAACGGTATGGTACATGCTGTACAGTTGCCTATAATTGCTTACATCCACTTCATAATAACTTTGGTTAATAGTTTCGTCAATGGCATTCATACTATATTAACTTATTTTCATATTAAACATTATCGGTACCAATTTTACAGCAAAATATGCGCAATTCGATAATGAAATGTCTCTTCAGTGATGCTTGAGTCAACCATATTTGAGAATCAAAAACTTTGTACTCACGTTGAAGGGTTAATCAAATCATAAAAAATACCTTGATTATACACAGAAACAGTTACTAATGAATTTTATAAGTGCTTTGCCTTTTTTTCTTGTCATCTGTTTCCTGGTTTTAGTTGATATTTATATTATACCTAACTTAGAATTGTAGTTGACTTATACGACAGACAAAAGATATCTGACAAAATTAATGATAAATTTATGCTTCAAGTAGTTAAAATATTTTAAGGTTCATGCTTTGATTCCTTACCTTGACATGTTTCATTTAGTGGGTAATACATAGAACAACAACGTAATTCACCAGTTCCAGCTCTGAAATATATATATTTCATCTTTATGTAACCAAAATTATCTGTATAAAGCAGTGAAACCGGTTACACAATACATGTCTGTTTTGTATTGGATTTGTTTTACAAATAATGATTTGTTGCAACTTGCAGTCATTTGTTTACTGGAACGCTAAAGTGTTGAAATAGTTAAAATTAATTCATCTAAAGTGTTCGCCTTGGAAACATCTGGGATGATTTATTTTCGTGAAAACATTATAGTGTGATGCATACGAAACTGGAACTTTACTGTTTTGTATGCATCACACTATAATATTTTCACGCAAATAAATCATCCTAGATGTTTCCAGGCGAAAACATTGAAATCGTTTACTGTTTATCGATCTGAAACATAAATACATTTATTAATATTCAGGTCAGATACACTTCCAATCTAACTTCATTTTGTTTTTATCTATTGAACGCCTGATTCAATAACTAACTAAGTCTTATTATTTTTTTAAATCATTTCTGGAATATTAACGTTCAACAAATGACTCCAGGAATAGCAAGTTACTGTTTAATCTTTTTTCTTTATGCAAAAAATCTAATTAAATATTTCGCTGAAGGACAAACTAAAAGTTTTCAGATGATGAAGATTAATTATCCTAGATAAAACACATTAAAATTATTTTTTTTGGACAAGATACATTTTTTAATATCCACTTTCAATATAGTTTTGTTGTACAACTATTCAACTTGTCTTTACATTTGTGTATGATTTTGGTTTTATATCAACAAAACCTTTGACTTTTGACCTAAATAGAATCAAGGCTACAGCAAAAAAAAGTTAATATTGAAGGTTATATCATTACATTTACTCACCGGCATTGTCCTTTAGTAACATTCGTTGATGTCCCGTGTGCGATAGCAGAAGATGCCAGTAAGGTCATGATAACAGTAACAACAAAACCCATATTCATATCCATGAATCTACATGTACATATACAAACATGAATAACTTAAACGAACAACGTAATTTGTTATATTTCCTCATTGTCACATATGATGTTGAACACAATGTATACTTTTCCGGTTGATAGATTTCGAAAATGAAATAATTTAAACAGAATGAGTTTTTTAACATTCGTATATAGAAGATAATGCGTTTTTTCTATATCAGTATGAGCTGGTTTTTTTTACAAATTCTATAGAAACAACATACGGACTTGAAACATTTCACTCTTATAACAACGAACAGTTACACTATGAAAATTGCATTCCCTTGCATACGTTTTTTTTTCTAATTTAGTTCTAGCGTAGAATGATGATTATGATATAACATAGATTCGTAAAAGTTAAACAGGAAATACAAATCTGTAACGTGAAATTAAAAGATACAAGCAACATGACAATTTACTTTAATCATTGAAATATACGGCGAAATACTTCGGAAGGGAGGTTAACATATATTTGCTTATTTAAAACAGGAAGCTATTATACAAATTCGGCGAAGTGCTAACGTTTAAAACTTATAAAAATAAAAAAAAATATTTGTCACATGTCACATAATTTAGATGCACCAGTTACGAACTCTTGATTCTGATGGACTCAACGAGAGAGACGAACAAAAATTCACGAACCAATTAAAACAATAATCTTGAAATGAATAAATAAATTCGTAACTTTTATGAATTTCATACAATTTATATATATTTATTAATATTCATGCATTTTAAAGATATTTATAAATATTCATATAATTTATCAAACATCAATAAATATGAACTTTTTCTTCAACGTTATGTAGTTAAAGCTACAAATATATATATTTTTATATAATATCAATATGTTTAACGTTTACTCAAATTTTGTGTAGTTTAGGGTACAACATTTTTTTTTGTCATGCATCCGATTTCACCCTGAGAGATGTAAACGCCTGGTGAAGCTAGTTTGTCTTGCGAAATATTGCGTATTTCTACTTATAACATAGAACTGTTTAATGTATCAATTTGCGTGTTTAAGTTGGATTCTCAGACATTTCTATGATTTTATATTCAGTATCTATATCAGTTCATTTTCACAAACTTATCCCTACCTATCTTGTCTTAGGGAGAAATAAATCGCTCTTCGTAAAAAATTACTCTCGGACTTATAAAAACATAACAATCTCTAAAACTCATATTTTCAAGACGCCTTATTTCTTGATTGAAAACAGATGTCCCGTTTAAATTTTGATACCACAGAACCACCTATCATTCGATTTTCAAGAGTATGCAGCTGTTGCTCACACTTTATAAAACATCACTATTGTCTGAGCAAAAAACAAAAGAACTAGGATTATGTTATTTGGAAGATACCAATGCCTTATTGATAAACATTCCGTGTCAACGTCACAAATAATACACAATGGTCTTGGAGTGTTGGTTCTATGTACTGACTGATCATTTAGATAACGTGTTAGAGTTGCTATTTTTTATATTGACTGTTAACTATCACACTAACAATTTAGTTTACTTATAGTAACATCCAAGTTTTTGTAAAAACCATTTGACGTGGTTCGAGACTTACACATGACGTCATTGTGTTATTGTATTTGTAATTTTTTGTATTCTTGATCTTTGTTTTTGTGTATGTGCTTTGTTTATATGCCTTACTGTTTTTCTTTATTGACATGTTTGCTTATTTTTATATGTTGAAAGCTGAACCCCTATTTTTTACATGTTTTCCTATTATTGTGTTTTTTTTCACACATTGTTGTCAATACAATATATAAGAGTTTTAGCTGGCTTTAAAACCTGTTGAATCAAACATTTTGAGAAAATGTATGTACTAAGTCAGGAATATGACAGTTGTTATCGGTTCGTTTGATGTGTTTGAGCTTTTGATTTTGTCATTTGATTATGTTTTTTAGCTTGCCTTGAAGTTCTGTATTTTTGTCGTTTACCTTTTTTTTTGCATACATACAAAAGACCCAGCAGAAGTTTTATTTTTCTTAACATACGTCAGTAGCATCAGACGTTGGTGTAGAAAACAATACTCCTCTTACTCGAGACTAAGAATCGGCGAATTTTATATATGATTCATATTGTCATGTTATAATGGGGGACCTCAACATCGATCGAGACTTTTTGAAAATCAGGAACGATATATCGTTCTCCATTTGAAATAGATTAGAAATATTGTTGTCTGGTCACAAAGAACGCTCTCTCATTGTATTGTAGAACTTGGAGTTAACAGAAAAAAGTTATTAAAAAATTTCTTATAAATGTATGTATGTTGTCGATATTCGGTTATCACATTCTGAAAATAATACTAAAACACATAAAAATGTAAATAATACGCATATTTCTAGAATAATTTACAAACTTCAAGTACTGGCATCCCTGTGTGCTCTACAGAAAGTCATATAGAAAACAATCATATCATGAATAATTTACAAACTTCAAGTACTGGCATCCCTGTGTGCTCTACAGAAAGTCATATAGAAAACAATCATATCATAACCACGTCACAGCTGGATAAAATTGAGAATGAAAATGGGGAATGCGTCAAAGAGACAATAAAAGCCATTTCTGTACATTTGACTGTCCCAACTATGTATTGATTACCTAAACAAAAATTAAAATTAAGTAACGTTTCATGTCGGCCTCTAGTAAGTGTTATTCACCTAATATTTCGATGCTTTAAACTATCATATACTTCTCAGTACTTTTCTAATAATATATATGAAATGAGAGGAATTAATTATTGTTGGGGTGTAATCTATTCTTTGAAAGTTTTAGATAAATAACGCGCTTTTGATGTTCCTTTTGATTCTATTGACAGTTTTGACTTTCCAACTATATATTTATAATACACTTCTTATCAAACAAAAGTTTTCCTTTTTAATTAAATGTTCTTTTGGTAAATCGAAATAAAATGATATTTGCTGTTGATGCTTATGACTATGTCGAAAGCTACTATCCCATCGAACTTGAAATAAAAATACAACAGCAACGTAAAAGTCTACTTCATATCTTTACTGACATTTTGAAATTTACAGTGAGTGTCAGTGTCATTGGAAATGCTTGTATTTCCTATCATTTTCCTGATAGAGGGTTGCTGCTTACAAAAAAAAAACCCTATTAAACCAAGAGTTCCAAATGGTTAAGTTGAAACCATTCCTTCGTAAATTTTAAGGACGTCATCACGAGTTGGTTGACCGTTATAGAATAACCGTTTCACAAATGATATCGGACATGTTCCTTAGGTCGTAACTACAATCCCCTTCCCTGTCATGAATGTGACATACTGAATTAGAATATTTACCGGATTTGTCATCACATTAGCAATACGACGGGTGCCCGATGTGGAGCCGGATCTGATTACCCTTCCGGAGCACCTTAGAGAACCCCCTAGTTTTTGGTGGGGTCGTGTTGCTTATTCTTTAGTTTTTTTATATTGTGTCATGTGTACTATTGTTTGTCTGTTTGTCCTTTTCATTTTTTTTGACATGACGATGTCAGTTAATTTTCGATTTATGAGTATGACTATCCCTCTGGTCTTTTTCGTTCCACTTTGAGCAAATTATTTAAGATCAGAGAAATTCTAAACATGCCCTTTTAGTCAGGTAAACTAATCAATGAATTTCTAGTGATAAAGTTGAAGTAATCTCTTCATAAATTTTTACTGACGCCACTATGCATTGATTTAACGTATGGAATACCATTGTCATAGATGTCCACGAACATGTTTTCAGTTCACAATTGTAAATTTTACATTTCTATGTAACAACGTTCTAGCAGTTGATACCAAATTGCAGTTCAGTCGATTTATAAGCTGTGTCAACGACAATATATATATTGGCCATTTTCCCAAAGTGCATCTCCCTTACAAAAGAAAATATCGCGATTCTATATTTGAAGCTGGATTCGCACGTTCATCGATAGACTGATTATGTTAAACACCAAATAAAGTATTTACCTGACGATATCGGAGTACGGATGTTTAGTATCAATAGTATATGTTAATATGTACGCACGAGCTATGAATGTCAAAGAGTTCGTTTTCCGAGTAGTTTTGACAAAATTTAAACAAAGATACTTTACTGAAAGGTTTGCATTCGCTAGCTGTCACTTTCCTATAGATTTGTTTATCATATTGATAATTTATACTCTTTATTGAAGCTGGAGCACGAACGTTTTTAACTATTTTTCAATTCCAAAAAGTCTTTCGAATCAATGCGGTTTTTTTTGTATCCACACAGGTTCATTATTTAATCTTTACGTATAGTTATTTTGATTTGATTTAAAAGCATTACAAAATTCATAAATTTAATAGATCTGAGTATTTATCATTGATTTATTAAAGACATAAATGAGTATCTGTAATTTCACCTATTTGTTTTGAAACGTTTAAAATTATTGTATACCAACATTATAAAGAATCTTTGAAAATTAATAAATAGTTTCTAGTTCCATAATAAGTAACTTAATTTTAAACCAACAGGGTAATACCATCATAGGTAACAAGGCCTCTTAAAACCTACCTCACCTCACTTCTGTTTTTGAATGAGTGTACAAATAGTGCAACAGTGTCAATCTTATCCTTGAATTGGTTACTATCTTTGTCATATTATGGTATAACATGTAATAAAAAGCACGAAAAAACCAACAAAAATACCGAACTCCGCTGAAAATTAAAAACGGAAATTTCATTATCAAACGGCAAAATCAAAACACATACACATCAAACGAATTGATAACAACTTTTTAAATTCCAGACATTTTCGTATGTAAAAAATAGTGGAATAAACCTGTTTTTGTTGGTTAGCTAAACTTCTCATGTATAAGTACAGAGACACGTCATATGTAACACAAAAAACCCTCAAAAAGGCATATAGACAAACTGTGTCAGCTTAATTAAAAGAAAGGAATACAAAAGTTAACCATAGCACAATAAAGGCATGTAAAAGTGCAGAGCCACGTCTTTTTTTTTAACAAAGAAAAAAAAGAGCATATAAACAACGCACATTAGCAAAAATGAAAGACAAGAATAAAAAAAAATTCTATAGCAATTAACACAATGACGGAATGAACAAGTACAGAGCCACGTCAAATGGATATCCACCAAAACAAACCAGACTGAACAGTAATAGCTTTAACATGTTTTAAGACAAATAAAAGAATACTATAACAAGTTATTAAGCTCCATTAAAATGGTAAACAACGTCAGAACCCAGAATTTGTACTCCAAGACCATCGTGAATTATTTGTCAACAAGGTCTTGATACCTTTCGATGCCTACTTTTAATTTGAAGCAAAATGAGTTTGTTTGCTTAAACCATGTTAACACTATGAAAATAAAAAAATATATTACATATATGATACGATGATAAACAGCAGAAAACAACAAACATGATACAATATATGTAAAGTAATACTTTGACATCGCATTGTCCATCCTGCCTTTAGAAATAACAAAATTTTTAGTCAAGAGTTTTTTGACAGATTGTAACAAATGATCTAGTTTATAAATATTTGGTCAAGAACAAAGTTATTTTGGTAAATAATGTAACCTTACATATCTGTATATAGGACATACGAAAAAACGATATTCGTCTTCAAATACGTCCATATTACAACACAATTGAAATCGTAATTCTACTTCTACCAACTTCTATACTTAATTTAAGTGTCCTTCATGCAGCCTTGTGAGTAATCGGAAATCACAAAAGAGATTTAGGTTATTTCCAAGAAAAAAATCTGTCTTGATTCTTCTATACATACAATGTTTTTTCCCAATCACATTAATATACTGACCACTCTTGTAAATAATGATCAGTAATACATTTTTTAACGATATCAAAAGCAACATTAGTTTTTGTAGAATACACAAAAAGTTCAGACCAAGATTAGACAATAAATCTCAAACACAAGAAAGCAAACTTGTTTTAAAGTCATATGAAACGAGTGACAGGTAAAAAATAATGTTTATTCAATTCTAATTCAAAACCAATGAATATATTTATCATAAACTAAGTTTTCTGTGCACGATTTTATCATTTTTTACGCTAACATATCGTAGAATCGTCAATTTTTTTTCTCTCTCTGTCTGTTATTATGTGAAAATATGACGGCTAATTATTTGTCGTGTTTTTAAGCCGAAGTTTACCGATTGTCACCTTATAGTAAACAATCAACAAAGAAGCATGGATGTTGAGCACGTGTATAACATGTACAATAAGATAATAGTTTATTTAAGTGAGAGATCCATGCGTAATGCGATCATCGGATTTTTACGAGACGGGTCACGCTAAGGTAATTTTTCATACGGGAAAATGTCTGCGAATTGCTTCCTGGAAGCAAGCAATTTAAAAAAAAGTAAACTTAATCTAAATGTGGACAAATCAAAGAATTTTCTTCAGAAAAAAAGTATATGTAGATAGGTTTTATAATGAAAACTATCTATTTAGTTATAAAAAAACATATGCTCTTTAACTCGTCCGGAGTTAAAAAAAAATGTCTGGGTAGGATGAAATATTGTCGTTTGTATTTGCATTTCCGTTAATTAATACTGATCAATTCCTAATCGAACACTCCTTCATTAAAAAAAACCCAACATATTTAAATTATAAATTATCAATACATTTTATAATAAAGGAAAATAACCTTAAATGGAAGCGATAGTTTTATCTCAATTTTCAACTTTAATCAAGTGACAGATTTAAAAAAATTATAAATACATTTTATAATAAAGGAAAATAACCTTAAATGAAAGTGATAGTTTTATCTCAATTTTTAACTTTATTCAAACGACAGATTTTGACAAACTCTGGTTTCAATATTTCTGAAATTGTAGGAAAAATATCCTTCTAAATATTTCTTCCTAAATAAATTTAATAGAAAAATCAATAATCCAAAAAGATTAGAAAAAAGTATAATGAGGTGTTCATCTGCAAATTAATAGAAAAAACAATGGTCATACTCAAAACCAATAAAGGTTATCCAAATCGTTCGTATAGTAGGTATAGGATACTTATAGATTATTGTTGATCATCTCAACGAGATTGATTTTCTCGCTTGAGCTGGTACAGCGAAAGTGAGAAAAGCAATCGAGTTGAAATGACCAATGATAATCTGTTTATCGCTGTTTTACCTATGACGACGTTGTCAATTTCATGTCAATTTCGTTAGCAACGCCACGTGTCCTTAGTTTCTAGCGATAATTTTTCCATCTCAAGCGAGAAACATGATATGAAAATTATCACAAAAAAAGATCAAAAGAAAAATGCACAAAATAGCGATAAGTGTGTTTATTCGTGATCTTATGTCATTCAAAAAAAGGAGGAATCTATAAAACCACTTAATAAATATAGTTTCAAGATTTTTATTTTTTTTTTCGTCGTGCTTAAACTATTTTATATGAACGGAAATTCCGAGGTGAGATTTAAAAAGTCTTGGAATACTTTGTTTAAATTGAGCAATGTATTTAATCAAAACTTCGAGTTACGTTTATATATCATTTTGTTGGAAATCTCTACTTAGACTTGGTGTGGACCATATCTGTGGGTTCTGCATTTGATACAACGGGCCAGGATAATGAGAGTACTTACAATGTGTATCTTTTGACAATTGTGACGGATTCATAGTTATAAATGAGTTCCAGTTGTATAAATGACCACTGTTTAAATTATAGAACGATTTGTTTACATTTGAATTGTCACTTGTGTTTACATTTGTTGAATCAGTTTAACTTTTCTTTTAACTTTTTTTTTTCGTTTTTTTTTTATATCCGAAGTAACTTCTAGAGCACTATTATCACTACTGTTATCGGTATAAGTCCTTGTTATGCCTTTTAGAGGCATCGTTTGTCATAAAAAAACATTTTTCATTTCTCATTTCATAAACACTACCGTCCGCCATTGAGTCACATGCCATTTAATTTAGTTAATAACACATGTTCATTCTGCCGCCAATAATACTATGTTTAAGTCGTTATCCGCAACATATAACCTCAAACAGCATTAATCATGCTACATGTATAAGTATTTATTGTTGTTTTATGGTGTATATATAGTTATGTCAAAATTCAAATGAAGCAGACATATTGTCTTAATTTATCTGTATTACTAAATTAACTAAAAACAAATAACGCATGAGGTGAAACACCCGTTTCCAAAAACACACACAGGATACGCATAAACACAAAATAATATCACCGTGATAGCCACTTCGTTCACTTTAACCGTTATGGAATAACCGTTTCACATATGGTATCGGATATGTTCCTTATGTCGTTACTACATTACCCTTTCCGTTTTCATGAATGTGACCTACCGAATTAGACTATTTACCGGATTTGTAATAACATAAGCAACACGACGAGTCTACATGTGGAGCAGGATCTGTGTACCCTTCCGGAGCACATGAGATCACCCCCAATGTGTGGTGGGGTTCGTGTTGCTTAGTCTTTAGTTTACTATGTTGTGTCTTCTGCACTATTGTTTGTCTGTTTGTCTTTTTATTTTTAGCCATGGCATTGTCAGTTTATTTTCTATCAATGAGTTTGACTGTCTCTCTGGTATCTTTCGTCCCTCTTTTATTCCCTTAACTTCCAACTTATGTCAAATGCTTTAGTGAAAAATTATGATTTTCAGCAAAATAAAATTGAGAATGGAAATGGGGAATGTGTCAAAGAGACAACAACCCGACCATGCATGGAACAGATAACAGCAGAAGGTCACTAACAGGTCTTCAATGCAGCGAGAAACTCCCGCACCCAGGGCGTCCTTCAGCTGGCCCCTAAAAAAATACATATATACTAGTTCAGTGATAATGAACGGCATACTAAACTCCAAATTGTACACAAGAAACTAAAATTAAAAATAATACAAGACTTACAAAGGCCAGCGGCTCCTGACTTGGGACAGGCGCAAAAATGCAGCGGTGTAAATCATATTTATGAGATCTCAACACTTCCCCTATACCTCAAGCCAATGTAAATAGTAAACGCATAACAATACGCACATTAAAATTCAGTTCAAGAGAAGTCCGAGTCTGATGTCAGAAGATGTAACCAAAGAAAATAATACATAAATAACAACAGACTAACTAGCAGTTAACTGACATGCCAGCTCCAGACTTCAATTAAACTGATTGAAAGATTATGTCTTCATCATATGAATATCAGGCACAATCCTTTACGTTAGGGGTTTAGTATCATACCATCATAACATATATGGGAAGAACATTACCCGTGTCATGCCAGCAAAAAAAGTGGTAAGCAAACGATTAGTATCTAGAGCTTAATTTTTTTTGATACAATGAATTTTTATGACAATATATATTACTATATGAAGGGTTAACTCTTCAAATAAAATCTTCAATAAATAAGGATATAACATCAAGGATGTAATTAAAAATATTTTCAAACAGGTAGTTGTCGTTTCTTACAGGTACGTACTAGTCAACATTTTATACTTGTCTTGTCTATTATATCGCTATGTACAGTTTTATCCAAAAAACGTATGTTACAGGTTTCAAATATAGGCATCGATTTACACTTATAATTTAATTTTAGACGGACTTAATCGTTTACACCAAAGTTTGTTCAACTTTTAAACTCAAATGTCAACTTTTGTTCCTTACAACAAATTGTTTAATTTTTTCTGAAATATTTTTACTGAAGTGACAAGAAATGATTTCCCGATAAAAAAAATAGTCTGACTGTCGTTATAACAAGTCTTGTAAGGTGTATTATAAACAGTAAACAATAAATGTTAACAAACCAGATTCCAAATTATGTTACGTTCCAAACAGGCACAACAGTAAAGTTTCTCCTGTCTGATCAATGGAGTTATGCTTGGTTTTTTTTTAATGAATTCATGTTTTTTAACTGACCAGATCTGAAAGATTTTTGTCTCATGAGCGCGCAGAGAATATTTTGCATAACATCGTCCATTTTTTTTGTCCACTTGATACCCGCGGTAATATATATTCCGTGTACTTTTCGAAAATTTTGGATTCGTCACTGTAATGCAATATGATATTAAAATATTTTGTCGACTCGGACATACGGAAAAAATAAAAAATAAAAATTATATAATTTGGCGACAAATACGAATACATTGGATTGTTTATAGGGAAATACATAAGTTAATAAAA
Organism: Mytilus galloprovincialis; assembly: GCA_037788925.1. Taxonomy (NCBI): domain Eukaryota; kingdom Metazoa; phylum Mollusca; class Bivalvia; order Mytilida; family Mytilidae; genus Mytilus; species Mytilus galloprovincialis. Next base: position 2,198,795 of record JAWDJN010000023.1, on the reverse strand, counting down.
ACTATATATATAGAATTTTTTCATGTTACGAGGTTTAAAAACTTTAAAGTTAATTATCCAAGTAATTATAGATCTCTGTAAACAACATATATGCACACACATGAAATAATAGTCTTGTAAAAATATTAAACATCACGGGGGAATTACCATCGTCATCTATGGTGTTGTCTCGATATTTATGACCATCCTTGTCACTGTGAGATTATATCAGTGTTATTCAAATTCCTTTTTTCTTCCTCGTATTCGTATTAACCATATTTAAGAACATTAATTACTAAAAAACAACCATAATAGCGCTATTTCTTGATCAAACATAAGTCAGGAGTCTGATGTTCAGTGGTTGTCGTCTGTTTATGTGGTTCGTAAGTGTTTCTCGTTTTTATTGTAATAGGATAGCTATATTTGGTATGTGCGTACCTTGCAAGGTCCTAATGCCCGTCAGCCAGTTTTCACTTGACCTCGAACTCATTTCATGGATCAGAGAAGTAGGTTAACTTTTGGTGGTCAAGTCCATATCTCAGATATTATAAGCAATAGGTCTAGTATATTTGGAGTATGGAAGGACTGTAAGATGTGAATGTCAAACTTGCAGGTATCATCTGATCTTGACCTCATGTTCATGGTTTAGTGGTTATAGTTAAGTTTTTATGTTTGGTCTGTTTTTCTTTTACTGTATGCAATAGGTCTACTATATTTGGTGTATGGAATGATTGTAAGATGTACATGTCTAACTGGCAGGTGTCATCTCACCTTGAACTAATTTTTCATGGTTCAGTCGTCAAAGTTAAGTTTTTGAGTTTTGGCCTTTTTTTCTAATACTATATTCAATATATCAGCTTTATTTTGTGTATGGAAATACTTTATGATCTATATGACAGTCGCACAGGTTTTATTTGACCGTGACCTCTTTTTCACGGTCCATTGCTCAGTGTTAAGTTTTTGTGATTTGGTCTGTTTTTCTTAAACTATACGCAATAGGTCAGCTATATTTGTTGTATGGAAGAATTGTTAACTGCACATGCCTGCCTGTCATGGTTCATCTAACCTTGACCTCATTTTCATGGTTCATTGGTCAATGTTAAGTTTTCTTGGTTTATGTTAAGTTTATTTGACAGTTGTAATAAAGCTTTATATTTAGTACTATCAACATAATATCAATGATTAGTAAAGAAGGCGAGACATTTCAGCGTGTGCACTCTTGTATAGATTTGACCGTTGGTTTCCCATTTGCCCTTTATAGCTTGCTGTTCGGTTTAAGCCAAGGCTCCGTGTTGAAGGCCGTACCTTGACCTATAATGGTTGTCTCATTGGCACTCATACCACATCTTCCTATATCTATATAAGGAATGAGAACTCACCAAGGAATTTGTTTCTCTCCCGGCTGATGATGATTTTTACCTTGAGGTTCTGCAAAAGAAAATCACGTATTCAGCAACATTCCAATAGCCTCCATTTTTAGCTCACCTGGTCCAAAGGGCCAAGTGATTTTTTTCTCATCACTTGGCGTCCGTTGTCGTCTGTCGTCGTCCGTCATCGTCCGTCGTCGTTAACTTTTACAAAAATCTTCTCCTCTGAAACTACTTACCCAAATTTTACCACACATGGCCACAATCATCATTAGGGTTTTACGTTTAAAAAATGTGTCCGGTGACCCGGCAACCCAACCAAGATGGCCCCCATGGCTAAAAATAGAACATAGGGGTAAAATGTAGATTTTGGCTTATAACTCGGAAACAAAAGCATTTAGAGCAAATCTATCAAGGGGTTAAATTGTTTATCAAGTCAATATGTATCTGCTGAGGAATTTTAAGATGAATTGGACAACTGGTTTATAGGTTGCTGCCCCCACTTGGAAATTTAAAAAAAAAATTGCCGTTTTTGGTTATAATCTTGAATACGATTATAGATAGAGATAAACTGTAAACAGCAATAATGTACAGCAAAGTAAGATCTAATAAAAGGTTAACATGACCAAAATGGTCAGTTGATCCCTTAAGGAGTTATTGCCCTTTATAGTTAATTTTTATCAATTTTCATTAATTAAATAAATAAGGGCAAGGTTTATTATAGATAGGGACAATTGTAAGTAGCAAGAATGTTTAGTAAAGTAAGACAGTAACACACACATCACCATCACCAAAACACAATTTTGTCATGAATCCAGCTGTGTTCTTTGTTTAATATGCACATAGACTAAGGTGAGCGACACAGGCTCTTACGAGCCTCTAGTTTGTAAATGCCACCTATAACAACATAAACTTTAGCTTTCTATTTACAAGCAAAACCGAATACAATAAATGTTCCAATTATGTACTGGCTTCCGAAGCTGCACAAAAAACCTATACAAATATAGGTTTATTAATTTCTTCAAGCCATCGTTCCAATACTAAACTGTCTATGATAACATGATAATAATTTCTGATTTTGTAAAAAAAATGATATTTCATTTCCTTTTGTTAATTATCCATTTTTAGATGGTGACGTCCCCTTGTCACCATCTTGTGGTGTTTAAATATCTCTACGTATTCGATTCACTCGCGTATGTACATAAAACAATGTATTTGATTTTAACGAAAGAAATCTCTGTATTACTGAAAAATTATAAGATCAGTGATCACAGACTAATCATAACATTTTCCAATTTTTATCATAGGAACAAGGTCATCATTAGAAATATAAATCAACATGCAAATATCTTATACGTTCAGGTATTTAACATCCAATCTTAAATGGTAATATTCTATACAAAGCACACAAATGTCGGAATTCACTTCAAAATCTCACCAACCTTTAAGAATACTAATTCAGAAGGGATGCAGTTACAATACAGTTGTCAGGTCATTTTTGAAATTTAAAATTGATTCATTCCTCGGGGGTTTGTCTGGAAAATAAACACATTTCTTCTAAAAACCAGTTGTAAGCATGATATGTGTTACACTCTTCTCATAAAGATTTTGGTGCTATGATACTCAACAACTAACGGGAGGATTGTGCTTGGTTTTCATATGATGATGACCTGATGAAAACATGCATCTAAGAGAAAATCCGTAAGTAGTACAACATTCATTATCCAATGGATTTAGTAAACAGTCAGAGTCCTTGTGCAATGCCAAGATACAATTATCGAAATATTCTAGAGCCATGAATATGCATATGTATATTAATAAAGGCAACATGCCGCTGTTCAGAATTCATAGATTGATTGAGAAAAAACAAATCTGGGTTTCAAACTAAAACTGAGGGAAACACATCAAATATAAGAGGAGAACTACGACAAAACAGAGGCAAAACATTAAAATGTAACTTTTTATTCACTGATAACAAAATCAATATTGATACCAATAAAAACAATATTCAAAGATACTTTGATAAATTGTGACATGGATGGAGAATTGTCTCATTTACACTCATATCACATCTGTTTATATTTATCTAATTACAGTATTGAATTTATAAACTTTAAGGATAACTTTATTTGGAGAATCGTTAAGTTTACTAGGACCGCACACGGGAAACAACATCTCCGTAAAAATAAAAATGTTCAATATATAACATGTATAATAAGCTTCAAAACAAAATCTTTATATCTATGGAAAAATTTAGCAAAGTTATAAAGTAATTTGGCACAACTTTTTTGTAATTTTGAATCCTCAATGCTCTGCAACTTTATACTTGTTTGACTTTCTAACTATTTTGATCTGAGCGTCACCGATGAGTCTTATATATAAACGCGCGTCTTGCGTATCAAATTATAAGCTTGATACCTTTGATAACTATTCACACGATTGGGTCGATGCCACTGCTGGTGAAAGTTTCGTCCCTGAGGGTATCACGCGCTCAGTAGTACAACCATAAACTGATTTGGAAGTTGTTGTAGTTTAATTTTTATTAGAAATAGGCGTTTTAGGTTTCAAAATGAGATATTCAAATATTTTTACCGATTACACAAATGTTTTCAATACGATGAGAGTGCATCTTTAGTGACCGCACGACACTCATTGCAATTTATTTTAAATGAAATATGATATTGTTGTCTTTTTTCCAAACGTTTTTAACCTTTCTGTCTTGAAAGATATAGAGGTACCAGGTAATAACATGGTCATCGAAATCAAATCTAGAATTTGAGGATTCCAAGAGGAGTATAATTTTCTCTATTGACGTCTTGTGTCGCTGACGTATAATCAAACATTAAACTTCTGGTGGTTTCTTGTATGTTTAAGATAGGCGTTTTTGTGTTTTTAAAATAGGAAGGTATAAAGTTTTGAAAGGTAGAGTCATCAAATATACTAGCAGTTGATTAAATCTATGCCTCTGTTAATACATTTAATTTCTGAGATAGCCGTTTACGATCTTCAGGTTTAACGATAAGCGGTAATAGCCTATGGTGACAAAAAGCTGTAATCATATGTGAATATTCATGATAATTGATGCCCACCATTGTTTCTAAATGTATATAGCAGATCATGCAGTGTATTACTTTTACGATGTTCAATTGTTTGATTTTGAGGAGTATTATTTTGTACAATGACGTCTTGTGTCACTGACGTATAATTAAAGATTAAATTTCTGGTGGATGTTTTGTATGTGTACGAAATGATAGGTGGTAAGTTATATATTTTGAAAGGAAGGGTCAATAAATATTCTAGATAAGTTGCTAAAATCAATTCCTCTGTTAATAAATGTTATTTTCAGAAAGTGCCGTTTATGATCTTCGGTCTTTTCGATAAGCGGGAACATCCTATGGTGGCAAAAAGATGTAATAATATGCGAATATTCATTATAATTGATGCTATACAAGACCATGTTAACCTTAAATATATAGGAGAGCAACAAAACATTTTATTTTCCCGTCAAATCAGGGATCAGAATATTTTGTTTGGAGTTAAATGGTTGTTCCCTAAATGAATATAAATTGGGCTCCATACATTAATTAATTATTGCTGAATGTTGTACTTTTATGTAGAACTATCCAGATAACTGTTTAAATAGATAAATAAACTTGTGCTGATCAATTTATACAACACTGGTTTTCATAAACCATTTGATGCATGTAAAATCAGATAGAAAGACGACATTGCAGATTCGTTGATATTAGCAGGAAACAATTGGGAAATGCGTGAGCAGATACAAATTTGATCCTTCAAAGTGGGGGTTCAAACCCTCTCATTATTTTTGCATTTGAACCACAGAACGTCAAATTAAACTTATATTTAACAAAGACATGTTTTACCTAAACTTATAAAGATATTCAGGTTAAAATTTCTATGAGTTTGTGAGCTATCAGCAGGTTTCATTTTATGAAAATGAAATTAAATGTTACTTGGTATACAACTTAAATAAAAAAAAAAGAAAGAAAACGTAGGAAATCAGAAATCCGGTCGTCAACTTGTGTACGTTTTAAAAAAGTATTTATTTTTAAAAAGATGTTCATTCAAGCTGTATAAATCATCAAGCATTCTGTGAATATTGCATGGCTTAAACAAATAAAAGTCCACTATCTGTTAAAAATTCATTGTATTAGAACAAGATGCGCATTTATTGAAAAGTGTGTCTTAATATCTTCTGGTAAAAGTGTTGAACACTTAATCTGTTTATACTGAAAAACTGAAACGGTTTTTCTTGTGAGTATAGTTTCACTGAAGGAGTTGTTTCAACAAGATTAATAGACGGACAGTGTGATTTCTACATATTTTAAAAGGTGTATTGTGCAAACATTACAACATTGATAACTTGCCATGGTAAAACCATTAAAAAAATTAATATACAGACTGTTTAGTTAAATATACAACCCAGATGTATAATACTGTGCGGTTAGTTTTCATTCGGTGCCAATGTATATATTTGGTAAATTTTAGCCCAACAATGTTTCATATTTGCAAATGTTGTTTCTTTTGAACCCATGTGCCTGGGACATCATAACAACTCTGACTGCCATGTGTCCAACCAACTTAACCACTCGGCTAGATTGACTATTAAGACATAGCTTTCGTTAATCGAAAAACGATTGATTTCGTAAGTCGTTAAGTATGATAAACACATGTACTCACCATACAGTCGCATCTATTTTTTTCTATTGTACACGAATAAATATGTAACACCTCTTTTACTGCTTTTCTCAATTGGATAACAAAGTAATGAACAGGGCTAATACTACAAATTACATAGATTTCGTATCAAATTTACCCTTAAAATGTCATATCTTCAAATTTGCCATACATAAATTGTGTTCTTCCCTCAACGGGATTTGAACCTATGCGTCTTTGGCGTCCTACGAAATCCGCCTGCATTCTGTTAAAACCACCTAGCCCATTCAACCAACTAAGATATAAAATAAGTAAAGCTTTCGTTAGTCGAGTGATGCATTTCCACCTGAGCTTGACCAATGTTTAAAAATCGTGCAGATCAGTTATTTTCGCAAGTTGTAGCGGATGGTACATGTATATACGTCTAAATATGTGACAACTTACGACTGACTCTCTCAAGGATATCCAATAGTTTTACATGGCTGACTCCACAACATACATATACTTAGTGTCTAGTAAGTCAGTTGATATGTAGCCCACTATTTTTTTTATCTGCAAATTTTCCTTCCCAAATGTTTGTTCTTTCCTCAATGGCATTTGAACCAATGCATCTGCGACATCATGACAATTCCGATCGCACTTAGTCCGACCGCCTAAACTACTAGGATAACTAGGCTATTAAAAGATAGCTTTCCTAACTCGAATGATCAAACCTTTAATGTATGTTCGCATTTAGATGTGATACCTTCAGGCTTGCAGATACAGCTATTATAAGTTGCTTCTTTTATTGACGTCTTTAAAATATGTTACAAATCAACAACTGATTTTCTCCATCGGATAACGAAAGGTTAAGCAGGGTTAGAAAATATGACGCCACAAGCCATTGATGGTGTAACTTAAACCGACAATGATCATAATGCATCCAAAAATAGAGACTCTAAAAAGCCTGTGTCGCTCACATAGGTCTATGTGCATCTTCAACAATGGATACTTTCCAATTTTGTAGACTTATATATCATTCATGTCGAAAATCTGTTATCTGTTGACCAAGTCTTGTTGATCATTTTTGCTTATTAAAGTTTCTATATATCTAATACAATTTTTTAGATTGTAGGCAGCGACAAATTATACCTAGGATTACACTTTAGATTGAACAAAAAACAGCTTGTGTTTATCTTTTAAAACAAAAACAATTATGTATTTCTTTCGAAAGGAAAAATACGTCCACAAATCCGAATTTTGAGCAAATATATAAAATTTCGACCTAATTTTTACTGAAAAAGTAGCACATGAAGGTATACTTTTAATTACATATTTGATTTACATAATCAGGCAAAAAATAGCATATATGCAAAAGTTTTAACTATTTGAGTACAGCTATTCTTACATTTCAACTGAGTCTGGCGAACAGTCTAAAACATATTTCCAACAAGTTCGTTGATAACTGTTTTTTTCTCTCTCTAATAGTGGTGATTTTTTTCTATTGAAACCAATAACGTAGACAAAAGTGTGTGTCCTATTCAGGAAAAATAAAAGATTTCAAAGTTATACCGAACGGCAAGTGAAATATCATGAAGAATAAATAGCTCAAAAACACCCGTCCGCTGTATTTCCTCATTTTCTTTCAAACGGAATAAAAGAGAGAAAGTATGTCTTAGCATTAACATGCTAACATGCTCCATTTTTTTATATACATTATATCGTTGGTTTTCCCGTTTGCATGTTTTTACACAAGTAATTTTTGGGGCCCTTAAGATCTTGCTGTTCGGTGTGAGCCAAGGCTCCGTATAGAAGGCCGTTCCTTAACCTATAATGGTTAACTTTTATAAATCGTTGCTTGGATGGAGAGTTGTCTCATTGACACTCATACCACATCTTCATATATATATCCATAGTTGATTGCACCTTTCCGAACACAAAGTATTGCTGACCTTTTTTCAGCAAATGTCCTAATCTAGCTACTGCAACGACAATTGCGATATTTTTCATCACTATCGTTACAGAGTTTTGGATCGACGGTTTATTTTAACACTTTAAGAAAGCCCAATATTTAAATGCTAACTGTTAAGTGTAATTGTAATCCTAATCGTAGGTGTCTGACAGTTTCTGCAAATGTCTAATATGATTAAAAGAAAAAAAAAACGTAATTAAGGATAACAACTTCAATAAGAGGTCCACAGACGATTTAAAACATTTTGTCTTATTTTTAGATCTTGTCTTACTGATCATTTTTGCTAATAAGATTCTATTCATCTTTTATAGTTTTTAAGGTATAAATAAATAAAAAGTCCAAAAAGTATCAGAACCATCATTAATGGGTATTAACTCCAATAAGGAAATGTCAGTAACCATGTTGACTTATCTGTAGAACTTATCCTGCTGATATATTTTTGCTATGAAATCTCTTTAAATCTTTTATTATTTTCAAGTTAATTCGCAAATATTAGGTATTTTTAAAATCATTAAGGGCAATAACTCCTATAAATAGTCTGTTGGAGGTGAATTGGCAAAATGCAAAATCATTTTTCCAAACATGTATGTCCTGTCATTTTTTATCTATGTATAGCGATTTTCAAGATCATAGACTAAACTTGCATTTGACCCCTAGGCAGCAGTCCTTTTGCGCCAGTTACTGTTTTTCAGGGGTATCATTTGCGCCAAATTTTGTTTTCCAAATGTATCAATTGTGCCAATATTCGGAACTCATTTACGCCAATTTACCTGTATACACATATCTATCATAATTATATTAATGATTAAATTTTATTCTTATTTTTGGCTTAAAAAGTATCATATGTTCGGAGATATTTCACCATGAAGATGAGCATCTGGAGAGAAATGACTTGAATAGCATTAGACAGTCCATGTACAGAGAGAGAAAAAAAACTTATTGCCGTATTTGACACAACCTTTTTCAACTTTTGATCTTCAGTGCTGTACAACTTTGTACTTTTTTTTCTCTTTCGATCTTTTATATCTGGGCGTCACTGGTGAGTCTTGTGTGGAAGAGGCGCGTTTTTGGCGTATTAAATTTTAAACCTGATGCTTTTTGTTATTCATTAATCATGTGTTTCTTTGTCTAATACGTTTTCCTATTTATTTGTATTGTAGTCCTGTAATATTATGTTGTAATTTCTATGTTATATTTAACATTGCCATTAAAGTGCGAGGTTTGGCATGCCACAAAACCAGGTTCAACCCACCATTTTTTCCTTTAAAAATGTCCTGTACCAAGTCAGGAATATGGCCATTGTTATATTATAGTTCGTTTCTGTGTGTGTTACAGTTTAACGTTGCGTCGTTTGTTTTCTCTTATTTTTGAGTGTAAATTGACATTGTGATAAGACGTGTCACGGTACTTGTCTATCCCAAATTCATGTATTTGGTTTTGATGTTATATTTGTTATTTTCGTGGGATTTTGTCTGATGCTTGGTCCGTTTCTGTGTGTGTTAGTTACATTGTAGTGTTGTGTCGTTGTTCTCCTCTTATATTTATGCGTTTCCGTCAGTTTTAGTTTGTTACCCCGATTTTGTTTTTTGTCCATGGATTTATGAGTTTGAACAGCGGTATACTACTGTTGCCTTTATTGCTTTGCTGAATATTTAATACAAGATATGTCAAAAGAAAGGAAAATAGAAGCTATTGCTGATTATGTTTTAGCCACATATGTTGATGACACAGTGCTTTGTTTCCACCATCAGTATGGGCTGAAACTCTGTACCGCAAGGCGTTCCAGTAATGGAAAAGAAGCATTCCACAGGAATTATTATAAACCGTTTAATGCATTTCATTCTTCAATATTAATCTTTTTGGACAATAAAGTGAAGTTACAAGCTACTACATACATTAAATTGGGAAGTACCCATGCAGCAGTCCCAATAAAGGAGGAGGGAAGTCATTTCTCTTCTAATTGGAGCAATCGTATCTTTTATTTTTGGCGCAAATGATACCATGTTATTTAAAACAGGTGGCGCAAACGCAGCATTGGAGAAAAAAGTTGTGGCGCAAAAGGACGCATTTTTTGACGCAAACGGATCTCTCCCGGCCCCTTCATCTATGTACTATTTTAAGCCATATCGGTACTTTTGTTTGGCAGGCTGGAACAGCATAGGTTTTTTTTAAATAAGATACTTTAATAATGATTGTGGCCAAGTTTGGTTAAGTTTGGATTAGTAGTTTAAGTTTTTTGTAAACGTTAATGACGACGGACAACGATAAGTCTTTAGAAATATAGAGTTCAGTTTGACCAAGCTAAAAAGGAAAATTAGTCCAATCACCAACAAGATGTGATCAAAGTGTTCTTGAATGTAATATAACTATTCTTGTCCTTACCAAAAGAAGTAGATGAAAAGCGAAATAGGCAATTTCTGATGGCTAAAAATATTTCAATTACTTCTTACACATTTGTAGTTATAAGTTTTTCAAGTATTTTATCAACTGACAGTGCTATTTTGAAAATAAACATGATAGTTGAATACATGCACCTTGAATTCCACCTGTATTATTATTATTTAATGTAAGATATTTGATAGGCCTCCGCTAACCATGCTGTTGACTTTCTAACTGCATTAGGCTAAAAGCAGTTGTAACACATAAGAACCGTCAAAGGAATATCACTGCTCTATTTACTGCTTAATATACGCATACATTGAGCAATAAAAAGAACAAGAAAAAGTATATAACGATATAACACAAAGATTCATAATTAATGGAACTCACCTTCATTATGTTTCAGAACACAATATAATCCTAGATTGAAACTTCTGGGAAAAATGTATAGACAATAATGGCATTTAATTTCAAATCATCGAGCAACAAACCAATTAACAATTATTATTAAAATACAAACTTTATAGCATACTAGAAGCACAAAATTTTAAATGAATATTTAATATCTTATCAAGTAAGAACGAATAAAGATAAAACTACTAGTATATTACAATATTTTAACTTTAATATGAAAAAAATCACTTGGCAATATTGACCTAAACCGAAACACAAGTTGAAATGTGAATCAGGATGTTAATTGCCTATTTACATTAAAGAGAGAAATAATGAATCATTTGTTAAAAAGAATACTTATTTGCCAACATATAAAACTAGATAGATGTGGTATGAGTGTCAATAAGACAACTTCGCATAAGATACCAAATATTAATATGTCAAAATGATATTCATACTGATTGATTAAATTGACTATCTCAAGTACGTGAAATATTTATAATGAATTTATCAAAAAGAACAAATAAGGATATCTAATAATGATACACCAGATACATAAACTGTTCTGTAAAGAAAAACGGATACAAATAATGTTACAAAAAAATATATTGTATTTAGATATTCGAATCGGTTAAGATTTGTTTCTTTAAACATATAGGATATCGTCTTGTGACAAAGTCAGGTGATAATCATATGGTGAAGTGTGTGACACACATACATTGATGTACAAAGTAAGTATCGTTTGTATTAATTTAAATATCAATATTTAGCATGTTTATCTATTATCATTAAAGTTCATAGTACCAAATAAAGTTTGTAGATTTGGCTAATTAAGTTATTATTTTTTTTAATTTAAATTTATTTTTAGTGCCATTTAAAAAAACCAAGTAAGCTCTAAATAAAAATGGTTTGCTACCCCCTCTCTGTGATTAATGTAAGATAACTTTGGTTAATTTTCACAACATTGTATCATTATTAGTAGACGATATAATTAGGGTTTAATTTATGTTTTTTTCTAAAAGAAAAGTTGAAATGTTTTACTAAGGATTTTCTTATCCCAGGCATAGATTACCTTAGCCGTATTTGGCACAACTTTTTGAAATTTTGGATCCTCAATGCTCTTCAACTTTGTACTTGTTTGGATTTATAAATATTTTGATATGAGCGTCACTGATGAGTCTTATGTAGACGAAACGCGCGTCTGGCGTACTAAATTATAATCTTGGTACCTTTGATAACTATAATTATGTAAGTTCCAGTCATAATTTTTCACTAAAGCACTTGACATAAGTTTGAAGTTTCTGGAATTAACTTTTGGTTATGGTATTCTGTTTTTTGTGTTTGTGTGTATTCATATCTTATTTGTGTTTGTAGTAAGAGTTGTTAGACTAAAAAATGTATTTGTCTTTAGGGAAGCGATTAATGAAGATAAATTAAGACAATATGTATGTTTCATTTGAATTTTGACATTATTATATACACCATATTCAAACAATAAATACTTTTACAAGTAGCAGAATAAATTCTGTTTGAGGTTATATGATGCTGACAACAACTTAAAACAGAATATTCTTGACAGCAGAATGCAACATGCTTTATTCAGCTGTAAATATATACTTCAAAATTTCAGATGACAAATTACTTTTAAATCATTGTATTACTATAATACGTCTTTAAGAATAAAGAATTTCAGGATCAGAATTATTCACGACCTTTATGTACCTGCATTTCACGACCTTTATGTACCTGCATTTTGAAAACTGAGATTTAATCACATGTACATTAAGTTTTAAGTTTGGTCAGGGAAAGTCAACTTCCAGTGAAGTAACTCCTTTAATCATTTTCACGTTAAGACTTTTCAATTTGCTTGATGTATTCTTATTCATTAATCACTTATACGTGAACAATAAAAAACAGAACAACACAAAGCAAATAAAACCAATCAGATATCATGATTCCAAGATAAAACATATAAAGAATTGTTATAATTAGTTCAGAATACTTTTACTATTCCTTTTCAGAAACATATGAATGCACATTCGATGACGTGGAAAGTCATTCTTTTGGTGAGACAATCTTTTTCTTATTAATATGTTTACCAGTATGTTGATGATCTATTAACGTGTATACAGTTTTGCAAACAAATAAAGTCTTTAGCTTTTAATTCACACATGCATATACAACCCACAGGTCATTGAAATGCACGAATCATAATGTTATTTCAGAATTTAGAAATGGAATGAATTTGAACACATAAGACATTATTTTATATTACGATATGTGACATACAAGATGATAGTATTACTAAGCTTCAAGTGTTATCAATGTTTTACTCGATAAGACTGACTATGCATATATGTTTTGATTATTAATTAGATAAAACAATCCTTTACGTAAAAAATAGCAGGAAATAGTAAATATGTTGTGACAGGAAATTGTCCATGTAGGTAGTGCAAGTTTTATTTAAGATATCAGGAAGCAATTTGACAATAACTAAACATAATATGCCTTAAAAAACAATAAAGAACAAACAAAATGCCGAATGTGACTAGAATGATTACACAATTCGGTCGTGTTTTTGTTAAACATTAGTAACTGTGTCCAATGTAGAATAAAAATGTTTTTTCCTGCATAGCTCATATTTTTTGTTGTTCATATTTTGTGTTTCATTAATTTGTTCATTAAGGCATTTTTTTTAGGCTACATTTGTTTATCTATCATCACTTTGAACCACTAAATTGCTAATAACCTTTGATTTAAAACCGTTTTATAATAACACTTAGACTATCAGTTATGACAAATATTGCATGACATCAAACTTTGTTTATGGACTTAGCTTTTATAGATATAAGAAGATGTGGTATGAGTGTCAATGATCGAGATAACTCTCCATCCAAGTCACAATTTGTAAAAGAAAAACCATTATAGGTCAAAGTACGGTCTTCAACACGAAGCCTTGGCTAACGCCGATTAGCAAGCTATAAATGGCCATACAAATGACTAGTGTTAAACTAATGGGAAAACCAACGGTTTAATCTATATAAAAATTGAGAAACGAGAAACACTTATGAACCACATCAACACACGCATGATATATTTCATTGATGATACTTTATTCTTAATTGCCATTTGAAATTAAGTTGCATATGTCTAGACATTGACCACCAGAAGCAGTTTCCGTATTTACTTATTTAAATTACAGGCCGTCTTTAACTTGTCACCGTGACTTATTCCATAGCAACATGATAAACCTGTTAATGGTGTTTTTCCTTATTCAGCATTTTTGTCCAACTCATTATTTTTATGTTTTGAGATATTAAAAAGCGTATAAGTGGCTAAGTATTTTTACTCCATTCTTCATTCCACCTGTTGCCGTGTTAGACCACCACTTCACAATCCCTATCTATTATAAAGGATATTAAGAAATGGTCACAGCTCTCTAGATATTTGATATTTAATCAAATTTCATTCAAACGAGGTATTTTGAACTGTACACATATCTACTTTCTACATGCCAATTGTCAACGAATGCTTCAAGTCTTGTAATGAAACACCACCGTTCGCACGTTAACTACGGTAATCAACAAAAATAACGTTTATTTTTCAGGAAGCCTTAAAATAACTTTTACTTTCGAGTGCAGTAATTCTCAATTTCAAATAAAAAGTCATTGTAATTTAAATTTTGGCATATATTTCTCCTCATGAAAAGTTTCATTTCTGCAAATGTTTTGCTTAGTTTTAGTAAAGAATGACACAAAATACGTTTTGTTTTGTCAGGGAAGGGTTACTGTAACATTTAATCAGAGACATATATACACATGTATGTCTCTGGTTTGATGATATAAATTAAAGTTGGTGAATTGGTGGTCTGCGGTTTGCGATTCTCAAATACTGTATTCTATTTCGATAGACTGTGGTATACTGTGTTAGCTGTATGTGTCCTCCGCCACGTCATTCGCCACACAGAAGTGCTCCAATGATCCTAGATCGTACCATTGTCTCTGGGACGGCCTAAATGATAAATTTATTGAAATTTGTGTATCTCCAGAGTATTACACACCAGGTAATTATCAATGTTTTTTTTTATTCATCACTACAGACCAAATAATTGTTTGAATATATAGAAGAGAAAGCTCTTGAAATCATTATTTCTTATTACATTTATTCATGTTACAGTTAAGAAATTGTTAAAAATTTTGATAAATGAAGGTTTATCAAATTAAAATCATGCTAAGTATAAATCTCGTCAAATGTTTTTCTGGTGGATTCAAATGTCATTCATGTTGTTCAATTTTCATTAAAATTTATTACTCATTGATCTGAAGTGCTCATCTAGATTAGTGTGCCTCAAGCAGGAGGTTCATTGTATATTAACCCACGATAAGATTTTGTCTAATGCTGTAGTTAGTCCGCTTCTGTGTGTTTACATTTTAATGTTGTGTCGTTGTTCTCCTCTAATATTTAATGCGTTTCCCTCAGTTTTAGTTTGTTACCCCAATTTTGTTTTTTGTCCATCGATTTACGAGTTTTGAACAGCGGTATACTACTGTTGCCTTTATTTAGAAAAACAATTTAATTATTTTTTTAATTTTTCGTCCGTATTTAGTCTATTTTTTTTTTACCAAGACTCAGACTTAAAAATTAAATAATTTAACTACCCCGAATAAGTAAATCTGATAATCATTTAGGGATATAAAAATCTGTTGATATATTTTTATTTTATTGTTCCTGTCGTCGTATCATTTAATTATATAAACAGTTGAAATTTAACAAATTTTAAAAAGTAGAAGTTATTGGTTGAATATGGTCAGACTAGACGAGCATAGTTCAGACCTTCGGTCGAGTATGGTTTAGACTGGAAAAATAGGTAGAGAACTATTTTGTTTTTATATGTATAATATTGAGATTTAGTATGTTACACAAAACATTACTGTATATTTAAAGCTCAAATACTCTGATAAACAGATAACCTCTTTGTTATGATTGATATTTATTCTAGAAAAATGTTTTCTAGAGCGTGCATAACTGGCCTTTCTTAATCTTAAAGATGCAGAAGGGGTCTGACAAATTACAGCTCATACATATCATACATATTAATAAAGTATGATTTTCGGACGGTAATGAAGTGAAATAAATTTTCAACATTTCCATGAATCAACAGTATATATTCAGTATCATGTTTGCGTATAGAACACTATCCAATTCCCAGTAGGTCAAAGTATAGGTCCATAAACCAACCAAAAAGTAATTATTGATCAGGAAAGGGAAGAAGGAAGAAATGTAATATTACGTTAAGAATTAAAAAATGTTTAACAAAGCTTGTCGTGTCTTTTAAACAGTTAGTTCGCCTATTGTGTATTAGTCACAAGGATTAAAGGTAAAAAAAATATATCCTTTTAGAGATTTTCAATAAAATGACATACGTACGTAACTCGACGTACGGACCCTATGGGACTGGTTATTGCCAACCATTTAATTTGATAAAACACGTTGCTGAAATTCAATCAAAGTATTTCAAGACTTTCAAAATCTAGTATTTTTATTTATCACGTGGTTTTCTAGATTCCCGCCTATATTTTCACTGCCATAAGATCACGTATCAACACTCGTATCAAATACATATCATATCATACGTTCGATTTAAGTTATCTTGGATTCATGGTTTTGAATACGATATTTTTTCTTCAGTATACTTTGCAGGTGAAGACCCTATTATACACTTGTTTCTGTCTTTTTATTGTTTATTTTCAATTTCAGAAATATCGAAACAAAGGTTTGTCCGAATCTGTCTCTCTATACAAGTTTAAAACTGAGATTAAACAATCGCTTCTGTCTAATTTTTTATTAAAATTGTTTTTCATTTATTATAAAGTATATTGATAAAAATAATCCCTATTTATTTTTTTTTTAGATTTTAGGTGTGTACGATTTGGGATTATTCTGTACTTCTTTGTTTAACGGGAATGCTATCAGAGTCCAAATACAAAAGACGTTTCCAGACAATTGTATACCTTGCAAAAAATTAACTTATAGTGTTTTATCATTTATTTCATATTAATAAACGATTAAAAGGGGGAGTCACCGTATTCATTGTACTGAATATAAAATTAACGGAAAAATGTAAGTTATATTGAATAAATAATATGTTGCGATATTATTGCCAGATGCTGATTCAGGATTTTGAAAGGGAGAAGGGGTTTTATACAACGTTTGAAGTGGAACAAAACATAGGAATATTAATAGGATATAGGGCCATATATATAAGGTTCGTTGCATATGTATTTTAAAAAAAATATATACATATTTTTGTCCTTCTGATGAGTTAAGCCTTTTTCAATTGATTTTAATAGTTCGTTCTTATGTTAAACTATTATACCATTGTTCCAGGTTAGGGGAGGGTTGGGATCCCGCTTACATGTTTAACCCCGCCACATTATGTATGTATGTGCCTGTCCAACGTCAGGAGCCTGTAATTCAGTGTTTGCCGTTTGTTTATGTGTTACATATTGGTTTTTAATTCATTTTTTAAAATAAATAAAGCTGTTAGTTTTCTCGTTTGAATTGTTTTACATTGTCATTTCGGGGCCTTTTTTAGCTGACTATGTGGTATGGGCTTTGCTAGTTGTTGAAGGCCGTACTGTGACCTATAGTTGTTAATTTCTGAGTCATTTGGATCTCTTGTGGAAAGTTGCCTCATTGGCAATCATACCACATCTTCTTTTTTATATTAAAGACGAGAAGGTGAATATGTGCTAGACTTTGTATCATACCGCTGCTAAAGACACATCATACCTGGACACATACTTTTGACCCCGGACCGACCGATATTTGCTCTAACTCCTAAATATTGCGTGCTTGACAGATAGGCAACCAACCTTCGATTTGAAACGGGCGAGGATCGAGCCCAAAGCCCACGCACTCGAGCAGTGGTGTAGCCTTGATTGTCGCAATGAGTAAACCGCCACAACTAATTTTTGACCATTAAAAAAGAGAAGTAAAGAGAATTAAAAACCGATTGTTCACAGAACAATTGAAGGTCTTTCCCATCAATTTTTTTAATTGGCATTCAATAATAAAGTTCTTCATACTGATGCTTCTTTCACACTCATTTCAAAAATTTATTTTACGGTTACGGAGGAGATATCGGAACAATGAAAAGTCAAAAATTTAGAACATGACCTTCACCTTCGACCTTGACCTGGTTTTTGTTATGAACCCAGGACCTCAATTACACGTACTGTTTTACTTATTATTCATGTGATACATTGACACATTCACATGATGTCTACGAATTGATTCGGTTTATTTTTCACAACTCATCCTGATGATATAACGAAAAAATTTGTCGCTTTCTTTTACGATTACTGACGAGATTTCACCCCAAAAAAACAGTTATTTTTATTAACTCACTGTTTGTAAAAGTATGAATTATTCGAAATACTAAGGTGTTTTCTTATCCCATGCATATATTACCTTAGCCGTATTTGGCACAACTGTTTGGAATTTTGGGTCCACAATGCTCTTTAACTTTTTATTTGTTTGGCTTTTTAATTAATGTGATCTGAGTGTCACTGATGAGACTAAAGTGGACGAAACGCGCTATGTTACGTATCACATTAAAAGCCTGGTACCTTTGATAAATATTTACAGATTCGATAGTGTGTTATAAAATTCTACTTGAACGCCCTATCGTCAGTCTGAAATGTGGAAAGTTCCTTTCATTATATTGATGTCGATACGTAATAAAAATTAGTCGTTCAAAAACGTTAATGTCATTGACTGTGACGAAAGAAGAATGTTTGATCAAACTGTATAATTAAGAGTTAATCACTTATTATTATGACATTACTTTTATTTAATTCAAAATATTGTATATCCATCAATGCATGTCTAGTCAAATCTGTATAAATGCGCGACAGTGATGCGAAATCAGAGAATTGGTCCAGGATTCAATGCTTGGCAAAGCTGTTCAGATATTTTCTGAAAAGCCTAGACACAATTGAATGTTCTTTATATTAAACTTGATGTGAAGTGAGCAATCTTGACAATTACTTGCTAGCGCTTACATATAATACTCCAAGCAAGTATTTGATAATCACAATCATACTATTTTTTAGTTGTTTAGTTTGTGATAAGAGTACATTCGTTTAAAGAAGCATATGTTGAAATCTAAATCTACATTATTTGTTATAGGAAGTTATGTGGTTTTTCAAAAAGCTTTAAATGCAAAACGATGCCCAGCCAGCAGATACCAGCCATTTGCATATTGGACAAATGCCGAAACAGATGTATTTACCAAAAATCTAATTGTACCGCTGAGGGTCAACACTTATTGAGTGGTAGTGGATCAACAACAACAGATATAACTTGCAGATGTGATTACAGGAAGGGATATTCTTATTTAATACGTCCGGAAGATCCTTGTAACTGCAAACCTAATGAAGAAGATTGTTCATGCTACCTCAAGTTCTGTAATGATGACCAGGCTTTATCACCAGGTACACAACATTTTGAATATTTTACACATATTAATTTAATCGCGTTGTATTGTAACGGAAATTTTAAGCTTCTTAATGATCAAAATAAGAAGTTGTTAAACTGCTACATATCAAACCATTTTTTTCAGAGAAAGTGATTGGTTCAAGTGTTTTGAAATTTTTATATTTTTTTCAAAGGATTAAAGTTTATATGTTGTCAAAATGTTGTTAAAATTAAACGAGCCAAATTAATTTAAGTCAGATGTTGGGTACCACCTTAAATATATAATATCAGTTTACAAAATGTGATGACGCTATCAATAACAAATATAGGTATTAGTTTGTCATGATAATTTTACTGAGTTATCTTCATCAAATAGTATTATCAACGACAAGTCAAGTTAACTCATCATCATGTTTAAACTAGCTCACCAAAGATGCCAGGAATTTAATTTTAATCAATGAGATTGCAAGATGGTTATTTTAGTTAAATTCATTTAATGGCAATGTCAGTTAATTTTTCTACTTATGAGTTTGAATATGCGTTTTAGATATTTCAACTCTTTTTAAAAAAAAAGGCAACAGTAGTATTCCGCTGTTCGTAATTCATCAATCGATTGAGAGAAAAAAAATCCGGGTTACAAACTAAAACTGAGGTAAACACTCATCATGTACATACTGTTCTTTCAAAGAATAACAGTACTGATGACGAGTGTAGATGTTAATGAATTACAATGACAAAAGGATTGTTTTTTCAGACTATAATTGCGAAGTTATCAAATCCGACGTGATTAGGCAATATCAATGTCCACGACTAGTGAAATCAAGGTATATTTACATTGTTTTTAAATCATATATATGACACTGTAAGTTTGTCATAACCACTTAATTCTACTTCATTTTAACTATGGTCGGTAGCTGTCTCATTGGCAATCTATCCACATGTTTACCTTTTTATATACTTTTTGGGGCCTTATAAAACATGCTGTTAGATTTTAAGTAAGGCTCCGTGTTGAATACCTTCATGACATATAATTTGTACTTTTTCAAAAAGTGACATGGATGGAGAGTTGTCTCATTGGCACTCATACCACATTTTCTTATTTCTACGTACATGGAAAAGTATCCAATAACCACAAAATGTTGCATATTGTTCAAACATAAGTGTTTAAACCATAGCACACATTCAATAAATTTGTATACTTTTATAAGTTTAATGGTTGCTCTCTAACTTTGCGTCACAGTTTCCGTATAACGTATGATTGAAATAATTTTGACAAAACAAACCAAATAACTGTTAACATGTACATATAATCACTGTTGCTGCACATTATCAATATCATATTATTTGATATTCATAATTTTAAACTGGGTTTTACGTTAACATATACCTAGGTAGCTGTTACACCCAAATAAAGTCCTGCTACTCTTGGAAATAACAACAATTATTGAAGTTATGCGAATAATACCAGTGATTAAAGTGGTAATGTAAATCAATTGCAACTCATTACAGTTAAAAATGACACAGGCCCAATTCTCCTTTGGTCACTAGTGGAAACTTTGCATATTTGCAATTTACTACACCTACTCATTACTATTCAATAAGCAAATACATACCAGAGGTTACAAAATATTCTATTTATATTTACATTAAATTTACGACTGAAATCATGATATACAAATATTTCCATTGATTTCTAGAGATCTTGTACTACTGATCATTATTACTACATATATATTCACGAAAATCCATACTTGGTGTCTTCAGTCTATGCCACCATTTAATAAATATATATTCAAAAAAGTTATCAACGGTACCAGGATGATAATTTAATACGCCATACGCGCGTTTCGTCTACATAAGACTCATTAGAGACGCTTAGATAAAAAAAGTTATAAAGCCAAACAAGAACAAGGTTGACCTATGTCTATAAACAAAATCCAAAAGGTGTTGTTATAAAAATTATTAATTAATAACAGGTAAAATACAGTAAGTATTTTTAAACATTTATTGTTATTCTTTTTTAAAACTTAGACACACACCTGAAGTATTTGCATAGGTTGAATGAACCCCTCGGCTAACATTTAGTGATGATATTTTGGTTGTTTTTTGTAGTTTAGCATTTACAGGTACATGTATAAAGTTTGATTCCCTATTGCAAATATGTAAGACAGAACTTAAAAATATAAATGCTGATGTCTGACATTTTTTTGGGAAAATGTAACGGGTGCTAAAAATATTTCACAGATTAAAAAAATTGTGAGGCCGAATATAGTATCATTTATGTGAACCTTTTCTGTATTTATCTTTAGATTAAATTTAGACTGAACCTACATAATAAAATAAGCAATGTATTTGTTTCACTGTTTCCTTATTATTATGTTTTATTCTTAAATGATTTAAATGTTTTTCTTCCTCCTTCTTTTTATGTTAAATACTTAATATTATGTTTTATATCTATTCAAAGTGAAGAATATACTGATCACAGGAATCGCACGGACGGTGAACTGACATCAAATAGCTACAACAATAACATAATCAGGCAACCTAGTAAGTTGACAAATTACCTTCCATTGAGTACATGTACAAGAGAGGCGAAAGATAAAACAGGGACATTCAATCTCATAAATCAAGAATAAACTAACAACGCCATTATATATATAAAAAAAAAACAACAACCACAGTCAAACAATAGTACACAAAACCCAACATATAAAACTATAGACTAAGCAACACAGACCAAACCAAAATCTGGGAGTCATCTCAGGTGCTCTAAAAGTGTATGCAGATCCTATCTACATGTGGCATGCGTGGTGTTGCTGATGGTAGTAAAAACCCAGTTCCCAGTCGGTAGATCGCAATTTGGACAGGGGAGGAGGATAATAGTGTGACAATATTAGGAACATATCCGCTGTCATCTGTGAAACTGGTGAATGATATCCCTTAAATTTTCTGTTTAAAGATAAAAAAAAAATATTTTCATCAATAAAATAAAATATACCTAAATTTGAATAGTCCAATACAAGATTTGAACACGAGACAGTCTTTAAAAATAACATAAGACCCAAATTTAATGCGTGTGAAATTTTTTATTCAGAGTCTGTTAGTAATAGAAATCTCTCACCAGTTGTTTCAGTGTTGTCATTTCTACCAAACATAGTTTACGTTATACTGTGTATTATATGACTAGAGGCTACAATTTCAACCGATTATTGGCTATTTGTGATTCAGACAATTTCATTACTTATTGATAGGGTTTACACGTTTTGCACACAACGCACGTTCCGAAGTTGTAACATAAGTTGCTGGAGATTATTTCGTAAGAACGGACAAGACAATTGTGTTATGTTTAGCATAGAGGCATATTTTTTGTTGTTGATAAAAGCCCAGCAAATCAAGCGAATCTGATCGGGCGAGTTGATATTCGTAATAATGAAGTAAATATTTAAAGATCAAATGCCACCATTCTTTTATTAGCTTTTTTTCTTAACATTATGTTGTGGTTGTTGTTTATTATTTTTTGGGGGGGGGGGGGGGGGTGGGGGGGGTTGAGAAAAGGGGGGAGGAAGGTTGATGCGGTCGTTAATTATGAAGTTTGAAAACTTTGTCTTTTTAAGCGATCAAAATGTTTTTGTATAAAGGATGTCGAGTGAATTACATTAATAAAATGACGTTGATTGGCATGATGAAGGTAATATTGCTGTATTGTCACGTGACGACATGATATATAACGACAACATTATTATACCGCTGTTCAAAAGTCATAATTCGATTTAGAGGAAACAAAAGCGAGTTACAAACTTAAAACTGAGGGAAACAAATCAATTATTAGAGGAAACCAAATATAGTATAAACATGTATGTTAAGCCTTGTAAGAGCTTATTAACATGCGTGAGAATGACCTACACAGTCTAACCATATCACTTTTAGTTGAAGCGAGTTTTCCTGTTCACTCGCCAAAAAACTATTTCAACAAGTGTAAATCACAGTCTGAAAATAATTATCCACTCTGATTCAAACAATATAGTCTCTGAAGCTGACATCATCAAGATGCTTGATTTTTTTTTGTATTGACAGCATAAGCGTTCAGTGGCGTAGCTAGGCTATTTTCAAGTGTACGCTCAAACCTCGGCGTGGGTTTGAGGGCCCCAATCGGGTCAAGGTTAAACCAGACACTGGTAGTGGAGCCCCTATGAAACAAACGAGTTATGTAGAAAGGGATACCATTTTTGTCATTAACAATTTATCAATACATTGTAGCAACATACTTCTAATTTGTGTATTTCTTATGTTAAAGTTATTCATATTGTGTTAATTTGGTATCTAGTGGTCATTGGTTCAAGTGAAAAGTGAAAATGTCGAAACCTTTTACTCTAAAATATGTATAAAGGGAGCCTTACTCTCTCAAGACCCCTTATTTGGGCAAATTTCGTTAATGACATGAAGTAGTTAATTTTCATAGATGTTCAGGTGTATTATGAAAATTCGTCAATGGATCCATGGAACCCTAGTTCTCGCCTTGGATTACTTCCCATGAAAATATAATCCATTTATCGGTTTATTACAGGTTTTTAAAAGAATCCCACATTTTTTTAAGTATATATAGGAAGATGTGGTATAAGTGCCAATCATGAATGAGACAACTCTTCATCCAAGTAACAATTTATTTAAATAAACCATTATAGGTCCAAAATACGGCCATTAACACGGAACCTTGGCTCACAGCAAACAGCAAGCTATGAAGGGCCCCAAAAATTATAAGTGTAAAACCATTCAAACGGGAAAATATTTTTTGTTGATCTGCAATATTAACTTCTATCCAAGTTTTATGATAATCTATAAAGGTTTTCAAATCTATCATGTAAAAATGATAATCCCAGACCGACTGTTAATTGCGAAAAGATAAGTCCTTCTGTCAACTGAAAAATGAAAAAAAAAACTTTTGAGACATTAATCATAAAAAAGCTTCTGCCAAAGATTCATAAAATTCAATGTAGGTTTGACAAAATTGATGTGAAATAAACTTTTACCCCAGACTTTATCTACTTGTTAATTTAAATATAGAAATTCCTTTTTTATCAGTAAAATACCGTCACGGGAAAAATTAAAAGTAGTATTTCATCACTTGTTCTTGATACTCTTTAAAGTCTTTTAATCACAGAAAGCTTCTGTCCAACTTTCGTAAAATTTCACGAAGGTTTGACAAAGTCAATGATATTCAAAAAAATCTTGAACCAAATACTAAACCTAAATGATGACGACGCCAAAGAAATCTATGATCGTTATGTCTCGCTTTCGCGACATAAATGGTTTAGGCTCCATAAAAATGCAAACCACATATCGAATCTCAACAGATTATGAAATGCATTAAACCAAAGGAAAGTTAGTAGAATTCATAGTAGATTCTGACTCTGACAGGAAATGAAAAAAATATAAAACACGGTACCATTTGATTGAAAAGTGAATGTCATCCCTTTTATTCGCAATTAAAGGCTACTGTCTGGAGATTAAAATATTTTTTTACCAAAATTCAAGTGTACGCCCGGGCGTTTTGACGTAAACGTAGCTACGAGCCTGGTGTTATTCGAAAGACACAGTCTTCATAAAAAAAAAACAATTGACACTTTTATATTAACCAAATGTGTTCCTCGTCTTGCTGACTTTTTCTTTTTATTCATTTGATGCAGACTTACATATAGGATTTGATTGAGATGAAAACATTACGACAAAATAAATGATTTCAGCTTCCCAATTGTGAACTTCCAATTTCAATGCAGCTACATGCTAACAGCGCCTGCACATGGAATAAACGTTTTCTAGTTATTAATTCGATGATCCAGTTTTTGCGTTTCCTTTGATGATTTCTGAGTAAAAGGTTGCAGCTTACATGAAAGCATTGAAACAAGGGTTACACGTGATAAAGTTGAAGTTATCCCTTCGAAAGTATTACGGTCCCCATCACAAGTTTGTTGATCGCTAAAGAATATATGTGTCACAGGTGACCTCCGAATATTCCAGTTGTGTTAACAACAATCTAATCTTAGATTGTGACAACATATACAAAACAACGTGTGTCTCGTATTGAACAGGAACTGCTTACCCTTGCTGAGCACCGTAGGTCATCACCGGTTTTGTTTAGGAGTTTGCATAGATGACGTCTATATTTTTCTAAATAGTGCTTGTTGGACTTGTGAGTTTTGAATATGTGTTGGTATCTTTCGCCCTTGTAAAAGTATAGTAAAATAATGTATTTTTCCATTTAAGGTAGATGGGGTGTCTAAATTATAATCCATAGAATCTTTAAATAATTTGCCAAAATGTAGTTCATATCCTGCTTGTTTAAAAACATTAATAAAAAGAATGGGTCACCGGACTTATTTTCACAGTACAGGTTGTGCAAAATTGTCAAGATTTAGTATAGATTATGCATGGAAAACCCATTTTTCCGCCATAAAACGCAAACCACACCATAGAATTTTGAGATAAAATATGAGAAGATAGCTCCAATATTAGGCTTTCAGATAAGAAAAAGAAAAAATGGGGTCACTGGACTCGTTTTCTTGCTACATGTAAAAATGGGTAAATTCCCAACACATTCTATTGTAAAAGTAACACTATCTGAATTATCTGCCCTTGCATTTGAGTTGCCTCCCCTTATTTTAGAAAGTTGGAAAAAAATGAATCAAACAAAAGAATTCTTATTTTTGTAAAATACAATCATAAATATGATCAAACATGGCATTTTCTATATTATAATAAAAATTCTTACACATGAATTACCTACTACTATAAAAATTTGCACATTTCATCAAAGATCTAGACCTTGTTTTCTAGTATTTCAAAATCCAAGATGGAGGAAGACACCCTATCTACCTTAAGTTTGTGATTATGAATTTCTTTACCAATATTAGTTATTGTTATATATGTATACATTAGCTTTTTTTAAAACTATTTTGTAGTTGATAGATTTCTCGTAGGAAGAATATTATTGGGGCAATCATTGTTAAGATTGCTACCTTTAGTGGTAAGTTGAATCATTTATCAAATAATACAATAAATTTTGGTATTTGTTTATTATTTTACATTTCGAATTTGTATTATATAGGATATTTTCTTAATAGAAACTGGAATTCCCAAAATACTGATAGAAAATGAAATTCTGATTTTCACTAATCGAAATCCAGTTAAAGTCAAATTACTTATTACTACCATATGACTTATATACTTGCTAAATGTAATAAACACAAATACGAGTAATGATACTTTATTGAAACAATTCTCGGCTTTTAAAAATACAGGATGAATAATAGTATTATAGTTTTCTGTACAGTTGCAGACAGAAGCCAAGTGAAAATAAATACCGAATTTTCAATTTGTTCTCCTTCAAAAGTGGAATATGTGAAATATCAGAGAGCGATTTGAAATGAATTTCCCAAAAAATAATCTTGAATTTGTTTACTTCTCATTACGAAAGATTAAGGACAACTTACAAGTTTATTTTCTGTGTGTGTGTGTGTGTGTGTGTGTGTGTGTGCATGTGTATGTGTGTTATTTTTTCCTCGGACAGCTTGAAAAAATACTTGACAATTATATCAATAACTTTCTTGCTGATTTTTTAGTATGGTTTGGGGTATTAGTGTTTGCAGATGAGGAGAAATCTGATCTGTCCCAGTTAATAGGTAAGGCAATATATTTTACACTGCTTTTATCAAGTTGCTGTGTATTTTTGTTCGCGCTTCAGGAATTACAGATAACTATGGTAATCATATACTAGATTAAATACAGTTCTTTGTTTTTAAATTACAAATTAGGATCGTGAAATGCTTTTAGATTAAAAATATGTTTAGTGTTATTCAAAAGGAAGGAAATTATCGTACTTTCCTACCAGTCGATGCCTGAATCGATCGTTAACTTTTCTTATAGATTGGAAATTATTTTAGTTTTGTGCTGACCACAGTTTCTTTCATTACTATACTAGTTAGCAAACATTGATGTTGTTGAAGCTTTTCATTTACAGCTGTACATATAGTACAATCAATTGTCATGAATTTTGTCGTGAATATGAAATTTTTTTTTCAGATACAAGCACTGTACAATCCGTAACGGACACAGAGGCTTTTAAAAAAGCAAAGATTGCGTTTGAAAATAATAGTATTTTAATAATAAAAGGAGAGCACGGTTCAGGAAAAACATCTTTGGCCATGCAATTATCCACAATGTACAGAACAAATAATTACACTGTAATAGTACTGGATAACACCAACGCGCATCTCCTTAACTCCATAAAGAATTCTTTTGTGAAATATGTTGTTTTGGAAGACTGGTTTGACGCTTGTGCGAAAGAAAAAAAAATGGCCTCAAAGCATTATTAATTCTTTAAAAAATATTCAAATGTCAAGCAAGTCTAAAGCGATAGTAACTGTAAAATCAGCTACTTATACAGATTGTGAAAAATTGAAGTCAGCTGGAATTTGGACCGAATCTAACATTGTTAACCTTGACCTAGACGATTCATTCAGTAAAAAAGACAGAGAAAAGATTTTACTGTTTCACTTAGATTTTAATAAGAGGAATTTAGATGAAATAGAAATCAAGAAAATAATCATTGCACAAACAGTTGGTGCCTTTCCAATTCACTGTGCAGCTTTCTGTACCACAAACAGCTATTTTGAACTTGGTTCCAGATTTTTCAGACTACCTCAGCGAGGTTTAGTTGACAAAATCAATGAACGTCGCAGCAAAGGTATGAAAAATATAACAGACAGAATCAAATATTGTACTTTGGTATACATCCTCATTAACCCCGATAACGGATTACAACTTAATCATATAGATACGAAAAAAATCAACGGAATTTGCAGGTATGTTTTTAAACAGAAATGTTCAGAAGAGTCGTTAATAAAAACTGCTTGCCAAAGTATGCGTTTGGTTTATTTAAAATGTAACGAAAGTGGGGACTATTTTCTTCGTCCTGTTATCTATCAGGCGGTCTTATTGTCTCATGCATATATAGATTTTGAATGTCTGAAACTAGTCTTACAATATTGCGACGTAGAGGCAATTATTGATGTTTTAAGACCTCCAACATACGTGAAGTTAAATGAGGAGGAATCTGTTCTTATTGTAGACAAGAACAAACTTAATGGATTTAATATTATAGCTAAGCGTTTTGCAGAGGCTTGTTTGCAAAATGAACAATTATCAGAACTAATATGCAAATATCTGGAAAGTTATAGATTTTCAACTGTCTTGCAAAAAACGATATCTAATTTAGACAACCATTTGAAAAATTTGACAACAGAAAACCGAGTGAAACTAATGATCTTGTTGACAAAACGATTAACATCGAACTGTTCCAGTCTTGAATTAATTAATTATACTCCAACTGACTTTGCTTTAGCTTGGTCGATTATTGTTTTCCAAATATCAGACAAAACGAAGCTTCTTTCTGAAATAGATAACGCTTTCTTGTCAAAAGGTAACCACAGTTCGTTAGAGGGCATATTAAAGACTGTTGTTGATGAGCATGGAAATACTATTTTACATTACTGTATTCTTTGGTGGGACAATAGAGAAAACCCATTAATAATGCGAATTTCGAAGACGCTTCGACTTTCAGCTAGCAACTATATAAACTTATCTGGTAAAACCAGTATTCTTATTCGGAACAAGGATGTGTGTATGTCGGCATTAGATTTTGCTGCATACTTTGGCAATTATGAAGCAGTTAGTATTCTTGTTAATATAGCAAAATGGGATAAAATAGGACCAAAAGACATAAGCATTTTAATCGAGTTTGCTGAGAATGGAAAATCAAACAATAGTATTCAAAACTATGGCAGTTGTGAATTTGTTAACAACGATGTATGTGGTTCAATTTCAGTAAATGAACAGTTTAGTTATGATAAAACCATCGAACAATTGCAATCAATAATAAAAGACATCACATGATATATTTATTTTGCAGAGGCAGTAATGTTGAATATATGTTACAAATGAAATTCTTATATATTGAATCACGAGAGTATATGTCGCTTATACATGTATTTGTATAATTAAATTATCCATTTTGTGGTGTACGTATTATAAGCAACTCTCCAAGGGCCATTTGTGGAGTAGAATCTTCTATCCGGAGCACCTGACATTTTTCCGGTTCATGCCGCTTAGTCTTTAGTGTACTCTATAGTTTTTGTAAGACTTGTATATTGTTTTCGTCATTATTCGTTTTTTGCTCTGATGTTGTCGATTTTTTTTCAACTTTTGAATGTTAATTACTGTAGGGTTATGATTGCATTTAAATGATAATTAATAGAATTATTACATGTCACATGATACTGCATTTCTTACCAAATAGATATTTATGTTATAATAAAACTCAAAATCCCTTGAGACCCTCAATATGATATAATTTATACAAAAAGACAAAAAATATTAACTGACCTACATCATCATTATTTTTAAAAGACTTCCATATTTTTAAAAGACTTCCATATTTTTAAAAGACTTCCATATTTTAAAATCCCGTACAATTTGATAGTATCTGTTACTAATATACACGTTGTCAATTGTGCTTGTATAGAAATACTATTTTGCATTACTGTATTCCTTGGTGGAACAAAAGAGAACATCCATTAATAATGTGACCTTTGCAGGTTAAACTTATTTGGTAAAAACAGTATTCTTATTCGGAACAAGGATCTAAATATGTCGGTATTATATTTTGCTGCATACTTTGGTAATTATGAAGCAGTTGGTGATTTTCGGGAAAATATCGCAAAATGAGATAAAATAGGACCAAAAGACATAAGCAGTTTAATCGAGTTTGCTGAGAATGGAAAAGCAAACAGTATTATTCAAAACTATGGCAGTTGTGAATTTGTTAACAATGATGTATGTGGTTCAATTTCAGTAAATGAACAGTTTAGTTATAATAAAACCATCGAACAATTGCAATCAATTATACCCAAAGACATCATATGATATATATAAATATTTTGCAGAGGCAGTAATGTTGAATATATATTACAAAGGTCATTTTTGGATATAAATTCATGAAAGTATACATAAATGTGGCTTTTATCTGTATTATTATATAATCCATTTTGAGGAGTGATTTGAAAATGAGGCAGTTATTGATGTTTTAAAACCTCCAAACTACGTGAACTTAAATTAGGAAGAAATTGTTCTTATTGTTGACAAGAAACAAATGAATGGATTTGATATTATAGCTTAGCGTTTTGCAGAGACGTGTTGCAAAAAGCGCACTCATCAAAAATAATATGCAAAATATACTGAACGTTTAAAGTTTTCAGTTGTACTTCAAAACACGATGACATATTTAGAGAAATATTTAAACGATTTGACTACAGAAAGAGTCAAACGAACGGTTTTGATGACAAAACGATTAACATTAAACTGTTTAAGTCATATAAATTCATACGTTTGAACGTTGTGAATTAGAGTGTAATTATTTTTCTCTTGTCATTTCATGATGTATATTTGTCGTACCTATCGTGTGGTCAGTTTCCCGCCGAAACGGGGATTTCGGTCATTCAGCACGACAACGCCAAAGCAAGCGGTTCTCATTTAATCACTTGGCAAATTTTGTGTTGGTAATGGCTAAAAACGAGGAGTTAGATGTTCATGACCGGGAGGTTTCGCTCAGTGACGTGAGGCAAGCTGTAAAAACGCAAGGTGAATTTAACGCTAGCTAAAGGAAAGACTTTTTGAAAGAAGGACGAAAGATACCAGAGGGACAGTCAAACTCATAAATCGAAAAAAAAACTGACAAACGCCATGGCTAAAAATGAACAGACAAACAAAAGTACACTTGTCAAAACATAGAAAACTAAAGAATAAGCAACACGAACCCCATCAAAACTAGGGGTGATCTCAGGTACTCCGGAAGGGTAAGCAGATCCCGTCGTGTTGCTCATGTTATAACAAATCAGGTAAATAGTCTAATTCGGTAGGTCACATTCATGAAAGGGAAGGGGATTGTAGTTACGACGTAAGGAACATATCCGATATAATTTGTGAAATGGTTAATCCATAACGGTCAACTTCACAATTTGGAACTCTTGGTTTAAACGCTTTCTTGTGAGCAGCAACCCTCTATCAAGGAAACATGATAGGAGATGCAAGCACGGGAATATCGTATCAATTGGGAGATATATACCCCGTATGCAGGTGCTGCTGGAATGTTGCTACATAAAAAATGAAAAGTTTACAATTGGAAAGCTAAAATCATCTCTTTTGTCGTAAAGTTTTGTTTTCAACCGACCCTCATTGTCAATTTCTAGATGTAAGTCAAGATATGAGGCCGATTTAACTGTATCTTTTGTATTCCTTTATCTCTAGTTCGATGGGATAGATGCGTTCAACATAGTCACCAAATTTTGAATTATTTAGTGAAAGAACATCCTCTATATAGCGGAAAGTAGAGTTAAAGGATATTGCTAACTTACTATCTTTCTTCCTAAGAAGTCCCTGTATGAAGTCAGCCTCTTGATAATAAAGAAACATGTCGGCAAGAAGAGGGGCACAATTGGTTCCCATTGGAATGCCGACAGTCTGTTGAAAAACACGTCCTCCGAACGTAACAAATATGTTGTCAATCAAGAAATTAAGCATCTTGATAATGTTAGTCTTTGTTTGAATCAGAGTGATCCTTTACAAAGTAGGATTAATCCCTCCCCAAGACAAGATACTTGTACTTACGTTGGCAATTCTTTTTATGAAACAAAGCAATACCAACTCTTTCAATTTTTCCTTTATTTTGGAATGAGGAATACTTGTAAAGAAAAGTCAAATGTTTTAATACTATTGCATGATGAAAGAGAGTTAGATTGTACTCTAAAAGATCTTTGGAATTTTTTAAAGTATCCACATCTGATTCACACCACCTCTAGAATAGGCAGTTTCACAATAACTTTGAAACCCGTCTTTGATTGCTGATAGACTAAATGTTTATAATTTAGAAAGAGGTTTCGTGGAGCACTTGGAAGACCCAGCAATATACCGTGGTTTGTCAGGACACTTATATAGTTTAGGTATCAATTACAGTGATTGAAGATCCAGTTCTTCATCTTTGGTAGAAATTCCAAAGGAACATCGAACAGACCTATGATTATCCAGGATTTCCTCTTTGGTAAGTGTCGTGAGGGTATATGTTGAGTTTCCAAGTGAATTGTCATTACCTAATTCGTTTATCAAGCAGTTAATGTAATGAATTTTACACACAAAAACTATGTTATTTGGGGCTTTATCTGCGGGAACAACAACATATTTGTCATTGAGGTAGGATAAGTGCTTTGCAATATTTGGGTCTTTAAAGGTTGACGTAGCATGAGCATTGATAGACCCATTCAGTTTCCTAATTCATATATATCAACGACCTCACCGCCTTAATCCATTCGGAAAGAGTGTCTACGTCCTCATCCTCGCGCTAAGCCCATTGCCTGGCATAATTCTCGACTGAATCCATACAAATTTTGAAGTTGTATTTCCAAATGATGGATATAGGCTCACGATATTTCGGACCTTTCGATAACACATTACGCAGGGAAGTGTTATTGAAAATGTTAAGGTCACCGGTGATAACGTGGTCAGCCTTATTATATGTGAATAGGGAACTAGCACAAGTGCAATCAGGAGGTTTAGACTTGAAGTCGTCAATATTGAGATCCTGCAAAACGTGTTTGTAATTGAAAATTTAAGTTACAATATGAAAATTATGTACGTTTTCAGACATATAACATGTATTTGTACTCACTTCGAAACAAGTGCAAATCTAAGCAGGTCTCGCTTTTCGTCGTGTTTCTAAAGTTCGTACAAATATATTTTTTATTTTCGACAGTGTACTTATAAATAATATATTTATCCACACAAAGAAATACAAACACTTCTTTTTACATCTATATACTTGTAAACTTGTCCTAAAAACTCTTGTTATAAGACTGAAACTTCTCGGGCATTTCCCGACGCCTATTATATGCGCAATATGCCCCTCAGGTCCCCAAAAGGCAACTTTGTTAATTCTGTTTCAATCGTTTTGGCTCACCACTTATACATGTACATTATTACCAACTAAAAAAAAAAGACAAAATCACACTACCACCGAAAACCCATGCAAGCGTAAATATCACGAATATAAAATCTAAATGATTTTAAAATTCTAGATTTGTATGGCCCATTTATGGGCATTATGTTTTCTGGTATGTGGGTCCGTCTGTGTGTTTGTTTGTCCGTTCGTCCGTTCGTCTGTTCATCTGTCACCTTCGTCTGTCTGTCCCGCTTCAGGTTAAAGTTTTCGGTCGAGATAGTTATTGATGAAGTTGAAGTCCAATCAACTTGAAACTAAGTGCACATGTTTCTTCTGATATGATCTTACTAATTTTAATGCTAAATTAGAGATTTTACCCAATTTTTACGGTCCACTGAACATAGAAAATGATAATGCGGATGGGAATTCGTGTACTTAGGACACATTCTTGTTTCAGTCTATTTCTATCGTTTGAATAATAACTAGTCAGTCGTTTGCTTGTAAATTTCGAGAAAAACAAATTTGTAACGGAACCAGTCTGACTAGAGCTAGACTCGACTATCATTTTGCGTTTAAAGACGCAAATGGATACTAGGGGCTGGCTTTTATCAGAATGTATTTTTTTTAATTTTTAATTTTATTTCTGCCGAATCAAGTGCCCTTGTATATCTAAGCCTTAGTTAACTTTCTCAGGCGTCATTCCGATGTTGCTGTCTGTCCTGTGTAGACCTGGTTTATACGATTACAAAGCTATCACTTTATTTTTAAAAAAGGAACACCAAGTTAAACCACTTTTTGTTTACATTTTATTCTAACAAACTTTTCTGTATGAGTTTCAACGTCTGCTTGTATTGTGTTTTCCGACTAATTCTCATGATCGGTATTCTCATCCAGATAAATTGTCTTTTTCCGTTTTGCCCGAGCGGTATTTTTGACCATTTTAAAACGAATTAATAGTTGTACAATTCGCCGTTTTTTCACACATCATCCTAAGTTTCTATAAATTAGATTTCTACATTTAAAACAAAATTTCATTTGGACACGCGTGTATCATGAATAAGTATTTATTGCAAAATATAACCCAATAATAAAAGTAAAGTGATAAAGCTCAGTCTGTTATGCATTAGAACATATATATTAAAAGCGTGCAGATGCTGAAATATTAAAGAAACAGAATATTTAAAAAGTATAGTAATACATTTTAAAATGTTAACAACGAGGAGAAGAATTGCCGGAAAACGATAAAGCAATCTATTTCAAATAACCGTTACGTATTGCATCAAACCTCTCAGCACTCTGCATCTAGGGAAAGTTACCGTTAAAAATGTCACATAGTTACCAAAAATAAAAGGATTATGATTATCTTATCACTTTGTGATTGCAGAACCTGCTGCATTGGCTTGTATGTGTGAACGTTATTCAATATCGTCAGGAACGATAACTCGTCGCGTAACGTCATTCAGTATCGTGTTACCTTAACACGGAATTTTTAGAAGATTTCACACAATTCATTTGGGCAATTGATAACTCAAAAGTTGATTACACACGAGATACTATCAAAGAAGTTACTGACAAGATCAAAAAGGCGTAACAAACTTATCAAAATCGCCGATAGCAGCGAAGGGTGAAGGGGAAATGTTCAACAATATAAAACTTACCAAGTAGCAAGCGACTCTGACGAAGAGAGCAAAATTAATAAAGCAGAACCAAGGCGTTACGTAAACCCAATTCAAAAGGAAAAGGGCTGCTGTTAAGCCTATCATTAATTATGTATCGAGTGCTCCTTCTCAAATTAATGCTACTTTTCCAACAAAACAATCCGCCTTTTCGTGACCCCAAGTTATGGTACAAGCATTGTGCCATGGTTAAGC
The DNA here is from genome assembly GCA_037788925.1 of Mytilus galloprovincialis. NCBI lineage: Eukaryota > Metazoa > Mollusca > Bivalvia > Mytilida > Mytilidae > Mytilus > Mytilus galloprovincialis. The sequence goes on along the minus strand of JAWDJN010000023.1, from coordinate 2,163,656 downwards.
CAGCACGAGTGGAAATCAGCGACGAAAGCAACAAGGAGCTTGTTATGGATCGTTACAGCCTTAGAGAAACCAATAATACTACGTCAGGTTTTTCGAATATTGAATCCGATAACCTCACTACTGATTATTACGAGTATAAACAAGGCCAGGCAAATATTATTGTTAAGGACAGGCTAAAAAAATTTTTTTTTTTGAAAAGTATAGGATGTTTTGATTTTATTTTGGACACCATTTTGAACGGTTACGGTTGAAATTCCTTTTTATAGTACTCCACCGTATATTTGTTTACAAAACAATTGATCGGCAATCATCAATAGCGAGCTTGTCACAGAAGCTATTCACGATTTATCAATAAGGGGTTTGATTGAGGAATGTGACTTTCAACCACGTATGGTGAATACACTTACAGTTTCTGGGTCTTACAATAAAAAAAACCTGTCGCATATTAGATCTCAGCCATGTTGATAAACATCTTTGGAAAACTAGTGTAAAATCTAAAGATATTCGCATAGCCATGCAATTCATAAGGCTAGGTTCACAGTGCCGATCAGACCAACTCGATCAATCCCGATCAAGACAAATTAAGCGATTGGGAGACTGGTGTGACTCAATCGACAAGAATGGACGGAGTGGTCTACGTTGGTCGTCATCGGTCTTGACTTTCTACTCGAGAGCTTTTGACATGTCAAAAACATTCGAGTAAGGATCGAAAAGTCAGTCACTCGAGAAGAGATCAAGAATTTACCGAGAAGCGATCAAATTGATCGGGAAAGGATCGTGTAGAGATCGAGTTTGGTCGGAATGCAAATAGTTTACCGATCAGTACTCGATCATTTCGCGCTCGCCTTATATCCGATCATTTTCCGATCAAGGCCAATCGGTTCGATATGTGGTCCAGGTTAACTCGACTAATGCCCGATCGCTTCATAATCACTGCGACTTCTATATTTTTTTCATTCCACACCAACTGGACCAATACCTGATCTCGACGAGACCACAATGACCCCTCTTCGATCTCTACTCGGCCAAATAAAAGTATCGACAGGCAGTAGGATAATTAGGATATAACTTTATAATGTATGAGTATAATGTTAGTACATATAGATAATGGCACTCATTACGTATTCACTATCGGTATGTTTTTTCTTAAAAAATGAAATAAAAAATCTCAACTTCACTGTTTTTTTAACAAACTCGTACGAATGTGCTGCAATTGAAGGTTTGTATAATATATTCGATATTAAAAGATTAATTATTTTAATAACAATTCCAATACTGTAAAAATAAAGGCTATTTTTTCAATAAGTAATTAAAAAACAGCAATAAATGCTGTCCGATTTTGTAGCCAATATACTTTTATGAACAGTCCTTGGAGAAAAAGTATGTACACTGTAGGTGCGTTGGTATGCTTGATAACCGTAAAAAGTATATGCCTGTTGCATTCATTAATCATGCAATGCACAACAGTTAATTAGTTATCAACGTTTTACGAGAACATTTTCTTTTCTGATGCTAGTTATCCTTTTTGTTCCTTATCCTTTAAATGAAAATCAACAAAACAAATGACGATCCGTTGCTTTTAAGTTTCATCATAACAAACGGACAAATATGACTGTATTTACATGCAAAAAACTACTCTGAGTACATGCTTACCAGTCCAGTTGGAAAAGTTTTAGTGCCTGGCGTTCACTAGATATATAAAAGTTAAATGCATTTTGTGTTTTAGAAAGATAATAACTCTTTTGGATTTTGATGGGCATTTTTTCCTTCATGCATAAGGTGCGAAAATTAATTAAGTTGTTGTACAAAGATGCTCCCTCAGGTAAAACTGGTGTATTGTTTTGATTGTCCTTAATTGACATGGACAATGTGTATCTTCACAACTAAAGGTGAATTAAAGAGTTTGTCTGAGTGGACAGTATTAAAGTAAGTTAGGTGTTTGTTTATTTTTACACCTTCTGAAGAAAGGAAAAATGAAATAAGATTTTATCTCTCTTCCATACAAAATGAATTTAGCATTTATATATTTAGTGGATGCTAGGCCTTAAAAACTTTTTCAAACAGCACAGGTAAAGTCTGTACACAGAGTAGTTTTTGAGGTGAAAATACGGCTATATTTTTCCATTTGTTATGATGAACCTTAATGTTGTCAAATGCGTTCATACAATGTGTCATACTTTTTTTCACCACCTACCTATTTCCTTTTAATAAATGGTTAGTTGCTTTAATTGATCTCAAATCCTTACCAGTATGTGAAATTTACATGAAAAAAATAGATGAAAATTGAGCATTTAGTGTATATAGCCCGACTGTTATATAACTGAACGACAACTAACACTATAAATCGCAAACTTAGGTTAACATGTAAATATTACTCATCGTTTGATTTTCGAACACCTTTCCGTAATAGTTATCCCACGAGGACGCGGTTTGTCAGTGTAAGATCACCCCGATGGCTGGAGGCTGACACTGACACACCAAGTCCGAGTGGGATAACTATTTTACATCCCAGCTGATTTAGATTAGACGAAAAACCATTTACAATTCATAAAATCTAGTTTGGAACGTCACACGACCATTATAATATATTTTATATATTACTTTATAATGAATACCCTTTATGACCCCCGAACACGATGAGTAGATACAAACCAATGTCAACTCGCCCCACTGGCCAATCGGCCCACACTAGATCACTACTTTATAAAAGAATCGACCCACTCTTGTTTACTGACTTGCCCCACTTTTGAAAAAGTGGAAAATCAAATTAAACAATCAATCTGACAACTAACTCCTTAACGAAAAGGGTTATACCCCACTGAGTAAAGGTCTACCAACTCGCCCAACTTATTAAAAATATCTTGTTTTCTTTAAGTATGTCAAATTACTTATAGTTGGTATCCAGTCTTCTTGTGTAGTGGCATGTGTCGTGGGTTGATATGCTAAAGGTCTTGAGTTCGAATCCCAGCATATACAATGGATTTTTTCTAAGTAAGTTTTAATAGTCTTTTCCGTATAATTAATTATAAGTTTTATAGTGGATTTGACATTCCCGCAAAATATTACAGAACAAAGGAAAGCATGCAAAACAAAGAAACTCAAACTGGGATGATCTAGTAGGGATGATTCGGCTCAGATCACCCCTGTTAGAATAAAGGAGCTGGGATGTAAATTTTGTTTTCCTTGTAATATTATGAATGGTCGTACCAAACTGCATAACATCATTTGTGTCATTATATACAATGGCTTTTTAAGAACTATTTGTACTTCAAACGCGAAAACAGTTTAAACATGATAATATAAATGACAAAATGAATTATTTTCTTTTAAATATAAATGTTAACACAGAAACGGTTTTCCAGAATCAAGACCTGTAATCGTTAATTGAAAAACAAAAATTTTGCTAACGCACTGAACAAATTGTTAACACAACAGTACATACAAACACCAAGATGTATATTATCTATATTAGTAGAGCGCCAGAGAGGACAATTTTTCGACAATTATGTACCTAAATACCTAATGGCTTTTTTAAAATAGCTCATCGAAAAGCTAAAATCATGTACTTTTTGAAAATATGTGTCGTAAATATGAAAAATGAAGTCGACAAGATACTTAGAGATGAACAAGCTAGCTTTAGATGGGACAAGATCCCTAATGCGCCTTGAAATGAGGAACTCAAAAGTCACGTGTAAACAAAAATTCTCTGTGTAGTGATATTTGACACTTTTCTATGATAAACAAGTGACTGAGCTTAACCATTTGAGTTAATTTAGAAAGTAGGGGAACACAGAATAAATGTGTAAAATCTATGGAGCTATTAAATGTGTTCAAAGTATTAAATTTTCAAAGAACTTTTTGTTTTAAAAATGGGATTATTTACCATGAGGAGCCGCATCACAAAAGGATACTCGGGGTTTGCTAATTTACGGAAAAAGTAATCTCACTTCGTACCCCGAAAAATTAACCACATATGTCAAAATGTCTCAGCTTCGAAACGAGCCATCACACATATCCAAGTTAACGATATGGACTGAGCAACAGAAGAAAACGTTACCATTACGGCCTATGGAAAAACTAATGCGCATCTGTACCCAGATAAGAAAGATCATGTGTCGACCAAATAGCCACATTGAGAATTATCATCGAGTAGACAATAGAATGGCAGACGACACTATACCTAAATTTTGTGCATTTCCAGAGAGCTTTTGATAGCATTGACCATCAGGTCCTCTGGGACATTCTGGCACACTATGTAATTCCACAAAAGATAATCAGAATGATAAAACTGCTATACGACCAATTTTCCTGTCAAGTTATACATGGTGGAACTATGACCGAATTATCCCTGTTACAACTGGGGTACGTCAAGGTTGTTTTCTCTCTCCTCTCCTTTGCCTAATAGTAGTTGACTGGGTTGGTAAATCAGCCTACAAAGATCACAAAGGCATTGGATGGACCCTCACAACACGTCTTGAAGATCTTGAATGTGCTGATAACATTTGTGCACTATCCCATCGCTTTCAAGATGCACAACATCTGATCAAAAGTCAAAACAAACAGGCCTATACATCAACGCACAGAAAACTGAATCAATTTGGATAAATATAAACCAGCAAGATTGACTTAAGATCGACGACTCTACTGTTGAAGATGTACAACAATTGACCTACCTTGGAAGTATTGTCAGTACATCAGGAGGCACAGACGTAGACATATCGGCAAAAAAAAAAAGAAAGCACAACAGGAATTTTTCATGCTTAAACCTGTTTGGAGGAGTAATGCTTTAAGAACTAGCACAAAGTTAATGATATTTACCACCAATGTCAAATCTGTACTCTTATACGGATCAGAAACCTGGAGAGAAACAGCTGCATCAATCAAATCTATCCAAACTTTTGTCAATAAATGTTTGAGAAACATCCTCAACATCAGATGGCCAAACAAAATATCCAATAATAAGCTAGGGAGAAGGACCAAACAACAGCTAACAACACAGACAATAAGAGCAAGAAAGTGGTTCCGAAGTGGATCGGGAATACCCTCAGAAAAAAAGACACACACATTACCAAGCAAACCCTAGAATGGAACCCCCAAGGACATCGAAAAAGGGGGAGGCCAAAAAACACCTGGCGCAGGGGACTAACAACCGAGCTGAGTAAAATTTGGATGACCCGGAAAGAAACAAAACGAACAGCCATGGACAGGAAGAAATGGAGAGAAACTGTACTCGCCCTATATCCCCCTTGGGACGAAGTGGATTAAGTCAAGTAAGTCAAATATGAAAACTGGAGCAATCTTACCGTCAATCAAGGTCATATGTCATCAATTAAAAATTTCATACTTTCATATGGACAAACAAATCATTTTTATTTTTCAAATTTAATAACCCATGAAACAAATCATTTAAGTAGTATATGTATCAATACGTCAGTTCATACTAGATATTTTTTGATATTTACAAATGACGTCATAACAACGTTTTATTTAATATTTGGAGGAAATACGTCTCATAAAACTTTTTGAAACCTTTTGAATAACAATAACAGCTTACTTGATATTTGACCTCGACAAATAGCATTGTTGGAATACTTTAGAATAAAATATTTTAAAAGACTATCCGAAATGCATTGTTGATAAAACAGACAAAATTTGCAGACATGTTAAATTTTGTTTAAGATTTCCAGGATTCGACTTCTCATTGAGTTTTCTTAAAATGTATTTCAAATGTCTCAATAAATGATGACTTTTCAGATGATAACAGATCAATGTTCATTAATGTTAGATACCAGTATTGAATTTTGTATTTACGCAAGACACGCGTTTCGCTCGAATTAAAAAAAAAGTTAAAAAGGCCAAATAAAGTACGAAGTTTAAACACACCTATACTGCACGTGCAAATAATGTAAGGTACAATGTTTTTTTTTTACTATTTTTAAAATGCCATTTTGTTTGATTACGTTAGAAGATTATGTATTTTCATGAAAACGTAAACAGTGCAATTTTTTTAAATTTTGATAAATGTACAGCAAAAAATGATGTTTATTTTACATTCATAAACATTTGATAAATATGAGTTATTTGAAAAACAAAATGCACAAATTTAAAGGTCGTTAATATAAAACAGATTTTACAAATAATTTAACAAAAATCAGCTTGTGTTTATCTTTTAAAACAAAAAAAATATGTATTTCTTTCGAAAGAAAAAGTACGTCCACAAATCCGAATTTCTAGCAAATATATAAAATTTCGACCTCATTTTAATATAAAGGGATATTTTTATAACATATTTGATTTAATCAGGCAACAAATAACCTACATGGAAACTTTCATTTAAATGTCAATACGGAGTCCAAACTGTATCGTATGCCCTTAAGGCTGTTTTAACGTCATTTATACCACATTTGATATTTACGATAAACATTTTTCTGAAGCTGTAATCCTTACAATATCACTAGATAACAATTGACAAATGATATATGTAAGAATTTCCAATGAATATATAAAAAAGAAGATGTGGTATGATTGTCAATGAGACAACTGTCCACAAGAGACCAACATGACACAGACATTAACAACTATAGGTCACCGTACGGCCTTCAACAATGAGCACAGCCCATACCGCATAGTCAGCTATAAAAGCCCCGATAAGACAATGTAAAATAATTCAAACGAGAAAACTAACGGCCTTAATTATATAAAAAAAAAAAAATGAAACAAACACAAATATGTAACACATAAACAAACGACAACCACTGAATTATAGGCTCCTGACATGGGACAGGCACATACATAAATAATGTGGCGGGGTTAAACATGTTAGCGGGATCCCAACCCTCCCCCTAACCTGGGACAGTGGTATAACAGTACAACATAAGAACGAACTAAAAAAATCAGTTGAAAAAGGCTTAACTCATCAGAAGGACAAAAATACAAGTGGACGTGGCCGGGTACTTATACATCCCGTCAGAAAAAGACACAATGAACAGATCTGCAAGTACTCGCAGTTATCTGACAGCTAGTTCAAAGCCACTAACAACTAATAAAAAAATCATGCATCGAAGACTAAACTATCAATCCGTACACATCCAACATCCAATGGATTTAGTGTAAAGACGTCATAAACAGCCAGAGAAAAACATGACCTTGTGCAATGCCAAGTTACAGGTATCGACAGATTGTATATCCATGAATATGAATATGTATATAACATATTAGTGATATTTAGTTAGCTTTTAATTTCCTGATTACAAAATCGATATTTATACCAATAAAAACAATATTTAATGATTTTTTTACTGTGTTGAAGAGGTAACATTTTAACATAAGTTTATTTAAAGGAGCGACAAGTTTACATGGATCATTTCCATGTTTCCGGGCACGGTTAACAACATTTCCGTAAAAATGAGGATGTGCTATCCCGTTTGAAATAATTTCTATACAGGTACAACCAAGCTTTGATACTATATCTGCCCTTGAATTTTTACTAGATAACATTTTTGTTCGCTTTGGAGATTCTGTATATCGTCAGGTTATCGGAATTCCAATGGGAACTAACTGTGCACCATTTATTGCGGACCTGTTTTTGTATTGCTACGAGTTACAATTTATGACAAAAATCAGCAAAGACCCATAGAAACAACATCTGATACACAAATTTAATAATACTTTTAGATATTTGGATGATATTTTGGCTCTCAATAATGACGACTTCAGTATGTAAACTAAAGAAATTTACCCTGTTGAACTTACTTTAAATAAAGCTAATACTAACAATGACCACGGTCCTTTCCTCGATCTTGATATCTATATCATTAACGGAAAGCTTAAAACTTAAATTTATGACGTTCCCTTGTCACCATCTTACGGTGTTTATATATCTCAACTTGTACGATTCGCTCGTGTATGTAACAATGTTTTAGGTTTTAATGAGAGAAATTTATGTATTACTGAAAAATTATTACACCAGTGTTTTCGATATCACAAACTAGTCAAAACATTTACTAAATTTTATCATCGGTATAAGGACATCAATCGTAAATATAGCTCAACATGCAAACTTCTTATACGTTCAGGTATTTCACGTCCAATATTTTATGGAAATATTCTTTATAAAGCACAAAAATGTCAGTATTCACCTCAGAAGCTAACAAAACCTTTAAATAGACTTATTAAGAAGGGATACTGTTGTCAGGTCATTAAAGATTGCATATTTTGGCGTTAATACTGATTCACTTATAGAGTCTTTGCATCGGAACTAAACACATTTATTTTAAAAACAGTTGTTGGCATGACACGGGTTATGTTCTACTCATATATGTTATGATGGTATGATACTAAACCCCTCATGGGAAGGATTGTGCCTGATATTCATATGATGAAGACTTTGTGGCAGAGTCATATTTGATTGATATATTAAAATATGATATTGTTGATTATTAATTTTATTGCAGTGTTTGATAGTTTAGTTACTCATTGTTTCTATTTCTAGCACTATTGTTCTAGTATCATTCTCTTTTCCCTTTGGTGAACATCTTTTCTTTCATGTTATTTTGGAGGGAAAATTCTAACCTTTTGATTGGTCAATCTTCATGCCATATGCCTTACTATAGGTTTTCATTGTTTCTGGTAGATTTAGACTGCAGACATATTGGAATGCAGTGAAAATTACCTGCTTGATATATTCAACTCTCACATTCATGATATTTATATTATACTTCTTGGATTTTCAATATTCTTATATTCAGGTCAGTTGATTAACCTTATTTTTAATTAACAAGCTAATAGTATGTCATTTTAATACTTTGTGAAAGGATTGATTGTATGTATTGAATGGAGGAATATTTGGAGTATGAAAGAGTAAAAGATTAAATCATTTTATAAAAACAGAGTCTTATTAAACATTTTAATATAAAACATTCTAGTACTTTAAATATTATAAAGTTACAAAAAAGTAAAAGACAGATAACTTTGGTATTTGAATAACACTGAATTCTGAAACTACATATTTTAGATGTAGTTGTGTATTTTATTTAATTGGTGAAATAGTCCTGTCACTGGACTTATGAATGTTATATTTTTATTTATTCAGGATATGGATTAATAACTTGTCAAATTGTCATATGAGTAGTGTTCAGCTTTTATATACACGTACAGCACTGTGATGCTTCCAGCTATTACATTGACCTATGTACCATATACATGGTAAGCATTGTGTTCTATGTTGTCTATTTGTAATGTCTGTGTTGTCTATGTTTTAGTAACGGGGTATTCACCAAAGGGAAAAGCGAATGATACTAGAACAATAGTGCTAGAAATAGAAACAATGAGTAACTAAACTATCAAACACTGCAATAAAATTAATAATCAACAATATCATATTTTAATATATCAATCAAATATGACTCTGCCACAAACTCCCTCTTGATGTAAAATGACGTCTCGGTCATTTACAAGAAGGAATTCATACACATAGAAATAGCAATCATAAAATGTCCTAAAATAAATATAATAAAATACTAATCATTAGTAATGACTGCGAGTAGTGCCTCGCCTGCTTGTCTCTCTAGTCCTGTAAATAAACCATGTCTCAAACAATCAGAAATAAACTTAGCCTTTTAATCCCACTGTTGCTGTATAGGAACAGCAACCTTGTGAACAAACTCACCTAAGCGCATCCATTCTGGTTCAAGACGGATACGTGTTGAACGTCTAGGTACAGGAACTGGAGGTAATGGTATCACAACTGGTTCTGGTTTTGTCTCTATCTTATCCTGTTGATCTCTTGATGCGCTTCCTACTGTGCTTTGAACATCAGAATCATCTCCACTGGCACCAGTTGCAATAGAGTGGGCGTCCCCATCTAATTCTGTGTCATTCTGTACTGGAGTGTCCATATCTTGTAGAATAGGGTCCATATGATACTATGGAATATCATAATCCAATCTAACAAGAACATCTAACTCCTCATCACTACTCTCATAATCAGATGGCTCTGGTGATGGCTGTTCTGCACTTTGTCTCAATCTTGTTCCTGGAGGTGGTACTGGTTTGGGTGGTGGTTCTGGCTTTCTCTGAGTGATGTAACCCACAGGCAAAAGAAGATTCCTATGAAGTGTGCGTCTACGGCCCTCTCCGTTCTCCTTCTGTACAGTGTAAACTGGCACATCACTGTTAGGTTGATCAATGATAACATACACATCATCTTCCCAACGGTAAGCTATCTTATGTTTTCCATTATAAGCTACCACTTTCACCAATACTTTATCTCCAATTTCTAAAGTAGCTTCTCTGGCTTTTTAATCATAGCCTGTCTTCTGTTTCTCTCTAGCTCTGTCTGCAGCCTTAGATGCCAACTCATAAGCCTTGACGAGTCTCTCTCTTAATTCCTGGATGTACTTGGACTGTCTGACTGTATCTGTGGTTAGTCCAAAAGATATATTTATAGGCAAGTTAGGTTCTTTGCCAAACATCAGAAAATAAGGTGAATTGCTGGTGGCTTCATGGCGGGTAGAGTTGTAAGCATGTACAAGTGGAGCAACATGAGTCTTCCAATTTATCTTCTGGTTTGGTTGTAAGGTTCCCAACATGCCAAGTAGAGTCCGGTTGAACCTCTCAGTCATGCCATTTCCCATGGGGTGATAAGGTGTTGTTCTTGATTTCTGCACTCCAAGTAGCTGACAGAGTTCCTTAATCACCTTGCTTTCGAAGTTGGCTCTTTGGTCTGAGTGCAATCTCTGTGGTATTCCATAATGCACTATAAAGTTGTTAAACAGAGCTTCTGCTGTTGTTCGGGTGGTCTGGTTTCTTGTTGGTACAGCTTGAGCATAGCGTGTATAGTGGTCAGTAATTACAAGGATGGTCTGTATGCCTCCTTTAAATGGTTCCAATGTTAAGAAGTCCAAACACACAAACTCCATAGGCTGTGATGATGAAATGTTGATCGATGGAGCTCTGTGTGGGTTTTTCTTTCTCTTGAGACATCTGTCACAGTGGTTGATCCATTCATCAATATACTTGTGCATTGCTGGCCAGTAAATCTATCTCTAACTAAGCTGTTTGTCTTATCTCTTCCTGGATGACCCATTTCATTGTGCAATGCTTCTAATACTACAGGTACATGTGTAGATGGTAGGACTAACTGTCTATCATTCCTTCCGTCAATGGTAATCTCCCTATATAGTATTTTGTCATGCAACTTCAACTGATCAAAGTGTCGATTCAGAGAACTAGATGGTAGCTGTCCTTTCTTGGGTTTAAATCCTGACTTCACAAAGTCAATCCAAGGCTTCAGATGTGTAGCTGACTGTTGAACTGCAGCCCAATGAATATCATACATGTGCAGATCAATGTTCATGGTGTCGATAACACCAGGTTCAACAACTAAAGTGTCAACATATGGTGTTCCTATGGTTCCACAAATTGCCTTGATACTGTCAAAAAATAAGGTTACTTCCTGTGCTGGTGGTAATCTGGAAAGTGCATCAGCATCGTTGTTAATCTTTCCTGGCCTGTATGCTATGTCAAAATCATATGCTGCAAGTGCTGATAACCATCTATGACCTGTTGCATCCATCTTCGCTGATGTAAGTACATAAGTTAATGGGTTGTTGTCTGTTACCACATGAAATCGGTGTTCATACAAGTAATCATGGAACTTATCTGTAATGGCCCATTTTAAAGCGAGGAATTCCATCTTATGAGCAGGATAGTTTTTCTCAGCTTTGGTCAGTCCTCTGCTGGCATATGCAACTACTCTGAGTTAAGCTTCTTGCTCTTGGTACAGCACAGCTCCTAGACCTAAACCACTGACATCCTTGGGTAACTCAAATGGTCTGTGATAATCTGGATAAGCCAATACATGTGCTAACGCTAAACTGTGCTTAAGCTGATTAAACGCTGTTTCTACTTTTCTCCCCAAGTCCAAGAGTGTTGTTCTCTTTTTTTATTTTTGATATATGTTTTGGTGCTGGCATAAGATCAGTCAAGGGTCTTGCTATCTGGCTGAAGTTCATAATAAATCTACGGTAATAACCAGCGAATCCTATAAACCGTCGAACTTCCTCTGGTGTAGTTGGAGTAGGCCAAGACATCCCTTTATCTATTTTCTTTGGGTCTGTTTCTATACCATCTTTGGATACTATGTGGCCAACATACTTAACTCGTGGCATGAAGAATGAGAATTTCCCTGGTGATAACTTCAGGTTTGTTTCCCGGATTCTATCAAATACTAGCTTCAATCGCTTAAGATGTTCTTCATAGGAGTCTGTAAAAATAATGACGTCATCAATAAAGATACAACAGATGTTCATATTGTAGTCGCTGAGGCATTCTTGCATGAGACGTTGGTAAGAAGCTGGTGAGTTCGTCAAACCGAATGGCATGCGGTTTTACTGATACAATCCAAGTGGTCCTACAGTAAATGCTGTTCTTTCTTTATGTGCTTCCAATATCTCGACCTGATGGTATCCCCTTTTCATATCGATGACTGTAAAGTATTTATTCCCTGTTAAGCAGTCTAGAATGCCCTCTATACGGGGCAAAGCAAATGAATCTTTTTTCGTATGGTTGTTCAGCTGACGAAAATCCACACACATTCGTAGAGAGCCATCTTTCTTCTTGACGAGTACTATATTTGATGAATAAGGGCTGTGAGACTTCCTTATAATCCCTGCTCTCAACAACTGGTGAATGTGAGCCTTTACACTTCCTCATAGATAGATGGTGGTATGCTTCTATATCTCTGTTTAAAAGGATGGGTATCGTCAAGTTCAATCTCATGTTGTATCAGATGTGTATGTACAACATCAATATCGCACTTCGAAAAGATGTCGCTGGATGATGTTATGAAGTTCTTTCCTCTCCCAAGTTCATCAGAATGACACGTTCTTTACATCAATCTTTACTTGTTCCAAAAGTGGTGTGGTAAAATCTGTTTTAGATAAATCAGGCTGGTCTTGAATATCTACTGGTTGTAATTCAGCAATCACTGACTTAGGTTGAATAGTAATAGTTCTAGTTGTTATGTTGCTGATGTTCACATCTGTTCGTTGGCTGATTCCATGTTTGTAACTAATTAAAGATGGTTCAATATCTAAATCATGTGGTATGACTGACTGTAATGTTTAATGTACCATGGCTGATGTTGAATGATATGGTAATGCTTTATCAATGTAACCAGCTATACATATGTTGGAATTCGGTGGTATGGTAATCGGTTTCTGTTCTGCATTCTTAATGACTGCCAATTGATTCTTGTTCCTTTGTAACTATTTCTTTCTCAAAGTAATACAGCGGAATGATGTATATCTTGGTGGTTAACTTAGCAGACTGTAAAAATGTAATTCCATATTGATGACGGCAACTATCCATGATGTTTGTAAGTAAGTTGGTACCCAGTAGGAGTGGTACAGCTGAGTTGTATTCACTGTCAGGAACAACCAAAAATATACAAGTGTGGTGTTCATCTAGCTGTTTAATATATAAATCCATTTCTATATATTCAATATAAGGTAACGATTCACCATCTGCACACTCAATCTTTAGTAGTTGACTGAAGGTCTGTATCGGTATATGTTGAAGATGCTGGTTGTAGAATGACTTACTTACTGTAGAAAGGTTGATCCAGTGTCTAATAAATAAGTTGATTCTATTCCTTCCAAAGTAACTTTTGTTTCAGTCGGTGAACCACCATGTCCAGGTGGTATCTTCTTAGCTGCTGTACTTCTACAAATCTGCTGTATGGGACTGCTATCAGAACTGTCTACGTCCCGCCCCTTGGCGTAGACTCCCTAGAGTTTAAATTCTGGAACTGAGCTGAATGATTTGCACATCCTCTCGCAAAATGTCCCTCTTGACCACATTTCCTACAGTATATAGGTTTCTGTCTGTCATATATAGGTTGCTGTCCTTCAAATGCGGGTTGCTGTTTCTCATATTCTTGACCATACCCTCTACCTGTTGTATAATTACCTTGGTAATTACCTCTTTGATTTCCTCTATAATTCATCATCATCATCATCATCATCATCATCATCATCATCATCATCATCATCATCATCATCATCATCATCATCATCATCATCATCATCATCATCATCATCATCATCATCATCATCATCATCATCATCATCATCATCATCATCATCATCATCATCATCATCATCATCATCATCATCATCATCATCATCATCATCATCATCATCATCATCATCATCATCATCATCATCATCATCATCATCATCATCATCATCATCATCATCATCATCATCATCATCATCATCATCATCATCATCATCATCATCATCATCATCATCATCATCATCATCATCATCATCATCATCATCATCATCATCATCATCATCATCATCATCATCATCATCATCATCATCATCATCATCATCATCATCATCATCATCATCATCATCATCATCATCATCATCATCATCATCATCATCATCATCATCATCATCATCATCATCATCATCATCATCATCATCATCATCATCATCATCATCATCATCATCATCATCATCATCATCATCATCATCATCATCATCATCATCATCATCATCATCATCATCATCATCATCATCATCATCATCATCATCATCATCATCATCATCATCATCATCATCATCATCATCATCATCATCATCATCATCATCATCATCATCATCATCATCATCATCATCATCATCATCATCATCATCATCATCATCATCATCATCATCATCATCATCATCATCATCATCATCATCATCATCATCATCATCATCATCATCATCATCATCATCATCATCATCATCATCATCATCATCATCATCATCATCATCATCATCATCATCATCATCATCATCATCATCATCATCATCATCATCATCATCATCATCATCATCATCATCATCATCATCATCATCATCATCATCATCATCATCATCATCATCATCATCATCATCATCATCATCATCATCATCATCATCATCATCATCATCATCATCATCATCATCATCATCAGTATTCTTAAGCTTGGTGATTGCCTTCTTTGATGTTTTGTTGTACTCTTCAATATAGGCATATCTAAAATATTATCCTTCTCTATCCTCCGTAAGGCAACACGCAAAGAATCAAATGTCGTATACTTCTCTTTCTCGTATTGGCTGATAGCTTTTAAATTTTGGCGCAATCCTTTCCATAACATGACATGCAGCATTTCATCTGCTTCCGATCTTTTTACTTTCTCTGTCTGTATAGCTTTCTCCAATATATCTTCTAATCTAAAACTCCATGCAGATATATCTTCATCTTCATGTTGAGTGGCATTGTAGAATTCTCGCATGACCGATTCCTTCTTCCTCTACTACACCAAATACGCTGTCCAACTTCTTTAATATTGCTGATAATTCTGCATGTGGACCAATACGCATCACTTCTTTTCCTGCTGGATCCTTCAATAATCTCCGTACTGACTGAGTTATTAATTCCTTGCTGTGGGTTTTGTCGTTGATAAGACATACTAGTTCGTATCTCCACAAATCATATGTTACTTCTCCATCTCCTTACTTATCTTTTCCCGAAAAGAATGGTAATCTTGGTGGGTTGACGTAAGTAGATGTTGGTTTTATTCCTGCTTTTACGTCAGATGTATCCTCCTTAACTAATGATGACATTAAATCCTTTATGTTCTGTTGTATTTCTTCAGGTTTTTCTCCTAAGGATTGCAATGCCTTAGCAAGGTCCTCAAATCCACTTATGATGACCTTGTATGTATATATATTCTGTTCTATAAATAATTCCTAGTGATGTTCAAGAAAATGTAAGTTGAAACTACAAATACCTATAATTCAAGTAAACTACCACTAAGTATAAATATGAAAACACCAACAGGTGTAAATAAAGAAATAGAAAGAAGAGAAGAAGAAAAAATGTACTCTTAAAGGACTTATTTGAGTATATAGATATTTACGGAATAAGTATGAATTGTAGTTATTCCCCTTTGCCCATATGTTACATGTACTGTCTTGTCATGTGAATATTTATTATTTGTTATTATATGTTGTAGGGTCTAAATATTGTGTATTAAAAGAACAGAACCCTAGATCATCGTTTGCGTTGAATTTGCCTAGAAAATACCCCGTTACATTTGTATTTTCTCGCAAAAAATGTTAAATCATCCATGCAGAGTTATCGTTCCTTGAGATTGCACACGTTCTTTAGATATTCTTCCGCATGCGTGTGCATAGATATTACTGATTTTTATTTATATGTATATACATATAACAAAACATACTAATATTATCAATTTATCTTCTTTAAAAAGTATTTGATGAGTATTCATTGAAGAAATGAATTTATAACAAGCGACAAGGAATGTTAGTTTGCACTTGATAATGTCGACGCATTCATCATGTTTATAGATTGGTTAAAACCCCAAAACAAATATTACGTAATGGAAATATAGGCGATAGCAATACACCGAAATGCCCTCACGGTCATCCGCTGTAAAAATTGTAGCATACGCTATAATTGTATTGCTTTGAACACCATACCGCATATTTTATTGACAGTGGGCAAAAAGATAAAACATGCTAAAAAGAGCAACAAGAAATCAGTTTTCTGTGGTTTCTTTTTGACAACATATTTGTTGAATTTGGAGGTAGACTTTTTGAAAATTTTTCGCCAGGTCATTCCTATTGGAACGAACTGTGCGCCTCTCCTCAACCTATCTCTTCTCATTATACCCCACGCAACGGGTTGCGGAGGGTATAATGTTTTTGACCCGTCCGTCCGTCAGTCCGTCCGTCAGTCCGTCCGTCCATCCGTCAGTCCGTCCGTTAGTCCGTCAGTCCGTCCGTCCGTCAGTCCTGTCTCTTGTCATCGAAACTCCTCTCAAACCACACAACAGAATTTCACGAAACCTTTTCAGATAATAAGGACATACTATGTAGTTGTGCATATCGACGGGAAATTACGATTCAATTTTTTTTCTAGGAGTTACGCCCCTTTGAACTTATTTACTTTAATGTACTACTGCAACAGTTTGTCATCGCAACTCCTCTCAAACCACACAACAGAATTTCACGAAACCTTTTCAGATAATAAGGATATACTATGTAGTTGTGCATATCGACGGGAAATTGCGATTCAATTTTTTTTCTAGGAGTTACGCCCCTTTGAACTTATTTACTTTAATGTACTACTGAAACAGTTTGTCATCGCAACTCGTTTGAAACCACACAACAGAATTTCATGAAACTTTGTAGATAATAAGGACATTCTGCGTAGATGTGCATATCGACGGGATATTATGATTCAATTTTTTTTCCAGGAGTTACACCCCTTTGAACTTATTTGCTTTAATGTACTACTGCAACAGTTCGTCATTGCAATTTCTCTGAAACCATACAATAGAATTTCATGAAACTTTGTAGATAATAAGGACATGCTATGTAGATGTGCATATTGATAGGAAATTACGATTGTTTTTTCTTTCTAGGAGTTATGCTCCTTTGAACTTATTTGCTTCAATGTACTTCTGCAACAGTTTGTCATCGCAACTCCTCTGAAACCACACAACAGAATTTCAGGAAACTTTGTAGATAATAAGGACATACTATGTAGATGTGCATATCGACGGGATATTATGATTCAATTTTTTTTCCAGGAGTTACACCCCTTTGAACTTATTTGCTTTAATGTACTACTGCAACAGTTCGTCATTGCAATTTCTCTGAAACCATACAATAGAATTTCATGAAACTTTGTAGATAATAAGGACATGCTATGTAGATGTGCATATTGATAGGAATTTACGATTGTTTTTTCTTTCTAGGAGTTATGCTCCTTTGAACTTATTTGCTTCAATGTACTTCTGCAACAGTTTGACATCGCAACTCCTCTGAAACCACACAACAGAATTTCAGGAAACTTTGTAGATAATAAGGACATACTATGTAGATGTGCATATTGACAGAAAATTATGATTCAATTTTTTTTTCTTCTACAATTTTCTTTTCTTACACTTATTCATTTCTCCAATGACAATGTGTGGACGGTGGGGTATGTGAGCGCGCTCACTAAGGTTCTTTAATTTTCATATGAATCGGAGTTCCTTCAGATGTTGTCAAACCGAAGAAAATCAAGGAAGCCATGTCATTTAATTTGATATTCGGATATATTGAGGGTGGTCTTTCAAATTACAATGAACCAGGCAGGTGTCAAACAACGTCTTGTCCTTTTTCTAACAAAATTCATCGTTATTGCGACTGCGGTTTTAACATTCGTATTGCTTCGCATCACGGTGCGGAGCTATTAGTTTCAGTAGAGATACACGCCATCTTGAAATAAATAGTGATCACTGATTGGTTACTTTATGATAAGCTGAGAATCAGCAACAGCCATTGGTTTAAATGAGATAAAGCATTACAGACTTTTCTCGTTCAGGATAAGTCATTAAAAGCCGGAAAATTAACTATGCCCTGTATGAAATGTTCTACATGGAATGTTCATGGAATATAATAGGAATATTGCTTTGAGTTCCTACGAGAAAAGAGTGATATTCTAGTCAGACAGTGGTAGGAATCCACACCAGAAATATGTTAATTAGCAGGAATAATTTGGTAGGAAAATAAAATTCCTACTAGAAAACCTGGTAGGAATTTTTCAAAATTCCACCTAGACAATATTTTCATGTAGGAATCTAAAAATATACAAAATGTGAATTTGAATCTCAATAACAAAGAACAAAGGAAATTTATGGAATACATTCATTTTTAAGAAAATGGACTTTTGAAATGTACAAGGAAACTGCAATATATGCAAGCTAGAAATAATTGTGTCATAAATAAACATGAAGATAAGCCAAAAATATGCCTAGATGAAAATTAAGAGTGAATAAATGAGTAAAATTATGCACTATTGTTGAATTAATTGATTACTTAATATTTTTGGCAGGCAGATAAAAAAATCATTTTGAATGAATAAGAATTACCTTCAGTCTTCATAAACCATATGTTCTGACATTTCGATATTGTAGTTGTGTGACCCTATCCTGCAGCATTGATTTCCAACACAACTTTTCATTCTTTTCCCCTCAAACTTTTGAATTTGTGAACTGGAACTTGCTTGCATTTAACACTGCAAAATGTGTGTCATTAGCAAACAAGAATCTAGTTCAAGATAACTATAAAAATTCCAGATAGAAAGATTTTCTGGTAGGAATCTATTAATTGATTCTGATAAGAATCTTGTACATAAAGTAGGAAAATAAATAATCGAGTAAGATTTTCAAAACAGAAAAAAATCCATATTATGAATAAAAGCTGTGGCCAGATATCGCCAAACCATATATGTATTTTGTTTTAATGGCACCATCTGCGATAATGGAATTTAAGTAAAGAGACAGGGGCCACTGACGGATTGTGTTTCATGTTTTATATTTACCTAACATGAGTGACGTTACATTCTGTGACGTAATTTAGTCCTTTTTAGAATTTCATCGAAGCAAGCAAGCTGTTTAAATTTCGTAAGCGGTAAAATTGAAAACCCGCCCTCCCACTACTTTTTTTTTTGTACGAGAGACTGCTCTTTTGTATTTATTTTTCAGGTTTGTGTTGGTGACAGTGGTGATACGGATTTGACTGATGATGTTAACTTGTTTGCTGTTGAGAAAAGTGACTTTTATTTGAACTTTGAGCATCATAAATAGATTCCCAGTAAATGGCAGAATTCGCTGCATAGAATCTTAATGTTAACTATGAAATTTTAGGTTTTTGGATAATACAGACTACACTTGTGTATCCCACGGTGTTTTCTAAATTTAAAGCACCAGTGTATCCCACGGTGCATCTTTACAATTTCATATATATCTACCTATCTATCTATCTGGTTGCCATATTATATTCGGGTAACCGACCATATATCTATCTACATATACATCTATGGTCTATCTATCTATCTATCTATCTATCTATCTATATATATTATATATCATATGAATCTATCATATTATGAATAAAAGCTGTGGCCAGATATCGCCAAACCATATATGTATTTTGTTTTAATGGCACCATCTGCGATAATGGAATTTAAGTAAATAGACTTAAATTAAATTATCGCAGGGGCCACTAACGGATAGTGTTTCATGTTTTATATTTACCTAACATGAGTGACGTAATTTAGTTCTTTTTAGCATTTCATCGAAGCAAGCAAGCTGTTTAAATTTCGTAAGCGGTAAAATTGAAAACCCGCCCTCCCACTCCTTTTTTTTTGTACGAGAGACTGCTCTTTTGTATTTATTTTTCAGGTTTGTGTTGGTGACAGTGGTGATACAGATTTGACTGATGATGTTAACTTGTTTGCTGTTGAGAAAAGTGACTTTTATTTGAACTTTGAGCATCATAAATAGATTCCCAGTAAATGGCAGAATTCGCTGCATAGAATCTTAATGTTAACTATGAAATTTTAGGTTTTTAGATAATACAGACTACACTTGTGTATCCCACGGTGTTTTCTAAATTTAAAGCACCAGTGTATCCCACGGTGCATCCTTACAATTTCATATATATCTACCTATCTATCTATCTGGTTGCCATATTATATTCGGGTAACTGACCATATATCTATCTACATATACATATACATCTATGGTCTATCTATCTATCTATCTATCTATCTATCTATCTATCTATCTATATATATTATATATCATATGAATCTATCATATTATGAATAAAAGCTGTGGCCAGATATCGCCAAACCATATATGTATTTTGTTTTAATGGCACCATCTGCGATAATTGAATTTAAGTAAATAGACTTAAATTAAATTATCGCAGGGGCCACTAACGGATTGTGTTTCATGTTTTATATTTACCTAACATGAGTGACGTAATTTAGTTCTTTTTAGAATTTCATCGAAGCAAGCAAGCTGTTTAAATTTCGTAAGCGGTAAAATTGAAAACCCGCCCTCCCACTCCTTTTTTTTGGTACGAGAGACTGCTCTTTTGTATTTATTTTTCAGGTTTGTGTTGGTGACAGTGGTGATACAGATTTGACTGATGATGTTAACTTGTTTGCTGTTGAGAAAAGTTACTTTTATTTGAACTTTGAGCATCATAAATATATTCCCAGTAAATGGCAGAATTCGCTGCATAGAATCTTAATGTTAACTATGAAATTTTACGCTTTTAGATAATACAGACAACACTTGTGTATCCCACGGTGTTTTCTAAATTTAAAGCACCAGTGTATCCCACGGTGCATCTTTACAATTTCATATATATCTACCAATCTTTCTATCTGGTTGGCATATTATATTCGGGTAACCGACCATATA
Organism: Mytilus galloprovincialis; assembly: GCA_037788925.1. Taxonomy (NCBI): domain Eukaryota; kingdom Metazoa; phylum Mollusca; class Bivalvia; order Mytilida; family Mytilidae; genus Mytilus; species Mytilus galloprovincialis. Next base: position 2,142,322 of record JAWDJN010000023.1, on the reverse strand, counting down.
TCTATCTACATATACATATACATCTATGGTCTATCTATCTATCTATCTATATTATATATCATATGAATCTATCATATTATGAATAAAAGCTGTGGCCAGATATCGCCAAACCATATATGTATTTTGTTTTAATGGCACCATCTGCGATAATGGAATTTAAGTAAATAGACTTAAATTCAATTATCGCAGGGGTCACTGACTGATTGTGTTTCATGTTTTATATTTGCCTAACATGAGTGACGTTACATTCTGTGACGTAATTTAGTCCTTTTTAGAATTTCATCGCAGCAAGCAAGCTGTTTAAATTTCGTAAGCGGTAAAATTGAAAACCCGCCCTCCCACTCCTTTTTTTTTGTACGAGAGACTGCTCTTTTGTATTTATTTTTCAGGTTTGTGTTGGTGACAGTGGTGATACAGATTTGACTGATGATGTTAACTTGTTTGCTGTTGAGAAAAGTGACTTTTATTTGAACTTTGAGCATCATAAATAGATTCCCAGTAAATGGCAGAATTCGCTGCATAGAATCTTAATGTTAACTATTAAATTTTAGGTTTTTGGATAATACAGACTACACTTGTGTATCCAACGGTGTTTTCTAAATTTAAAGCACCAGTGTATCCCACGGTGCATCTTTACAATTTCATATATATCTACCAATCTTTCTATCTGGTTGCCATATTATATTCGGGTAACCGACCATATATCTATCTACATATACATATACATCTATGGTCTATCTATCTATCTATCTATATTATATATCATATGAATCTATCATATTATGAATAAAAGCTGTGGCCAGATATCGCCAAACCATATATGTATTTTGTTTTAATGGCACCATCTGCGATAATGGAATTTAAGTAAATAGACTTAAATTCAATTATCGCAGGGGTCACTGACTGATTGTGTTTCATGTTTTATATTTGCCTAACATGAGTGACGTTACATTCTGTGACGTAATTTAGTCCTTTTTAGAATTTCATCGCAGCAAGCAAGCTGTTTAAATTTCGTAAGCGGTAAAATTGAAAACCCGCCCTCCCACTCCTTTTTTTTTGTACGAGAGACTGCTCTTTTGTATTTATTTTTCAGGTTTGTGTTGGTGACAGTGGTGATACAGATTTGACTGATGATGTTAACTTGTTTGCTGTTGAGAAAAGTGACTTTTATTTGAACTTTGAGCATCATAAATAGATTCCCAGTAAATAGCAGAATTCGCTGCATAGAATCTTAATGTTAACTATTAAATTTTAGGTTTTTGGATAATACAGACTACACTTGTGTATCCCACGGTGTTTTCTAAATTTAAAGCACCAGTGTATCCCACGGTGCATCTTTACAATTTCATATATATCTACCAATCTTTCTATCTGGTTGCCATATTATATTCGGGTAACCGACCATATATCTATCTACATATACATATACATCTATGGTCTATCTATCTATCTATCTATATCATATATCATATGAATCTATCATATTATGAATAAAAGCTGTGGCCAGATATCGCCAAACCATATATGTATTTTGTTTTAATGGCACCATCTGCGATAATTGAATTTAAGTAAATAGACTTAAATTCAATTATCGCAGGGGTCACTGACTGATTGTGTTTCATGTTTTATATTTGCCTAACATGAGTGACGTTACATTCTGTGACGTAATTTAGTCCTTTTTAGAATTTCAACGCAGCAAGCAAGCTGTTTAAATTTAGTAAGCGGTAAAATTGAAAACCCGCCCTCCCACTCCTTTTTCGTGTACGAGAGACTGCTCTTTTGTATTTATTTTTCAGGTTTGTGTTGGTGACAGTGGTGATACAGATTTGACTGATGATGTTAACTTGTTTGCTGTTGAGAAAAGTGACTTTTATTTGAACTTTGAGCATCATAAATAGATTCCCAGTAAATGGCAGAATTCGCTGCATAGAATCTTAATGTTAACTATGAAATTTTAGGTTTTTGGATAATACAGACTACACTTGTGTATCCCACGGTGTTTTCTAAATTTAAAGCACCAGTGTATCTCACGGTGCATCTTTACAATTTCATATATATCTACCAATCTATCTATCTGGTTGACATATTATATTCGGGTAACCGACCATATATATATCTACATATACATATACATCTATGGTCTATCTATCTATCTATATTATATATCATATGAATCTATCATATTATGAATAAAAGCTGTGGCCAGATATCGCCAAACCATATATGTATTTTGTTTTAATGGCACCATCTGCGATAATGGAATTTAAGTAAATAGACTTAAATTCAATTATCGCAGGGGCCACTGACGGATTGTGTTTCATGTTTTATATTTACCTAACATGAGTGACGTGACATTCTGTGACGTAATTTAGTCCTTTTTAGAATTTCATTGCAGCAAGCAAGCTGTTTAAATTTCGTAAGCGGTAAAATTGAAAACCCGCCCTCCCACTACTTTTTTTTTGTACGAGAGACTGTTCTTTTGTATTTATTTTTCAGGTTTGTGTTGGTGACAGTGGTGATACGGATTTGACTGATGATGTTAACTTGTTTGCTGTTGAGAAAAGTGACTTTTATTTGAACTTTGAGCATCATAAATAGATTCCCAGTAAATAGCAGAATTCGCTGCATAGAATCTTAATGTTAACTATGAAATTTTAGGTTTTTGGATAATACAGACTACACTTGTGTATCCCACGGTGTTTTCTAAATTTAAAGCACCAGTGTATCTCACGGTGCATCTTTACAATTTCATATATATCTACCTATCTATCTATCTGGTTGCCATATTATATTCGGGTAACCGACCATATATCTATCTACATATACATATACATCTATGGTCTATCTATCTATCTATATATATATCATATGAATCTATCATATTATGAATAAAAGCTGTGGCCAGATATCGCCAAACCATATATGTATTTTGTTTTAATGGCACCATCTGCGATAATGGAATTTAAGTAAAGAGACTTCAAATCAATTATCGCAGGGGCCACTGACGGATTGTGTTTCATGTTTTATATTTACCTAACATGAGTGACGTTACATTCTGTGACGTAATTTAGTCCTTTTTAGAATTTCATCGAAGCAAGCAAGCTGTTTAAATTTCGTAAGCGGTAAAATTGAAAACCCGCCCTCCCACTCCTTTTTTTTGTACGAGAGACTGCTCTTTTGTATTGATTTTTCAGGTTTCTGTTGGTGACAGTGGTGATACAGATTTGACTGATGATGTTAACTTGTTTGTTGTTGAGAAAAGTTACTTTTATTTGAACTTTGAGCATCATAAATAGATTCCCAGTAAATGGCAGAATTCGCTGCATAGAATCTTAATGTTAACTATGAAATTTTAGGTTTTCGGATAATACAGACTACACTTGTGTATCCCACGGTGTTTTCTAAATTGAAAGCACCAGTGTATCCCACGGTGCATCTTTACAATTTCATATATATCTACCAATCTATCTATCTGGTTGCCATATTATATTCGGGTAACCGACCATGTATCTATCTACATATACATCTATGGTCTATCTATCTATCTATCTATATTATATATCATATGAATCTATCATATTATGAATAAAAGCTGTGGCCAGATATCGCCAAACCATAGATGTATTTTGTTTTAATGGCACCATCTGCGATAATGGAATTTAAGTAAATAGACTTAAATTCAATTATCGCAGGGGCCACTGACGGATTGTGTTTCATGTTTTATATTTACCTAACATGAGTGACGTTACATTCTGTGACGTAATTTAGTCCTTTTTAGAATTTCATCGCAGCAAGCAAGCTGTTTAAATTTCGTAAGCGGTAAAATTGAAAACCCGCCCTCCCACTCCTTTTTTTGTACGAGAGACTGCTCTTTTGTATTTATTTTTCAGGTTTGTGTTGGTGACAGTGGCGATACAGATTTGACTGATGATGTTAACTTGTTTGCTGTTGAGAAAAGTTACTTTTATTTGAACTTTGAGCATCATAAATAGATTCCCAGTAAATGGCAGAATTCGCTGCATAGAATCTTAATGTTAACTATGAAATTTTAGGTTTTTGGATAATACAGACTACACTTGTGTATCCCACGGTTTTGTAAATTTAAAGCACCAGTGTATCCCACGGTGCATCTTTACAATTTCATATATATCTACCTATCTATCTATCTGGTTGCCATATTATATTCGGGTAACCGACCATATATATATCTACATATACATATACATCTATGGTCTATCTATCTATCTATATATATATCATATGAATCTATCATATTATGAATAAAAGCTGTGGCCAGATATCGCCAAACCATATATGTATTTTGTTTTAATGGCACCATCTGCGATAATGGAATTTAAGTAAAGAGACTTCAAATCAATTATCGCAGGGGCCACTGACGGATTGTGTTTCATGTTTTATATTTACCTAACATGAGTGACGTTACATTCTGTGACGTAATTTAGTCCTTTTTAGAATTTCATCGAAGCAAGCAAGCTGTTTAAATTTCGTAAGCGGTAAAATTGAAAACCCGCCCTCCCACTCCTTTTTTTTGTACGAGAGACTGCTCTTTTGTATTGATTTTTCAGGTTTCTGTTGGTGACAGTGGTGATACAGATTTGACTGATGATGTTAACTTGTTTGTTGTTGAGAAAAGTTACTTTTATTTGAACTTTGAGCATCATAAATAGATTCCCAGTAAATGGCAGAATTCGCTGCATAGAATCTTAATGTTAACTATGAAATTTTAGGTTTTCGGATAATACAGACTACACTTGTGTATCCCACGGTGTTTTCTAAATTGAAAGCACCAGTGTATCCCACGGTGCATCTTTACAATTTCATATATATCTACCAATCTATCTATCTGGTTGCCATATTATATTCGGGTAACCGACCATGTATCTATCTACATATACATCTATGGTCTATCTATCTATCTATCTATATTATATATCATATGAATCTATCATATTATGAATAAAAGCTGTGGCCAGATATCGCCAAACCATAGATGTATTTTGTTTTAATGGCACCATCTGCGATAATGGAATTTAAGTAAATAGACTTAAATTCAATTATCGCAGGGGCCACTGACGGATTGTGTTTCATGTTTTATATTTACCTAACATGAGTGACGTTACATTCTGTGACGTAATTTAGTCCTTTTTAGAATTTCATCGCAGCAAGCAAGCTGTTTAAATTTCGTAAGCGGTAAAATTGAAAACCCGCCCTCCCACTCCTTTTTTTGTACGAGAGACTGCTCTTTTGTATTTATTTTTCAGGTTTGTGTTGGTGACAGTGGCGATACAGATTTGACTGATGATGTTAACTTGTTTGCTGTTGAGAAAAGTTACTTTTATTTGAACTTTGAGCATCATAAATAGATTCCCAGTAAATGGCAGAATTCGCTGCATAGAATCTTAATGTTAACTATGAAATTTTAGGTTTTTGGATAATACAGACTACACTTGTGTATCCCACGGTTTTGTAAATTTAAAGCACCAGTGTATCCCACGGTGCATCTTTACAATTTCATATATATCTACCTATCTATCTATCTGGTTGCCATATTATATTCGGGTAACCGACCATATATATATCTACATATACATATACATCTATTGTCTATCTATCTATCTATCTATCTATCTATCTATCTATCTATCTATCTATCTATCTATCTATCTATCTATCTATCTATCTATCTATATATATTATATATCATATGAATCTATCATATTATGAATAAAAGCTGTGGCCAGATATCGGAAAACCATTTATGTATTTTGTTTTAATGGCACCATCTGCGATAATGGAATTTAAGTAAATAGACTTAAATTCAATTATCGCAGGGGCCACTAACGGATTGTGTTTCATGTTTTATATTTACCTAACATGAGTGACGTTACATTCTGTGACGTAATTTAGTCCTTTTTAGAATTTCATCGAAGCAAGCAAGCTGTTTAAATTTCGTAAGCGGTAAAATTGAAAACCCGCCCTCCCACTCCTTTTTTTTTTTGAACGAGAGACTGCTCTTTTGTATTTATTTTTCAGGTTTGTGTTGGTGGCAGTGGTGACACAGATTTGACTGATGATGTTAACTTGTTTGCTGTTGAGAAAAGTGACTTTTATTTGATATTTGAGCATCATAAATAGATTCCCAGTAAATGGCAGAATTCGCTGCATAGAATCTTAATGTTAACTATGAAATTTTAGGTTTTTGGATAATACAGACTACACTTGTGTATCCCACGGTGTTTTCTAAATTTAAAGCACCAGTGTATCCCACGGTGCATCTTTACAATTTCATATATATCTACCTATCTATCTATCTGGTTGCCATATTATATTCGGGTAACTGACCATATATCTGACTCAGACGTATCTATCTACATATATACATATACATCTATGGTCTATCTATCTATCTATCTATCTATATATATTATATATCATATGAATCTATCATATTATGAATAAAAGCTGTGGCCAGATATCGCCAAACCATATATGTATTTTGTTTTAATGGCACCATCTGCGATAATGGAATTTAAGTAAAGAGACTTAAATTCAATTATCGCAGGGGCCACTGGCGGATTGTGTTTCATGTTTTATATTTACCTAACATGAGTGACGTTACATTCTGTGACGTAATTTAGTCCTTTTTAGAATTTCATCGCAGCAAGCAAGCAAGCTGTTTAAATTTCGTAAGCGGTAAAATTGAAAACCCGCCCTCCCACTACTTTTTTTTTGTACGAGAGACTGTTCTTTTGTATTTATTTTTCAGGTTTGTGTTGGTGACAGTGGTGATACAGATTTGACTGATGATGTTACCTTGTTTGCTGTTGAGAAAAGTGACTTTTATTTGAACTTTGAGCATCATAAATAGATTCCCAGTAAATGGCAGAATTCGCTGCATAGAATCTTAATGTTAACTATGAAATTTAAGGTTTTTGGATAATACAGACTACACTTGTGTATCCCACGGTTTTTTTCTAAATTTAAAGCACCAGTGTATCCCACGGTGCATCTTTACAATTTCATATATATCTACCTATCTATCTATCTGGTTGCCATATTATATTCGGGTAACCGACCATATATCTATCTACATATATACATATACATCTATGGTCTATCTATCTATCTATCTATCTATATATATTATATATCATATGAATCTATCATATTATGAATAAAAGCTGTGGCCAGATATCGCCAAACCATATATGTATTTTGTTTTACTGGCACCATCTGCGATAATTGAATTTAAGTAAATAGACTTAAATTTTATTATCGCAGGGGGAAACTGACGGATTGTGTTCCATGTTTTATATTTACCTAACATGGGTGACGTTATATTCTGTGACGTAATTTAGTCCTTTTTAGAATTTAATCGCAGCAAGCAAGCTGTTTAAATTTCGTCAGCGATAAAATTGAAAACCCGCCCTCCCACTCCTTTTTTTTGTACGAGAGACTGCTCTTTTGTATTTATTTTTCAGGTTTGTGTTGGTAACAGTGGTGATACAGATTTGACTTATGATGTTAACTTGTTTGCTGTTGAGAAAAGTGACTTTTATTTGAACTTTGAGCATCATAAATAGATTCCCAGTAAATGGCAGAATTCGCTGCATAGAATCTTAATGTTAACTATGAAATTTTAGGTTTTTGGATAATACAGACTACACTAGTGTATCCCATGGTGTTTTCTAAATTTAAAGCACCAGTGTATCCCACGGTGCATCTTTACAATTTCATATATATCTACCAATCTATCTATCTGGTTGCCATATTATATTCGGGTAACCGACCATATATCTATCTACATATACATATACATCTATGGTCTATCTATATATATATATAGATATTATATATCATATGAATCTATCATATTATGAATAAAAACTGTGGCCAGATATCGCCAAACCATATATGTATTTTGTTTTAATGGCACCATCTGAGATAATGACGTTGCTAACGTAAAATGTTATTTTCGCGACGTCAAACTATGAGTTATTGGAAAAAGATGCAGTTTTCGACTGATTTTTATCATTCAAACTTATTGATCATGGACCCCTCTTTTTTAAAATGCCATTTTGTTTGATTACATAAGAAGATTATGTATTTTCATAAAAACGTAAACAGTGCAAATTTTTTTGAAATTTGATAATGTACAGCAAAAAATTATGATTTTTTTTACATTCATGCACATTTGATAAATATGAGTTATTTGAAAAACAAAATGCACAAATTTAAAGGTCATTAATAAACAGAATTTACAAATATTTTAACAAAAAACAGCTTGTGTTTATCTTTTAAAACAAAAAAGTTATGTATTTCTGTCGAAATGAAAAAAACGTCCACAAATCCGAATTTTGAGCAAATATATGAAATTTCGACCTCATTTTACTAAACAAAGTAAAAAGATGAAGGTATAGTTTTTATAACATATTTGATTTAATCAGGCAAAAAATAGCCTATATGGAAATTTTCATCAAAATATCAATACGAAATCAAAACTGTATCGTATGCCCTTAAGGCTGTTTTTAACGTCATTTGTACAACATTTGATATTTACGACACACATTTTTCTGAAGTTAAATAATCGATATACAATTTAGACAGTACAATTCCATGAGGTATTTAGGTAATCTAAACTCGTTAACTAATCGACTTTTTCAACATTCGCCGCTCCACTTTAAACGCATTTAATGTGTAATATTCTTTCTTCTTGTTTTTAATATTCCTTTCAATATCACTAGATAAAAATTGACCGATGATATATGTAAGAATTTCCAATGAAATATATTGATACATGTAATATTATGATAACTGTACTCCTTTTTGTTTCGCACCCTTATCTGACAACGAAGACTTATAACTGTCTATTTAATCATGAATAGATTTATATTCATGTACATCACTCGATGGAATCATTGGTTGGTATGGATTCAAATAACTGGATGCCCTCTTTGTTGATGTTTCTGAACCTGATAAACCAGAATCTTGAATAGATAAATACTCATGAATATCTTCTGAATGAACGATTGATTGATATGGATTAAGATAGCTAGATCGTCTATTCTGTACGTCTGAACTGGTGGAAGTTGATTCGCGACCACTTGTGATTTGAGGAAAAGCATCTTCGGACACGTAAAATTCAGATGTATTGTCAACTATATCATTTATTTCTTTATAAACCGAATGATACGGTGTAAGATAACCGTTGCTATTAGTCTGACTTTCATTTGTGTTCGAAACTGAACTGTTACTGCCTATAATAATCTCCAAATTATCTATCATATTTAACTCATCTATTTCTTCATAAATTCCATCAATTTCCTCTAGAGGAATTTGCGGCAATGGAACCTCTGGAATATTTCTCTTTCTTCTAAAGGAAGTCTGGTATCTCTTAAAGTTGCTGTAAATTTGTTTGTATCGGCGCTGACACATGGTACACAACAGTAAAACGAAAATAAGAACACCGCCACAAATTGAGTAAACAATAATTTCTCTTTGGCTTATAACTGAAAATAACCAAAATCTATAAAGTAAAATAACCAAATAGAGGTCAAAATAATTTGCTTATAGCAATACATTATTAATTCATTTTCAATGCATAGATTGTTAACCAAGACAAAATAGGGTATTGCACGAACTTAAAACGGAACAATATATGATGGTCATCTGTTACATGTAGCTATAGATCTACCTCTATGTGACAAATGAAAAAAGTCAATAGAAAACAAGACAGAATCGATAGAACTATAAACCAAACGAATATTCATGTGTCTTAAGATCTAATACCAAAAATATGTTTCTCTTCAGTTAAGGGGCATGCACATATTGGTCAGTTCGTTGTGTTGGTAAAGTTACGTCTGCGAACTTGGCCAAATAGCAATGGGTAAATTATATGATATCGTAAACATGTTTTAGACAATATCGTTTTAATTAAGTTCACTATTTGAATGTACGCATGCAAATAAACTTTTGTCACCAAACGTTTTTCCTGCATATCGATAAATCTGTCGATCAAATTCATCATTTTCTAAATATAAAATATATTAAAAAAAGGGTATCAAATTAATCGGTTTATCCAGGAAATGTATATTAAATAAAATACCGTTTACGATCCTCAGGTTTATTATTACGTGTGAACAGCCGATTGTGAAAAAAGCTGTAATTATACGTATACATTCATAGAATGGATAGAAAAACGATGCTCTTTGAAAGTATTGTGTAATGTACATATTAGATTGTCCTAGTCCATATACTAACTGATGCCTACAATATTATATATAATTATATATTTTTTGCACCTCATGTTTGTGGTATAACATCTTTGCCGCAAGTTTATTGTTTTCTGTTGAGTATTAAATTAATATTAAGATCCATTTTGTTACATCTTGTGATCAATTTATTTGGCAATCGCCAATGGCAGTCAGCAGGGTTTAAGAACATCAGTTGTTCGACATGTTAGTCAAATGCGTTTTGTTAAAATATACTTTTCCGCTTTTGGCCTTTTGGAAAATGTTGTTTGTACTGTATTTAGACCCTTCTACAATGAAATTTGTTTTACATGCACACGTATAAAAATTGCGGTTTTTATCCAACGCAATCATAGGTTTGAACTTAGTTTTCAATTTAGACTTGTAATTCTATATATATATATATTAGAGCCCAGGTGGTCGTGTGGTCTAGCGGGACGGCTGCAGTGCAGGCGATTTGGTGTCACGATATCACAGTAGCATGGGTTCGAATCCCGGCGAGGGAAGAACCAAAAATTTGCGAAAGCAAATTTACAGATCTAACATTGTTGGGTTGATGTTTAGACGAGTTGTATATATATATATATATATATATATATATATATATATATATATATATATATATATATATATGATTTGTTTTTAATGGTTGGAAATGTATAAATTTAGTTTTCCCATTATGTTTTCCTGAATTTGCTAAATGATGCTTTTGAATTTCGTAGGTTCTTGGAAGAGCTAAAGATGTTCCTATAAACTCATAAAAAATACCAAAGTTTTTCTTAAAACTTCCCGTCCGTGTGTTCTACATAGCGTACAAAATGGCTTTTTTTTATATAAAGTAACAAGATAAATGAGGCTTTTGAGTTTTCCAAGTAATGTCACAGGAATATTGGAGCGAAAAAGCTATCCCTTTCACTGTTGACCTTAAGACTACCATATGAAGATAATCTATAGCAAGTTTATCATTTTCTTGTATTGCACGGGAATATCTAATTGCATTTTTATAGTCTGGCGTCATCGGCATTGCCATCATTGACACAATGAAAAATTTCCATTAAAGTCAATAAGATTTTTTACCCCTGGCATATCCGTCAAGAAGTGATATAGTGGAATATTTCTTGCAGCTTACTAAATTAGTAGTCAATTTCTTTCCAAGGGTCCATATTAGAGAGGTTTCCCTGGAAAACTGTAAGATTTCTAGTGCAAAATATTGGAAATACTTACGCGTAACATACATTGTTGTACAATCTTACTTGATATTTCCAAGGGACACTTTTCATGAATAACAGTTTAATAGGTTTAGTTTCCCAGGGAAACATTTTTATTGTCTGTTTCCTGTTGAAATTATTTATTTTCGTAAAAATGTCTTTCATTTGACTTTTCTCTTTCGATAAAAATAATCCTAAATGAGATATCCTTTTTTTATCACCGATCTGTGGTGTAATTCTGCGAAATTAAACTTATAAACATAACATTACCACAGTTACATAATATTGCGTGATCGTCAGTTTGCAAATAATTATACCTCTCAATCCTGTCCTTGGGGTTGTCTTCAACTTGCAATGAGGTGAGAGTTATTTAGCTCAGCGTTGGAAGCCTCATTAGGACTTTGAGACGAAGAACAGCAAGAAAAGCGCGTTTCCAGACGGTTTGTTTTACTATGGAAGTTCTGATTTTGTGTCATGAATGAAAATATGTTCCATTTGGAAATTATTCATTTTCTCAAAAACAAAGAACTTCTTATATTGTGCATATTTTTTAAAAGTGTCTATTAACTTTTTTCCGGTTTGTTGTAATGTTAAGACTTTGAAATATCATACTTCTTGAACCAAGACATCTCATAATATAACATCATTTGTAAGTATCCTCTCAATGAAATATAAAACCGGTATCATATAATCGATGTTCATTAGTTGAACTAAATCATATTGGTAAATCTCCACAAACTTTATTTGTTTGAATTTTTCTAGGGAATTTTTTCATTGATAAAAATTGAAAAATGTAAAATCACAAAAAAACTGAACTCCGAGGAAAATTCAAAAAAAAAATTCCCTTATCAAATGGCATTATCAAAAGCTCAAACACATCAAACGAATGGATAACATTGAACATGCATAGTTTTAAAGGTAATGTTCTTGGTTGTTAGTTTACCGTGGAAACTAGTAAGGACTCATTTTCGCGATCAATTTGTTATGCCACTTTCGCGAGTAGAAAAATAACGCGAATATAAATCTTCGGGGTTGAAATACTTGGATCTTTCCTGATTAAAACACATAAAGTAAATTTCAAAATAGCTAAATTAAATCGATGAGAATATAAACGTTCCAAAGGATTTTTTTTTTAGTTTTTCCCATTAGAAACAAGTCTACGATAACAGATTCTTACAAATATTTATATTAACACAGCAACAAACGACAACCACTGAATTACAGGCTCCTGACTTGGTACCGGCACATACAGTTTACGATAGAGTTAAACATGTCAGCGGGCTCCCCCTTACTCAGGACAGTGGTGTTACAGTACAATATAAGAACAAACTAATTAAAATCAGTAGAAAAAGGCTTAACTCATTAGATGGATACAAATAGAAATTTGAATACATCTATCAAAAACACAGAGTGGACGTTGCCGGATACTAGTACTTGTACATCCCAACAAAAAAAGTAGAGATCTGAGAGTACTCGAAGTTACTGTTAGCTAGTTCAAAGTCAATAAGAACAAACGGAAAAAATCATGCATCTAAGACTAAATTATCAAATCAGTACATATCCAACACTCAATGGGTTTAATGCAAAAATGTCATAAACAGTCAGAGAAAAACATGACCTTGTGCAATGCCAAAATACAGGTATCGACAGATTCCGTTTGAAATAGGTTTTCTAATGGCACAACCAAACTTTGAAAAACCAAATTTGTGTATCTATAAAAGACTTTAAAACAAGAATGTGTCCAAAGTACATTTTTCATATTCAATGGACCGTGAAATTGGGTACAATATCTAATTAGGCATTCAAATGAGAAAGATCATACCATAGGGAACATGTGCACTAAGTTTCAAGTTGACTGGACTTCACCTTCATCAAAAACTACCTTGACCAAAAACTTTTACCTGAAACTCACACTTTCATGTTCTATGATCAGTGGAAGGTGAAATTGGGGGTCAAAAGTATAATTTGGCTTTAAAATAAGAAAGATCATATCATAAGCAACATGTGTACTAAGTTTCAAGTTGATTGGACTTCAGCTTCATCAAAAACTACCTTGACCCAAAACTTTAACCTCATGCATGACAGACGGACGGACGTATGGACGAACGAACGAACGAACAGACAAACGCACAGACCACAAAACATGATGTCCCTCTACTATCGTAGGTGGGGCATAAAAAGGTTGAAAGTAATTTGTGGTAAATAAATTTTTGACTGAATCATTTACAGTAATACACAGATTACGTTCATTGAAATACAAAACTTCACTACAGACACGGGCAGGGCAAACGAGTTGTGATATACTAGTATAAACACCGGAAGATTGTGACAAAGGATTATCACCACCCAAAAAAGGAAAATTATTAACAGGGAACGTAAATGTTAGTGTACAGTTTCCAGTGTAATACTGAAATATCTAAATCTAGGAAAGGACAGTTCCTTTGGGTAATTTTCGGCAATATATTTAGAAAAATTCTTGATTATTTAAGGGAAAATAACACCAATATAGCGGTAAAAGATATTCAATTATCAATTAAATGCAATTTAAATATGTCTTTACTGAATTTGGTCGTAATCCGTAATTCATAACAGTAGAAGATTAGAATAATTGAAATATTTTAATACATAATTTTATGATTCCCATCGAAAAACATTTTTGTTTTCCTGGCGACACTAGTCAGGGATAATCGATGAATATGTACTGTTTCCCGTGGGCAGTGTTTTGCTGTTGTGTGTTTCCTGTGGAAATAAGTCATATGGGAATGATTTTTCTTTCTACTGAAATGAATTTGATAAAGTAAGCTTCACATTATTAATGAAACTGGATTAAAATAAAAGAGATTAAAGATACCAACGAGACAATCAAAATTCATAAGTCGAAAAGAAACAGATTACATGGCAAACCACGAAAAAATACAAAAACACTAATAAAACACTTCATCATGTTCATAGAAAAATAAAATTTTAAATAAGGAACTAATTGATTTTAAGAATTTAAAAAAAATCCTGTCTCCCCTGACCGGTTAAAGCGTTATTGTATGGAATATTGCAAGCTACATTTTGAATTATTGGTACATTTGTATGTAGATCGTAATATGTCAATGTACAGACGTATCGTTATTAATTTCTAAAAATTAATTTTGCTTATCACGAGCTCGATGTCGTATTGAAATACTAAAACGTTGGACATTTTGCTCCACGGTGAAGGACTTTTAAAAACGCTGCTTTTTTTTTGTACAATACATGATATAAATCTGCGTAATTCGAGTACAGGTAAGTCTAATGGCGACGATACAGACAATTATGAATCTAAATTATAAAATTGAAAATTTTATTACTGTGATCTGGCACATTTCAATACAATTTTGTAAATTCTGAAATTGTTTCGGTGGTTTATGAATCCATACGGCAGTCATCATATGTTTAAGTGATTTTATTATTTTATTATTTCCCAAATACTTAGTAATGTTATGCAACTAAAAACCCTGCCAAGGCCCAAATTCTTGGAATCTTGAACCGATAGTACCACCCCTTTCTATTTCAACCAAGTACCAGATATAACATCAAATCTACATGTCCGAGGCCAAACTCTCCAAATATCTTAGAACAAATAACTTCGAGCCTCCAAAAGGCCGGTCAAGGCGGAGACCAGTCATAATAGCTGATAGTAAAGGTTTCACATTACGAAACAATATTGGAAACCCTTTTGACAAAAATATCATATTGTGGTGCAAGGAATGCGTGATAATTGAACAAAGTTTTGCCTGGCTTAAAAGAAATCTTGCTACTAAATTATATGAAATTGAAGACGTAGCACTATATGTCTGGCTTGGAACATGTAATCTGACAATCAAAGAAAAATCTTCTAAGTACATACCTATTAGAACCTATAAATCTGATGGTGTTGATAAAATTCATTCCTGCATGAAAGACATCAAGAGCGATGTACAAGATTTTACACAAGCTAAACTTATTTTTCTTGAACTACTAGTATACTCTATAAAAGCTTAATTACAATGAATCCAAAAGGTATTCAGACCCTACTTTTAAACGACAAGACAAAACACTCGCACATCAAGTCTGGCAATTGAATGACCAAAAATATGCTACCAATCAAACTTTAAATACCCGCTCTTCTAACTTCGCACTGTTTCGCAAACAACATCATACACGTTCAAAAGATGGAACCTGGGAATACTTTAATTATAACTTGTACAGGGACGGAATCAATCCTGGACAGAATCTAGAAAGGGTTTGGCTACGAGTTATATCAGAAGAATCAAAATCGACTGCTGGAGCTAATTATAATCTTCAAGTCAAATTCCTATACTAATACTGAACAGTTACAGGCCGGTCAGTATAGAATGCAAAGCTAACTGGTCCTGTATCTAAATCAGTACATACAACATCGATTAAACAAATGCCTATTTGTTATCTTCAACAAATAGTTTATAATACAGACTACGCTACTAACTGTTATTATAAACATTAAATTCCATCATTTAAGAAGTAAATTAATTAATATTCAGATTTGTAAGCATAACATGATCACCATGGACTCCTGGGACATAGCAAGTTCTGCAAGATCTAAAACCCCTCCTACAGTATACACACCTAGTGTCACTCGTTCGCATGAAATTAAGCCCGTAACGTACAAGTTTAATGCTAAAAAACACTTGATAAGAACGGAAGATAAACAGGACCATTCCTGCAATATGGAATTTAAAGAAGGTACTCTTGTAACAACATGCAATGCAGGAAACTATGAAATTCTGAAATCCTCTATCTATAAATATTACGACCAATCTGAAGATCGAACATAAAGGCTATATACCAAAACAAGCAAGGCAAATCTACCAGACGTTAATAAACAACCTTTGATAGTTGAAACAATCTTTATCGGTCTAAAATAAAAATACGTGACAATCCGACAACTATTTCGAATAAACATGTTCTATACCACCTGAAGAATTGATTCTTATGAATATATAGTACACATTTGTATTTAAGAAGACCTAGTAATTAAATATTTGAGCAATAAATCATGTTCCCAGCTAAATGACAAAATCAAACAAATGTTCACTTTAGACCAAATAATTAACCCCCAAAAGGGACAGCTATTTTATCAGCTAAGCCCATACTCAATTCAACTGTACAAATAAATACAACCGCCGACAACAGAATTAATGTCAAGGACAAAGGCACTATGAAACTATATCCTCAGCACATAGACAAAATGCATGCAAGGCTAAATTATGAGACTCGACATTGTTCATAGTCACCAATCTAAGTCATCATATGAACTAATGGCCATCATGGACAAAGACTTAATAAACCCCTGGTGTACGTATATGAACAATCAGAATCACGCAGAATCACTCAATCTGAATGATGAGCTTATGGAACACTCTCTCGTAAGAAACAACAAATCAAATAGGTATTGTATGTAGAAATGATATCCTAAATAGAAATACCGTCGACTGTACAGCATGTGGGCAATGGCTACACACAGCAAGTCTTATACCTACCAACCACCTATGTTATAACAAAATGTACATATTCCATCTCATCTATTGAAGTAAAAGCTAAACAAAAACAGACTAAGAAGAAGGAAAGTCGGTAAGCTCCAGACTGTCAATTAAGAACATAGTCAGACTATTAACCTATCATCATCTAAATTATAGGCCTTCCATCTCCATTAGAAAACAACAACCAACATCATTCTAACCTTCAAATTCATCAGTTAGAGATGAAATTTGAGGGACAAATTGATAATTTAAAAATGAATTCGAACCGTGTCTCTTCGAATAAAACATAATACAGAGGTCAATGAACTCAAATGTAAACAGTAAATCATATGGAAAATGAATGTAATACATTTAAAACTTACGCAGGTGGCAATCAACCACCGCCTAGTCAACACTCTCAGATGAATACACAATTTGCTCCATTTTCAGGATCTCAGTATGGGAATTTAAGTTAACAGACACTTAACCACACACAAATACCTGGTGTGCAATGGACAAGAACACAAATATGAACTAGATCACCTCCATTTCAAGCGCCTACAGGACCGGTATTTATCCCATATACACATCATGTGCAACAACAAAAGACTCATAGTAGCCCAGATACATGGCCAAAGAGAAACAATGAACCAACACGGCAAACAATAAATGCCAAAAATCATGGAAAAAAAAACGAGCAAGAACGCAAAGTACTAATAAACTAGAGGCTCTAAAGAGCCTGTGTCGCTCACCTTGGTCCATGTGAATATTAAACAATGGACACAGATGGATTCATGACAAAATTGTGTATTGGTGATGGTTATTTGTTTGTAGATCTTACTTTACTAAACATTCTTGCTGCTTACAATTATCTCTATCTATAACAGTACTTTCTGTGGAAAATGTTATTGAAAATCTTCAAATTTTAAGAAAATTGTTAAAAATTGACTATGAAGGGCAATAACTCCTTAGGGGGTCAATTGACTATTTTGATCATAGTGACTTATTTTTAGTTCTTACTTTGCTGTACATTGTTACTGTTTACAGTTTATCTCTATCTATAATAATATTCAAGATAATAACAAAAAAACAGCAAAATTTCCTCAAAATTACCAATTCAGGGGCAGCAACCTAACAACCGATTATCCGATTCATCTGAAAATTCCAGGGCAGATAGATCGTGACCTGATCAACAATTTTACCCCATGTCAGATTTGCTCTTAATCTTTTGGTTTTTGAGTTATAAGCCAAAAACTGCATTTTACCCCCATGTTTTATTTTTAGCCATGGCGGCCATCTTGGTTTGTTGGCCGAGTTACCGGACACATTATTTTAACTAGATACCCAAATGATGATTATGGCTAAGTTTGGTTAAATTTGGCCCAGTAGTTTCAGAGGAGAAGATTTTTCTAAAAGATTACTAAGATATACGAAAAATGGTTAAAAATTGACTATAAAGGGCAATAACTCCTAAAGTGGTCAACTGACCATTATGGTCATGTTCACTTATTTGTAGATCTTACTTTGCTGAACATTATTGCTGTTTACAGTTTATCTCTATCTATAATAATATTCAAGATAATAACCAAAAACAGCAAAATTTCCTTAAAATTACCATTTCAGGGGCAGCAACCCAACAACGAAATGTCCAATTCATCTGAAAATTTCAGGGCAGATAGATATTGACCTGATGAACAATTTTACCCCATGTCAGATTTGCTCTAAATGCTTTGGTTTTTGAGTTATAAGCCAAAAACTGCATTTTACCCCCATGTTCTATTTTTAGCCATGGCGGCCATCTTGGTTGGTTGGCCGGGTCACCGGACACATTTTTTAAACTAGATACCCCAATGATGATTGTGGCCAAGTTTGGTTAAATTTGGCCCAGTAGTTTCAGAGGAGAAGATTTTTGTAAAAGTTAACGCAGGACGACGACGACGGACGACGGACGCCAAGTGATGAGAAAAGCTCACTTGGCCTTTCGGCCAGGTGAGCTAAAAAACTGGCAAAAAGCACCAAAATCTAACAGTGAACGAGTTGGCTAACAACAAACTCAATAGAAAGGACAAGAATATCAATTGCAAAAGAAAAAGAAAAAAAATAACAGTGAACGAGTTGACAAACAACGAACTCAACAGAAAGGACACGAATATCAATGGAATTGAAATATCAATCCATGTATGATTCAAACGAGGCCACTAGTATAAATCTCAAAGGCATGAAAATACATTGACCTATAATGGTTTACTTTTTGTTAAATTGTTATTTGGATGGAGAGTTGTCTCATTGGCACTCACACCACATATTCCTATATCTACATCATAGGGGTCACTCGGAGCCAGTCTTAAACAAAGAAGATATGATTTCGACCAAGTCTTTTTTAGGAACAGGCAGAGCCTAAACTGTTAACTGGATAAAAATTCACATGACATTACAATAGGAACCATCAATACTAAAATATAAATAGCACCATGTATCTTACATCAATCATAGATACAGTAGAAATTATTTGTATTCAATAACAGTGGCTACTATCTTTGGGAAAAAATATAGCAAAGGAAATTAATGAAAAAATATCAACAAATATCAAATCAGTAGATGATGAATACCCGATATTAGACTATAAATCAATACGTGGCTATGGGTGGACAGCGATTTTTTTTGGCAAAAAGACTTGAACAACGCAGTAAATATAATGCCAGATTGGAATTATCGCATACAAGTACTAACAATAAACAGTAGCCCAAATCCAATATATCTAATAAGTATATATATATCAGTAATGTTAAAACCATTGACACATGAAAAAGGCTATTTGTTAAGCCGAAATATTTGTCAACACGATTTAATAACAACATCTTCGTATAATAACATCTTATATCAGTACCGTTGTGCAACTATTTAGACTTTTTTCCTTATCTGCATAGTATCGTCTATTCTAGAGGATACGGTACATAGTAACTTTGCTGGTTGGTCCATCTTAAAGGCTTCCATATATATATATATATATATATATATATATATATATATATATATATATATATATATATATATATATATATATATATATATATATATATATATATCATATAACATCATCCCAACAATGTTAGATCTGTAAATTTGCTTTCGCAATTTTTTTTGTTCTTCCCTCGCCGGGATTCGAACCCATGCTGCTGAGATATCGTTACATGAAATCGCTGCACTGTTACCGGCGCGCTAGACCACACGACCACCTGGGCTTGAGAGAGAGAGAGAGAGAGAGAGAGAGAGAGAGAGAGAGAGAGAGAGAGAGAGAGAGAGATTGCCTAACAATGTAATTTTAACACACTATTTAGTATGCAAATATAAGAAAGTTTAAAATATTTACAAAATGATGTAACTCGTAGTATCGAGGAAGTTTATTTTCTCAATAGATGATTCATATGTTAATTTTATTGAATGGTGAAAAGAGTTAGTGTTCTAGAAATTCATTAAGATGTTCTTGTGAATCTGTCCATTTGAAATCAATATCGTCAATGAATCGGAACCATGATAAGGGCTGGTATGGAGCACTAGCCAAGAGGCGTTTTTCAAGTTTGCCCATAAATATGTTGGCATATGACGGGGCCATTTTAGTGCCCATACTAGTACCTTCTATCTTGAGATAGTGTTTGTCATTGAAAGAGAAGTTGTTAATCTCCAGTACTAGTTTCAGAAGTTTAACAAGGCACTCAGTAGGAGGAAATCTAGATCTGGTGTACAAAAAAAATATTGACACCTTGTGTTTGTGGCATAACATCTTGGCCACAAATTTATCGTTTTCTGTTTAGTATTAAATTTATATTAAGATCCATTTTGTTACATCTCGTGATCAATTTTATTTGGCAATCGCCAATGGCAGTCAGCAGGGTTTAAGAACATCGGTTGTTCGACCTGTTAGTCAAATGCGTTTTGTTTAAATATACTTTTTCACTTTTTTGGTCTTTTGGAAAATGTTGTTTGTGCTGTATTTAGACCCTTCTACAACGAAATTTGTTTTACATGCACACGTATAAAAATTGCGGTTTTTATCCAACGTAATCATAGGTTTGAACGTAGTTTTCAATTTAGACTCGTTTATATTTTTTCGTTTGGGCTTGTATCATATTATCCCTCCGATTTGTATGATCCGTTCCTCCTATATTGACTCTTAAAATTCAAGAGTCTATCTGAAATTGAGGGTACATTATATAGCCTTCCAAATACCGTTTCGATCTCTAACATCACTGAAGAGACATAATTATATTGTCGAAATCTACATTTGGTGTACAAAAAAATATTGACACCTTGTGTTTGTGGCATAACATCTTGGCCACAAGTTTATCGTTTTCTGTTTAGTATTAAATTTATATTAAGATCCATTTTGTTACATCTCGTGATCAATTTTATTTGGCAATCGCCAATGTCAGTCAGCAGGGTTTATGAACATCGGTTGTTCGACCTGTTAGTCAAATGCGTTTTGTTTAAATATACTTTTTCACTTTTTTGGTCTTTTGGAAAATGTTGTGTGTGCTGTATTTAGACCCTTCTACAACGAAATTTGTTTTACATGCACACGTATAAAAATTGCTGTTTTTATCCAACGCAATCAGAGGTTTGAACGTAGTTTTCAATTTAGACTCGTTTATATTTTTTCGTTTGGGCTTGTATCATATTATCCCACCGGTTTGTATGATCCGTTCATCCTATATTGACTCTTAAAATTCAAGAGTCTATCTGAAATTGAGAGTACATTATATAGCCTTCCAAATACCGTTTCGATCTCTAACATCACTGAAGAGACATAATTATATTGTCGAAATCTAGATCTGGTGTACAAAAAAAATATTGACACCTTGTGTTTGTGGCATAACATCTTGGCCACAAGTTTATCGTTTTCTGTTAAGTATTAAATTGATATTAAGATCCATTTTGTTACATCTCGTGATCAATTTTATTTGGCAATCGCCAATGGCAGTCAGCAGGGTTTAAGAACATCAGTTGTTCGACCTGTTAGTCAAATGCGTTTTGTTTAAATATACTTTTTCTCTTTTTTGGTCTTTTGGAAAATGTTGTTTGTGCTGTATTTAGACCCTTCTACAACGAAATTTGTTTTACATGCACACGTATAAAAATTGCGGTTTTTATCCAACGCAATCATAGGTTTGAACGTAGTTTTCAATTAAGACTCGTGTATATATATATATCTACAACGAAATTTGTTTGGCATGCACACGTATAAAAATTGCGGTTTTTATCCAACGCAATCATAGGTTTGAACGTAGTTTTCAATTTAGACTCGTTTATATTTTTTCGTTTGGGCTTGTATCATATTTTCCCTCCGGTTTATATGATACGTTCATCCTATATTGACTCTTAAAATTAAAGTGTCTATCTAAAAATGAGGGTACTTTTTATATGGCCTTCCAAATACCGTTTCGATCCCTAACATCACTGAAGAGACATTTATTGTCGAAATCCGGATCTGGTGTACAAAAAAAAAATATTGACACCTTATGTTTGTGGCATAACATCGTGGCCACAAGATAACTGTTTTCTGTTTAGTATTAAATTTATATTAAGATCTATTTTTTTACATCTTGTGATCAATTTTATTTGGCAATCGCCAATGGCAGTCAGCAGGGTTAAAGAACATCAGTTGTTCGACCTGTTAGTCAAATGCGTTTTGTTTAATTATACTTTTTTACTTTTTTGGTCTTTTGGAAAATGTTGTTTGTGCTGTATTTAGACCCTTCTACATTGAAATTTGTTTTGCATGCACACGTATAAAAATTGCGATTTTTATCCAACGTAATCATAGGTTTGAACGTAGTTTTCAATTTAGACTCGTTTATATTTTTTCGTTTGGGCTTGTATCATATTATCCCTCCGGTTTGTATGATCCGTTCATCCTATATTGACTCTTAAAATTCAAGAGTCTATCTGAAATTGAGGGTACATTATATAGCCGTCCAAATACCGTTTCGATCTCTAACATCACTGAAGAGACATAATTATATTGTCGAAATCTAGATCTGGTGTACAAAAAAAATATTGACACCTTGTGTTTGTGGCATAACATCTCGGCCACAAGTTTATCGTTTTCTGTTTAGTATTAAATTTATATTAAGATCCATTTTGTTACATGTCGTGATCAATTTTATTTGGCAATCGCCAATGGCAGTCAACAGGGTTTAAGAACATCGGTTGTTCGACCTGTTAGTCAAATGCGTTTTGTTTAAATATACTTTTCACTTTTTTGGTCTTTTGGAAATTGTTGTTTGTGCTGTATTTAGACCGTTCTACAACGAAATTTGTTTTACATGCACACGTATAAAAATTGCGGTTTTTATCCAACGTAATCATAGGTTTGAACGTAGTTTTCAATTTAGACTCGTTTATATTTTTTCGTTTGGGCTTGTATCATATTATCCCTCCGGTTTGTATGATCCGTTCATCCTATATTGACTCTTAAAATTTAAGAGTCTATCTGAAATTGAGAGTACATTATATAGCCTTCCAAATACCGTTTCGATCTCTAACATCACTGAAGAGACATAATTATATTGTCAAAATCTAGATCTGGTGTACAAAAAAAATATTGACACCTTGTGTTTGTGGCATAACATCTTGGCCACAAGATAACTGTTTTCTGTTTAGTATTAAATTTATATTAAGATCTATTTTGTTACATCTTGTGATCAATTTTATTTGGCAATCGCCAATGGCAGTCAGCAGGGTTAAAGAACATCAGTTGTTCGACCTGTTAGTCAAATGCGTTTTGTTTAAATATACTTTCTTACTTTTTTGGTCTTTTGGAAAATGTTGTTTGTGCTGTATTTAGACCCTTCTACAACGAAATTTGTTTAGCATGCACACGTATAAAAATTGCGGTTTTTATCCAACGCAATCATATTAGGTTTGAACGTAGTTTTCAATTTAGACTCGTATATATATAAACGCCTAAAAAAGTGTACAGAACAACTACAGAACAACTCCAAATACAAAAAAAACTATAAATGCAATTATTTATAAATATTTCGGATAACAGATATCCTTCCTCAGTGAATTCTGATGTTAAATGAATCATCTTTAAGTCTTCCTAGATAAAACTGTTACAATCTTGAAATTTTTACAATAAAAAATTCAAACCGAACATCAGTTAAGACGCTTGCACCATTCTCAAAATTTATCAAACATGACATAGGTTATATGGCTTATTACAACAGAGAGTTCAAATACATGCTTGAAATACAAATAATAATGTGCGATATGAACTAGCACAATTCTAAAACTTTAACGGGAACGACAATTATGATGGTACAAGAATAATTACGTCAATATAATTACCAAATAGACAGCACTGAACGATCTAAATATCTAAATATAATTGCAAGACTTCAAATTTCGTGCATCTCTTACAGTGTAAATGTGGTAAACAGTATGTTGGCGAGTCAGAACAACCGTTTCACAAACGAATGAACGGCCATCGTAGCGACTACCAATGCAAGCCAGACCTCCCTCTCAGTCGACATTTGAGATCCCCTGGCCACACTAAGGCAGATCTCAATCGACTGACCATTAAAATCATTGACCACAACTCTGCTTGGTCTAAGGAGGATAGACTCGCTGGGAAAAGATTTTGGAAAAGAAAATTAACAACTTTGGCACCAAATGGGATAAATGAAAAGATGTAGTTCGACTCCGTGTAGTAATTCACATATAGGTTATATTGCTTATTATTACAGTTTCTGTTTCTATTTTTTAACCTTTCTCATCTATCAAATAAATTTATTGAAGATACCAATTTAAATTGCTTAATTTTTGAGGGATGTATAAGTACCAAGCCACGTTCTTCTAGTTATACCTATTCAAAACTAATTATTACATTTTAACGGCTATTTGTTCGCAATGTTTAAATACTCAGAGTCTGTTTTAGCTACTTTACTCTGTCAATTTAAGATATTTAGATCGTTCAGTGCTGTCTATTTGGTAATTATATTGACGTAATTATTCTTGTACCATCATAATTGTCGTTCCCGTTAAAGTTTTAGAATTGTGCTAGTTCATATCGCACATTATTATTTGTATTTAACGCATGTATTTGAACTATCTGTTGTAATAAGTCATATAACCTATGTCATGTTTGATAAATTTTTAGAATGGTGCAAGCGTCTTAACTGATGTTCGGTTTGATTTTTTTTATTGTATAAATTTCAAGATTGTAACTAGGAAGACTTAATAAAAGATGATTCATTTAACATCAGAATCTCACTGAGGAAGGATGTCTGTTATCCGAAATATTTATAAATAATTACATTTATAGTTACCTTTTTATGTATTTGGAGTTGTTGTGTACACTATTTTAGGCGTATATTAAATTATTTATTGTGTACATGTATCGTTACTCGTAACGATCCAGCGCCCTCGTGGAGGAAATCGTTGACTACTATTCAGACGTTTTATAAATATATATAACAAGTCAAAAAGGTATACAACAAGTTACATCACCATTAAATAACTATAAAATGAACAAGTATTAGATATTTCGGATAACAGATATCCTTCTTCGGTAATAGCACGATGTAAAATGAATCATGTCAATATAATCAAATTGAGACACTATCAAAATCTTGAACGTTTATACAATTTAAGCGGACACCACTGACGCTGGTACAATTTTAAAATTTCCAAACACGGAGCAAAGATTACAAATATATGCCAAATAAAAATAGTTATTTGCGATGTGAACTGACACAACTCTAAATTTCCAAAGGTTGTGACAGTTTTGATGTGATAACTGCATGGAGGGCAGTCCTCAAACAAAAAAATCAAAAATGCTCTAACCGATCCAAGTTGGTATAATATTTCAAATTTGACAACGGTAGGGCAATTGCAACAGAAACTACATATTTAAGCCTCCCAAACGAATAGCAGTTTAACAATGATTAGAAAAATAAGTTTTATCTAATAAGGTAAATAATTGAACGTGGCTACGTACTTATACATCCATCCCAAATGAATGGAGCCCATTATAGCTTTAAAGCCAGCTAGTGTCTTGATTTCTTATACCAAAATTAAAATTATGTCCAATTCATCCTTCTTATGCACTCAGTATGCACTGAACAGCATTAAACTTGTAACACTAAAGTAATTATTATATACATGAAAAAGAAAACGTGTGTAGTTTTATTTTCTTTGTCAGTATTTCATATGTCTAAAAATTTAAATATAGCAATAAAAGATTAAAAAAAAGCATCTGTTTTTCCACAAAACAACATATTGTGACTGTCACTAATGGGACTTATATATAAATGCTCCTGACCTTATAGTTAGATTATGGTCTGTAAATGCTACAGAAAATAATGACCAAAGCACCCTGTAGGCCTACCCATCCTGCAACCAAGACCCTCTTAACTTTGCTCATAATTGGACAGACCCCCCTAAACATATTAATTCTAAAGTCAGAAGAATGTAGACCTATATTGTGTAGGTATATCAATACTATGGGAAAAAATGAGTTATCCTTTTAAATTTGGGTGTGCTCCTTTTTCGGTGGATTATGCACAGTACGCAATAGAAGTAAATACAATCAACAATGGTGACAGGTTTTGTTATTTTCGTCCCCTCCCCCTGGATAATTGAGTGAGTTCAATGCCATACTCATTTTTGAAGCTGAGAGTCACTAAGGTTTATAATTATATATAGTGTTCACATGTTCGAGATGTCAAAATGGAAATTTTCAATTTAGACATAAACAGAAGAATAAAGTTATGTTCTGAAAAATGGAGACAAGTCGTTAAATGGTACCCCAAATTAAATAAAATCTTGCAAAGCCAGTGTAACAACTGACATGGACTGCAGTTCATGAAAAAACGGACTATCTTTTGGATCAAAATGATATGCACATGAGAGGGGGACATGAATCCATCAGGACCGTACGTCGCTTAAAAGTTTGGTGCCAGGTTAGACTTGTAAATTTACTATAGTGTATCGTGCTAAGAACTTTCCCAATATTTTACTCCAGTGCGAAGTGCTTTCTTTTTTGTTTTATATTAGGTTTTATGATCACGTTGGTTTATAACAGAACTGTGTTTCATCAAGGTTTTAACATTACTTGTATGGCTTAATGTCGCCAGATTTCTAAAGAATACGTTTAGTAATGCAAACCAAAACTGCTTTTATTATCAAAAGTCTTTTTTTAAATGTTTTATACTATTTACCTATTTACCAGTATGCTTCTTTTTGTAACTTCATTGGAGTGTAAAAGCGTTGACCGAAGTACATCTAAAAATGTGCGCACGGTCAACGCTTTTACAACCCTATGAAGTTACAAAAAGAAACATTCAATACTTATAATTACATTTTTTAGCTATGATCATGAAAACACGAATTTTATAATTGTTTTATTTAATTCACCTGTGCACTTTATTGTGGGACCACGTATTGTCATGAATGAAAAGTTTTATTGAGTAATGCAATTGCTTAAGGAATAACACGTGATGTGCAGTTAGCCAATCAGAATGAAGTATTATAATGAAACATACATCTACTGTAATTATTTACCTGTAATATTGGTGCAAATGAAAGGTTTTGTTTAGGCGTAAATATAGTTTTTGGCGCAAATGAAATGCCAATTGGCGCAAAAGAAAAACCGATTAACGAATTAGCTGTAACATTAGATTATGACACCTGTTGCAACCGTTGATTAGCTTTGGTCATAAACATAGTAATAAACTCGTCGCTAGGTAAAATTTTGTACAATTTATTTTTTCAACTTTTTACCGATTCATATGAAGATCGATGTTTTAAAGAAATGAATATTTTGACATACATGTTGGAAAATGTTGGCGCAAGAAATATCGCCTGCAGTCGTATTTTGTCGCCAGGTGAAATAAAAATTCACCTAAACTGTACACAATCGGCGCAAACGAAAGACAAAATCTACGCAAGTGAAGAAGAAAAATAATGAAATGCAGATCGAGGCAAATATATTAAGACAAAATCTACGCATGTGAAAGAATAAAAAAAAAATGAAATGCAGAACGGCGCAAATGCAAAAAGTCGAGATCAAAATGTATATTTTATTGTTTTTTATTAGAACGAAGGTTAAATATAGTGTAGTATCTTAAGTGTCCATTTTTGTTAAATTTCCACAGGATATTAATGTAGCGCGACGCATAATAGTTCCTCTTTTCTTGGGAGACGTAGCGTACCTACGTAGCATACACCATGTTGGAATCCGTGAAAAACGCGAAATAGGACGTTATAATTTGACATTTTTTTCATTGCTACAAAACAGCGTTATAGAGCTTTTATGTCACTCCCAAGTTGCGTAAGCTGATGCGCATAAACAATAGGCTGTTTGGTCTTTAAGACCGAATTGCAGAAATGAAATTCGGCTCTACATGATGCTGATAAAGCCATTTTGATTAAACTTTGCAAATTTTACATGTTTATTTATAAAATTCTTCTTCGAAGGGCTCCACTTCCTATATCGAAATATTGTTTTTTTACGACGCAGTATGTATTTTGTTCATTGTAGAAGGACGTACGGTGACATATAATTGATATAATGTTTACGTCATTTGGTATCTGATAGAGATTTGTCACATTGGCAATCGTACCATATCTTTTTTTTTTTTTTTTTTTTTTTTATATAAACGAATAATTAAATTTTTGATGTAACACGTCTTCTGATTGGCTGAGAGTGTTTTTTTCATCAGCTCATAGACAATTTTTTCATGTGACCGTGATGTCATCAACTTTTTTTCTCAATATTTACTCCGACTTAAAATTAGAATTAAATTATACATGTAAGGAATGACTGTTATATTTTTTTTCTGTCTATTCGAAATAACATAAAAAATGTGGTGCACACTTTAAAATAACCCGCCACGCGAGTTATTCAGTGGGCACCACATTGTTGATGTTATTTCTTCATAGACAGAAAAAATATTTCAGTCATTCCTTAAATACACTCCACGAATTTACTTAAAACAGCAAATTTTGTTTAACTTCAATGCAAATATCCCACTTTTATATTTCGAGGAAAAATATTAAAAGAATAACGAATTCTTGCACACTTGCGTTATGGTGCTATCTTCAGACTTTCAAAATGTGGGTCCGGTAATTATATATAATCTGTTTAAAATTAATATTCATACTATTGTTAGAACATATTAAAAAAAAAAGTATACTCATGAAGCATCTGAATTGAAGGTTAAAGTTTTTTTTTCTCAATTGACGCTCTTGAGAAATAGATTTAAAAGGATATTGACACCACTACTTTGATTTTAAAGTAAAATGTAACTTTTATACATATTTGCGGGAGGGAGACAATTTATACATATAATGGTTATGGATGCGAATATATTAAATTCATTATCTAACGTTCAGACAGTACCTTATACCTTTCTCTTTTAGTTCTCTAATTCGATGTCACCCCTCTGTGTTTACCGAAATTGCAAGTTTTATAAACTGTTAATTACTTTATGTTCCTAAATGTTATTCTAATATTTGATACTGGACGTAAGAAACCAACTGAAAGTTACTTATATTGGATTTCAGGGATATTGAATTATGTATAATTATTTATTTGCCAGCAATCAGTATACACAGTGAACGTGAAACCGAGTGAATATATTTTTATAGTTTGTTATTATGTTTAACTGTTACACAGTTGTCCCGGGTAAGGGGGAAGGTTTGGCGCCATCTTACTAGTTTAAGGAGGTTCGCGGGTTCAAATTTTCGCGCCTTCTGCGCACAAAGTTGCGCATCATTGCCGTCACTAGGGAAGCTGTCGTAAATAACAAGCAAACTTCAAATGACACAATAAAATGATTGAATGACAAAATTTGAAGATAGATACCTATGTTCAATCATTGTTTTCAATATTTTGTTTTTTAAAATCGATTAGTATAGTTTCCGGTCGCCTTTATTTACTTCCGGCAAACAGAAGATGGCGAGATGAAGACTATGATTCATACGAAGTAAGCTGCTTTTTGTCGATACCTAGACTAGTATCAGTGAATATTGAGTCACGATATTAATTTAGGTATACCTATAATCAGCTCTACTACATATCGGCGTGTTTTTTCATCAGTAAAGAAGATAATCTGGTAAGTAATCATGCAATGATATTACAAAAACAAAAAAGTGTTTGTCATAAAAATAATAACAACAATCGTAAAATTACACCATCGTCTGCTACAAACAACCATGAGAACTCGACGAAATAAACGGGGTAAATTTTCCAAAAGCCCAAATGTAACCAAATCAAAACGTGTTCAAGAATTGGTGTTTACAAAAAACTGGAACAAGAAGAAGGAAATTACATTACCAAACTTTCCCTTTGAGTCTGATCATACATACTGTACATTTGGCAAAAGTGACTCTGACGACTTGTTTGATGAAGTTCTTCCAGTTGATTTGCTACCACTAGATCATTGTAGATATGTTTGTGAACTAGATCTGATTGCACAACAGTTAAAACACTGCACCACATGTTCCATTAATTTACACTTGTACAATTCTTTGGGTGTTAGACCATATGGAGTTACAGGAATAGTTTATGTCAAGTGTCATATATGTGAATCTGTAAATCGCATTAGGCTAGGGAAAACGCATCACTCTACAGAACACAAGAGAGGTTTAGGCACCTTTGATGTTAACACCAAATTAGCAACAGGTAATGACTATCATATGAAACATAAAAAAAGAAATATCATGTAGAACATGTAAGCTACCCCTTGTCTTAATAAAATAGGTGCATGCATAATGCAAATTTCATATCAGCAATTTAATCATGACATTTAGATTTTTGTTTCAAGAACAACCTTTTTTTCAGATGTAAATTTTTGAAATGATTACCATTATTATAAAAAAAAAAGGAAGCCAAATTCTGAACTGACATTGGGGAGGAGAAGGGTTCTTCTTTAAAACAAGGTACATGTATGAAATAAACCATTTTGATGTTTTGATAAATTTGCCAAATTTCATCAAAACATTAATATCAGGCCTGGTCAAGAAATCCAAACGATAAAATAAAAAAGGTTACTTTCTGACTTGGTGTAATAGCAATACATATTAGGTTTAAGGTTAGACTAAATGTCAGAATTCTGGTGCACTGTTTTGTAATTTTGTAAAATTTTAATAAAGTTGAAATTTAGTCAATTGTACATGTTAATAGTTGCAGTGTGCAATTATCCTATTGAAGAATTTATCAGGTTAATAAAATTCATTTTGGGTGAGGCAAAGCCCCATTTTTTGGACACATAAATTGCTCATTGTGTAATGAATTAAACCTGATTTTCTTATACATGTATTACTTTAGGTAAATGTCAATCAAATATATTTAAACATTTAATATAAAACTGTGAAAAACAAAAAGTATTAGGACTTTAAAACAACTCAAGAAATCTTTTTTTTTTTTATAATATTAGATTGCCAATGAGACAACTCTCCACAAGGCCAAGGGACCAAAAAGACACAGAAATTAACAATTATAGGTAACCGTACAACAATTTTCCATTTTTTATTTATAAATGGACTTAGTTTTTCTGCCAGGAAATTAAACATTAAATTCACTCTAGATCTGTGGTTAAACTTTTAAAGATTTTAATAACTTTCTTAAACTATCCTGGATTTATAGCAAATTTAAACAGAAGCTTATTTTTTTTATCAAAAGATGGTACCCCGAAGTAAGATTTGTAAAATAAAATCCATATAATCCTTATTTTACATTTATATATATATAAATATAGACTTAGTTTTTCTTCCAGTTAACATGGTTAACATTACAAACTATTTCAATGTCAATGCAGTTTTTAAAAAATTATAAGATTCATAAACTATCCTGGATTTTTACCAAGTTTGGACAGAAGCTTCTAACACTCATAAAACAGTATTGAGAGGAATATTTTTATTGATTTTTTCCCTCATTTTTGTTGAGTGTGCAATTAACAGCAAAAGTAGGCGAGACCCATACGATTTTTAAAATTTTTTTAACAGTACATTATATCTAGGATGGTAAACACATTTTTCACTTCGCATAAAAGGTTATAAAAAATTTGTGCTCAAATACAAATCATTTATGAAATCCTGAAATAAGGATTCATATTCTCACAAGTCACAAGAACTGATTCAATTTAGATTTAATGGTGTCAATTATATAAGAACATACATGTACTTGTAAAATAAGTCTGGTACAGTGTACATGTATATAGTTTATCTATGTAATGTACATTTATTGCCTACAATTTCTTCAGTATGCACATATATGTACTTTTGTACTTTAATTATTAATATACATGTATCACAGAAGTGTTTAAATTTTGTCTCACAAATGTATTTACAACAGGTATGCTACATGTCGGGATTGGTGAGACACAGATTAATAATCTATTTTCTACAATGAATGTCCATTACCCTCATCACAAAACATTAAAAAGTAGAGAAAATGAAGTCGGGATTGTTATGGAAACACAAGCAACCAATTCAGAACAAAAATCCCTATTGGATGAAGCTTTTCAGTCTATGACTATTGGTGCAGGTTTGTCCTTTTAAAAGCTTAAAATACATAAAATAATCTAAAACCCATGAGACAATTAAGTCAGGAATATAACTCTATCTTACATGTGTTATTACAGATACTTTCAAGAGTTGTCTTCTCTTTAATCCTTAATTTTTCTAAATCTGTAATACCATATGTTTGTTACATATCTTTTTCTATTTGATTATACACAAAGTCAGAAGTAATATAAATAGAACTTTTATACATTTTAACAAAACTTATGATGTATATTCTCCTTTTGATATCACATTTCTTTGATTTTCTAGTCCACATTAACAAATGTATACATGTACTTTGTATTGTTTTTCTTTAATAAACCTAAAACTACTTGGGGTGTCTACTTAAAAGGTTAATATATGATTATGATCTCTGACAAAAATCACACATCTGCTTTTGGTATAAATAGAAAATAGGGGTCAAACTGCAGTTAATGAAAATCCATTATAAATGATTAGTCAATTTTTAACAATCCATTATTATCCACTCTGAACTGAGTTGTCAGTCTCTTACAATAACTAACTTGGGTAAAGCGCTTGATTTAGCTCGATATATCTCATCTATCTAGACACTGATAGATAGAATTTCAAGTATACTTGGTAGCTCAACTCACATTGATAGATCCTTATACTCAATACATTACTGACTTCTATTTTGACCACTGTTATTTCATACATACATGTATGTTGAACAAAGGGTTGTAGGTTTGATATTTGGTACTGGTTTTTTTTTTAGAGGAAAATGAGAACACAGGGACAGACACTGGATTAAAGCTTTCGACCGACACCTGCTGGCAAAAAAAAGGGTCAGGCAGGTCCTATGATAGTTTATCAGGTATGTGATGTTCAGGTGGATTGTCAGTATATATTGCCTCAGGAAGAATTTTCTTATACTTTGCCAAAAGGAAGATTTTACTGTGCTTTATTCAAGAATATGAAATGCTATTTTTAAACATGAGAAGATAGGTCTAAAGGTATGCTACAAGAAAATAGAAATTAAAAAATTGTGTCGCCGAACTTGTTTTCTTTCTATAATTTAACAAGAGTGCACATGCCGAAATGTCTTACATATCTTAAATATAGTTGACCTTTTGTATATATTATCTAAGAAACAAACTACACCATGAAAATTTTAGATGAACCATGAAAATGAGGTCATGTTCAGATAAAAATTGGCACATTACAATTATTCAATACACCGAATATAGTTGACCTATTGCATACAGTATTAAAACAACAGATCAAAACACAAAAACTTAACCATAACAAATGAACCATGAAAATGAGGTCAAGGTTCAGATGACACCTGACCTGTCAGACTGACACATATACCTTACAATCATTCCTTAAACCAAATATAATAGACCTATTGCATACAGTATTAAAAAAAGACAAAAAATGTGAAAATTTCAATTTCTACATTAGAAAATATAAGAGTTATCTCCACTTAAATGGTCAAGTTGAAAAATTTATTTAAAGAATACAGACAATAACATGGTATCATTGTATGCTAACGCGTCGCCAGTAAACTTAATTTGCGACCATCAAATCCCCAATTGATGCTGTCGGACCTTAGAATACAATACAGTTATCTCCTAAATCTAATATTTATAAATTATTATTTAATACAAGGAGAAAAAAAATTTCACATGGTATGTATATTCATCAAAATGAAAATTAAATACATTCTCATCTTTGATTTCAGGGGTTGCAACCTTAATTGGAGGAAAAAATAAAAAAATTGTTCGCCATTCCATTCGTTGCAAAGGATGTCGCATTTGTAAAAATGCACAGAAAAAAGGAATTCCAGCCCCTAAACATAAATGTGCAAAAAACTGGACAGGATCTGCAAAAGGCATGGAACCAGATATGGTTGTTGAAATGATAAAAGATTTGGACAACAGAGGTGTTAAAATTAAGGAATTAGCTGGTGATGACGATTCTACTGGTTTCAATAGAGCAGTGAAACTACTGCCACATTCTAATATAGTCAAGAGTAGTGATAGAAATCATATAATGGTAAATGCTAGTAAAAAATTGTATTCCATTAAACTGAAGCATAAGGAACTATCAGCCATGGTTATCAACAGTTTTCTGAAGAACTATTCCTTCATGCTGTCACAGAACCAAGGGAATTCTGAAGGAATTGAAAATGGTGTCCGATGTACAATTGACCATATGTATGGACAACATACCAAATGTGACGTCAAATGGTGTGGATACCTGAAAGATCCAACTACATACAGGCACAGCAATCTACCTTATGGAAAAAATCTGTCTTCTCTAGCTCTTAAGAATGACTTAGAAAGATTATTTCTGAAAGATATAGAACAGAAATCAAAAAAATTATCCAATTTGGCAAGTTCACAATCTAATGAAAGTTTCAACTTCACCCTATCAACTAAAGCTCCAAAATATAAACACTACTCTGGATCATCAAGTTTAGGCTACAGGGTCAGTGCATCTGTATTACAGAAGAATGAAGGATACAGCTATATTTCAGAGGTATCTTTTTATTTAAAAAAACTAACAGATACTTAAAAGTCTAAAATTGTTGAGTGCATAAGTATAAACTTAAATAGACCTGAATTTTTACACACAAAGATCGTGAGGATGTATTGCTGACAAAGACATTCTTATTACATTTTTTTTGTATGTAACTTTCCTTTTTGACTGGTAACCAATCTATAAATATGTGAATATAAATCATTAAAATCTATGCACAAATACAGAAAAATTGTGTTAACACGTTAGGAAGAATATCTCTTGACTAATTGTGTGAAAATATGAATGCCTTCTCAAATCCAATCTTCTAAAAAAAATTGATTTATTATTGTCCATCATGCATGTACAGCACTATTATTAGAATACCTTAGTAGAAAAGAACGATAGACAAATGGATAAAAATTATATATACATGTACCAGTAACGGTTATAAACAAATATGTATATTTAAATGTAACAACAAACCAGAGTATATTGATTTGTATCACTACAATTAAGTATGATAGTTATTACAAAGAGGTTGAATTCCCTGTCATCCAATGTTCAGTACTTCATTACTTTGATCAACTTATGTCAGATGATTATGACACTGATTTAACAACCAGTGAGCTACACTTTTATCAGCATGGAGTTATGTTCCTTTATAACTTTATATACAAGCATAGGTGTCATCTGTGTCCCATGGTCTCATTATCCATTTATTTTGTTTAATAAAGCATTGTTATAATCATATTTTTATTGTTAAATTTCTTTTTTATAGGTTAATGAATCTGCTGGACTGTCCCCAGGAAACATGTCTATTAAAAGGGCAACTTTATTAGATAAGAGGAGAGCTACTAAACTACAGAAATCTAGAACTAGAAAGTTTAAAACTGAAAGAAAACGATTGAAAGAGATGAAACTTGCCAAAAACAGTGGATTGGAAATAAGAGAGGGAAAAACGTATGAGAGTGAAATAGGTAATTATGTGGTTAATAAAAATATAAATTCATACGCTTATAGATAAATTATCTTTTGAAGGGGCATTAACTGTCAAATTCATCTTCGCCAACTTGACTCATGTTTTATATAAGATTTATTAAATACTGAAATGTATATATATCCAAATTAGAAAAAAATCTATTATATAGACAATTTTTTAATTTTATATAGATTGGACCATTGGCTTTTCCGTTTAAATGGTTTTACACTAGTAATTTTGGGGCCCTTTATAGCTTGTTGTTCGGTGTGAGCCAAGGCTCTGTGTTGAAGGCCGTACATTGACCTATAATGGTTTACTTTTTTTAAATTGTTATTTGGATGGAGAGTTGTCTTATTGGCACTCACAGCACAACTTCCTATATCTAATAACTGTTTAGTGTCTTTAAATATTAGCTGTATTTGTACGATGCTATGAAACAAGATGTATGCGAGCTACTACACCTGTTTGACAAGCGGAGTACAAATACAGCTGATATTTAAAGATACTAAACAATTCTATATATTATTTCTCTTTTGAAACTCACAAAAACACATGTTTTGTATTTATTTTCGATTTGAAACCCCTTGAGGCCTGTGTAGTAATACGAAACAGTAATCACACATTCAGTAAAAACAGCTTCGCAAAAAAAGATTCTCAAATGGTCAAAAATAATATTATGCTCTAGGTGAATAATTATCTATTTAAACGTTACTAACTTCAACAGTAAAAACAAATAAAACATTGTCCAATTTAAAACAGGAGTGTATGAGTTGTCCTATGCTTCAGACTCGTCATTCACGAAACATGCATGCTGAAATGGACAAGGTTGTTTTTGTTACACAATCATACACATTCAAACTTTAAAATCGATAGTTGTCATTGTAGAAAAGACTGCTATTCATGTCTGTATGTTATCAGAA
Organism: Mytilus galloprovincialis; assembly: GCA_037788925.1. Lineage (NCBI taxonomy): Eukaryota > Metazoa > Mollusca > Bivalvia > Mytilida > Mytilidae > Mytilus > Mytilus galloprovincialis. Next base: position 2,105,380 of record JAWDJN010000023.1, on the reverse strand, counting down.
AATTGGTGTGATTCTTATTGCTCTAAAGAAATTTTGAAAACAAACAGAACGTATAAAAGAAATCGTAATTTGCAATTAATACGTCATTGGAATGCAACTGCAATACACATTCTGAGGTCACGCAGGTTCATACAATACTCAGTCAGGCAGTGGGCGGAGCTTTAAAGCGATATCTGTATAGTATACAGATACAGCATAGTGATATCTGTAGGGCTGTATCTGTATAGTAGAACACCCAATTGCAGGATAAAACCAACTATCAATTTATGGTCTCAATAATATGTATCAACATTTTGTGTGTATTTTTTTTTCCAGATGTCATGTAATTAGGGCCCCGCCAAAGGCGGGTCGCCCTATAGTGATCAGTCCGTCCGTCCGTCCATAACACTTTGTAATAACTTTGTGTCCGCTCCATATCTAGAGAACCATTATGATTTCATACTTTATACTTTACATGTTTATTAACCACCACCAAAGGGTGTGTCATGATGTATGTACAACTTCCTTGGTCAAAGGTCAAGGTAAAAAAACTTTGGTTTCAGTTGACAACCCTGTGTCCTGTGGTGAAGATTGTGTCCGCTCTATATCTTGAGAACCATTATGATTTCAAAGTTTATACTTGACATGTATATGAACCAACACCAGAGGGTGTGTCATAATTTATGAACGACTGCCTAGGGCAAAGTTCAAGGTCAAAAACTTTGGTTTCAGTTGACAACCCCATGTCCTATGGTAAAGATCGTGTCCGCTCTACATCTTGAGAACCGTTATCATTTTAAAGTTTATACTTGACATGTTTATAAACCAACACCAAAGGGTGTGTCATAATTTATTTACAACTTCCTAGGTCAAAGGTCAAGGTCAAAAACTTTGATTTCAGTTGACAAACCCATGTCCTATGGTAAAGATACAATTTTTTAATGCACATTATTCACAGCGGGGCCCACAGAGATGGCTTCGATCTCAATGATATCTAGTTAATCATGGAGATGACCTCTGAAGACCGCAAGAGTCATATCAAATTCACACGTTATAAACATGAACATAATGTGGAACCTTTTTTTATTTTGACAGGAATGACTGAACAAAATGTTGATGAGATCGAAATACCTGATCCACCTGAGATTAGAGAATTCACTGACAACATTCTTACAGCACCCATTTTGATATTTGATTTAGAAACTACTGGCCTTCGTGAGTGTTTTTTTTTTAAACAAAGTGAAGAAGTATTTTGTAGCTCCAAAGCATCAAATAATGCTGCTTTTAGATGTCAATTTGGTTAAAGTTTAAAGTATATTAAATTTTCTATATATATATATATATATATGTTAGCAATATATTTGCTTATCATATGATGCAGATAGTGATATAATCAAATTGAAGCTTTGGGTTAAAAATGAATAAAAAAACTAATCACATATAAAAAAGAAGATTGGTAATGAGACATCTTTTCACCAGAGACCAAATGACACAGAAATTCAAACCTATAGGTCACCGTACTGCCTTCACCAATGAGCAATGCCAGTATCGCATAGTCATGCAGCTATATAAAAGGCCCAGAAATGATAGATGTAGAACAATTAAAATAAAAAAAACAACGGCATAATTTATGTACCACAACAAAAATGATTGAAATGCAAATATGTAACACAGCAACATATGACGACTTCCGAATTACAGGCTCCAGACTTGGGACAGGCACGTACATACAGATGTTGCAGGGTTGAACATGTAAGCAGGATCCCAACCATCCCTCTAATTAACCTGTGACAGTTTTGTATAAATAAGAATTTCAGCATTAAGTTTTAAAGATGTACCTTTTTCTAGCAAAGATCTAATTGGCTTCTTTTATCACAAATTTTAATGCAGTAATATCATTAATTTTATTTTTTTTTCCAGAAAGAACCTCTGATATTATACAGATAGCAGCTTATTCCCAAAATAACAAATTCTCCAGCTATATAATGCCAAATAGAGTGATATCAAATGGGGCATCAGCGGTAACGAACATATCAGTTATTGGAAGTCAAATGTACTATAACCTACAACCCGTACCATCAAAACTACAGAATGTGGCATTCACTGATTTTAATGATTTTGTTAAGAGTTTTCCGGTCAAACCACTTCTTGTTGGCCACAACATCAAACGTTATGATTGCCATGTGCTGTACAATTCCTTGAAATTTCATAATATGTGGAATGAATTTGCATCTAATATTAGTGGCTTTTTGGACACGTTGGAACTCTTTAAACTGTTATATCCAAAAAGGCCATCTTATAGTCAAACAGCTTTGGTGGGTGAACTCTTAGGTGAAACCTATTCTGCTCACAATGCAGAAGATGATACAGAAGCTCTGTACAGACTGGTTCAATCTAAGGGAGATATCAAATGCAACATTCAGGCTTTAGTTTTTTCAGCAAATTATCCCAAAGAATTCAGTCACCAACAAGACAACCTTCAAACTTTCACCGATGCCATTTTTTCTAAAGCTATTTCTAGAACCCTTGCATTGAAGGCTGCAAGATCAAATTTAAGATTAGAACATTTTAATATTGCTGTTAAAAGAAATGGATTAGATGGACTGAAGTCAGTTCTATCAGAACAAACTAATCAAGGAATTGTGAGAGTCACTACTAACAAGAAAGCTATTATAAAGATCTTTGACTTTCTTACCCGTGAAAGTTAAGTTTCAAAATTAATCACTGTTCTAATATTAAAGATACCATGGGCATAATTCCTAAAAAAATTGCTATCAAGGCTGAATTTCTAACATACATTTGACAAAAGAAGTTAAATAAATCAAGTTAAATCACAATTCCTTGATTAAGTTTGTTCTGATAACAGTTAACTAATAGTAACTAGGCTTATAATTTAATTGTTATGTCAGACGCATGTTTGCTCTACATAAGACACATCAGTGACGCTCAGTTAAAGAAAATTAGAAAGCGAAACAATCACAAAGTTGAAGATTATGAGAATTGATTTTTTTTCAAAAGTTGTGCCAAATACAACTAAGGAAGTATTTGCCTGGGATAAGAAAATCCTGAGTATTTAGAATAATTTATACTTTTTCAAACAGTAAACAAAACATGACCATACAATTGATATTCATGTTAACATCAAAGTGCAGACTACTGGGCTGGGGATACTATCGGTGACAAAACGTGAGTTCAGTCCATCTAATCCATTTTTTTTTAATATATAAGTTATATAAGCCAATAAAGCTGAAACTTGATATTTTTTTAACTTTTACTTCATTTTCATATATATTAAATCAAAAAGTAATAAAGTTTGAAAATGTTTATTAATTACAGATAATTTTTGGCTCACCTGGTCCATCATTCAAGACGGCCGCCAGCAGGGGACTTAGTTTAACATAGGACCCTATGAGAAATGCATACAAATGACTTCTTTTAGAGAACCACAGAATGGAATGAAACCAAACATAGCATGAATGTTCCTTATGAGGTGCTGACCAAGTGTTGTTACTTTATAGCCAATCCATCATCCAAGATGGCCGCCTGTGGGGGACTTAGTTTAACATAGGACCTTAAGGGAAATACATACAAATGACTTCTTTTAGAGAATCATTGAATAGAATGAAATCAAACAGCATGAATGTTCCTTATGAACCGATCAAACATCCAAGATGGCTGCCAGATTGGGGACTTAGTTTAACAGAGGACCCTATGGGAAATGCATAGAAATGATTTTTATAAGGGAAACAATGAATGGAACGAAACCAAACATAGCATGAATGCTCCTTATGAGGTGCTGACCAAGTGTTGTTACTTTGTAGCTGATCCATCATCTAAGATGGCCGCCAGCGGGGGGACTTGGTTTAACATAGAACCCTACGAGAAATGCATACCAAAATCTTCTTCTAGAGAACCATTAAATTGAATGAAACCAAACATAGCATGAATGTTCCTTTCATTAGGAGGTGCTGGCCAAGTGTTGTTACTTTGTAGCCAAATTTTATCTTTGTTAATATGATTTCAAAAACCCAAGTAGAGTAAGATGAGTGATACAGGCTCTTGAGAGCCTCTAGTTTAAATTATGTCCTTTGATAAATGAGAGCGTTCTGATTATCTGATAGTGTGTTAATATATATATATATATATATATATAGGTGTAAAAAAATAAGTTTCACATGTGCAGATATATATATTCATTAAATAAAATAATAAAATAAGTAAAAAGTTAACAGTTCCATTCTATCGATTTTATCCTTCCATTGGGACTCTTCAGGATAACTGATGTAGACATATACATACATTATTTTAAACATGTTTTAATATTTTTGGCGGACTAATGCAGAAATGTTGTTAAAATTTATGCGAAAAATCAGATCTATAAATGAATAGTTTAATTTGATTTGTAACAAGACTTTTAATTGTTTGCATTTGAGTAAACCAGGTTATTTTGCATAACTTAGTATGGAACTGTGACTTCATTATGTTGATTGAGTGGAATAGTTAGAAAATAAATTATAAGGAATGTTTCTAATTTTTTAACATTGTATACTTCATTAAGGTCAGTTAAAACTTTTTATAAACTATTGTGTAGTTTGAAAGTTTTTAGGTATGAACTAAAAGTATCTAGACTAGTATAGGTTTTATGATAAATAAACAATTTCTATGAGCAGTAAGACAATGTAAGATGTTTCAATTAAATATACTATATCCCTTTAAAATGATCTGTATCTTCTTTTTTTTGTGTGGCAAATTCAGATTTGAATATAGAGGAGTTCAATTCTTTCACATGTCTTTATACATGTATATAGAAATATTCTATGATACACTTTCCGCACAAACCCTTTATTTGCTTTAAAACCCTCCGCTAGAAAAGTGGGTAGTATATATATAGTACATTTTGGTATTTATGGTCCTCTTTCATTTAGTTCCAGATGTGTATTTCCAATATCTAAACCTACATGTATTGTATTTAAAAAAATTTAACACTTAACAAAATGGAAATGCCCTGGTGTGCTTTATATTTTACATCTTAATGTTATTGTCTTTTGAGTTTGCCAGGGATACATATTGATATTAAAACTTTGGACCATGTTTGTAACGATTATTAGGCATGGCTTACAGTTTTTCTAGTTGTCAAATGTCACAATCAGTTTCAGTTTTGATATATTGTAGAGTTTCAGTTTTGATATATTGTAGAGTATCAGTTTTGAAGAGTATCAGTTTTGATATATTAGTTTCAGTTTTGATATATTGTAGAGTATCAGTTCTGAGTAGATACCAATTTTGTCAATAAAACATAGATTTCAACAGTCAAAGAAATTTCACAATTTTTTCAAATATCTGTTATATTTCCATATTTTATTTAGGAATCAATCAGAGAAATGTTCATATAACATTTTTCTACAATTTTCCAGAAGTTTCCAAAGTTACCCAGTCTAGGATACAATTATATATATTCAATATTTAACTTTATATAAATTGTTTGAGCTTGTGTCTGAAAATGGAGTTAAAGAAATAAACTGTGACTTACAATTGTTGTTTGTTTATTACATTTGTTATAAGGGATGATGAGTGAATTAAAAAAAATGGAGAATGAGGGATTTCAGAACAGGTTAAAAAGCATTAGTGCACAATGAAAGATTATAGGGGTACATGAATAAAACATTTTTGTTAATTTAATGACTGCTGCAAATCGAAACATGCGTTTTCAACATTTATATTGCTGATTGTATTTATACGACCAGGAATAATTGTGGTCACATAATGGTAGGGAGATGTCTGTGTACCTGTCTGAAAACAATCATTTTTGACGCAATAACTTTAGTTATTATATGTCTACATATTTTCTATTTTCTCATTGGTTAAAAGCATGGGAAATCCTTATTGATACAATTAGATATACATATATATAAATAAGGAGATGCAGTATTTTTGCCAATGAAAAATGATATGATTGCCAATCAGACCACTGAAACCAGAGACCAAACCACAAAGAGGTTTACAGCTATTGGTACTGCCTTCCAAAATGAGCAAAACTTATACCATTTAGCAAGATATAAAAGGGAATTAAATGAAAAATGTGAATCAGTTTTCACTCTAAGCGTTTGGTATTTTGTTTCCAAAATTATCTAAAATGTTCCCTACAATCCTACATGTAGGTTGACAATTAAAATATGAATGTTATGACCTTTGACCTAATGATTTGATTGTATGACATTAAATCCAATGTTGACCTGCATTTCACTACAGGATCTTATACCTTGATAAATCATAATTATTTAAGTGCATATACTTCGGGCTGAAAACGGACGAAAAAAATTATATATAAAAAAAAAAAAAAAAAAAAAAAAAAAAAACGGTTGCCATGGTATCATACTTTTAGTGATTTATCGCTCCTAAAATGTGAACCACCCCAATTTGTTTCTTTTTTTATGAACTTCACTAGCAATTCTGTTTGACTAGTTATTTTCATGGAAATCTGTAATTTAATTCTCTTTAATTTTCAAAGAAGAAGGTAATGCAGATGATATTTTCCCTCTTAAATTTGTCTTTTCCCGCCAAAAATGAAAAATTGGATAAAGAATGTGAAATATTTTTCTAAAACCAACGGTGACCTATATTTTTTTTTACCTTAACATGTAAAACTATACTTGTGCTTGTTGGAAAACAAATTTAAACGACATCTTATATAAATTGAATCCGTTATTAAAATCTAAGTATGTCAACACACAATTTTCCCCTATTATTCCTTTGTAAAATAGCAAAATCACCTTCTTTTTTCGGTGACCTATGGAGCTCTTAAATGGACGGTGACCCCCTAATTTTATTTCATTATTTTGATCTACTTACTTAAAGGAACAAAATATCAAGTTATCAGGAATTTCTTATATAAAGTGTTTATAGCCTCTAGCCTCCTTAAGCCTGCCACATTTTTCGTTTGTTGTTCTATTACATATTTGTATTTTAATCATGAATTTGTACATAAATTAGGCCGCTAGATTTCTCGTTTGAATTGTTTTACATAAATTTGTCATTCGGGATCTTTTAAAGCAGACTATGTGCTGTGGGATTTGCTAATTGTTGAAGCCCATACGGTGATCAATAGCAGTTAATTTTAGTGTCATTTGGTCTATTGTCTTGTATACTTTTTATATTTATTTGAAGTTATTGCTTCATTGAAACATTACGTTTACTTCTTTCGAAATCAGAGAAGCCAGGTTATCAATATGAACAAGGCCTTTAATGTCTTTAAAAGCTCATCATAAAGCATCCAAGATGTGATCTCACATATTGAGCGAGGATTGGACAAGAATATTGAAAGAAAAGGAGAAGGAATTATGAAAGGGTTGAATAATAAATTTCCTATTACAAAACTTTGAATTTTTGAAAAAAACAAGGATTTTCTTATCCCAGGAATAAATTACCTTAGACGTATTTAGCACAACATTTTGGAATTTCGGGTCCTCAATGCTCTTCAACTTTGTACTTGTTTGGCTTTATAACTATTTTGATTTGAGCGTCATTGGTGAGTCTTATGTTGACGAAACGTGCGTCTGGCGTATTAAATTATAATCCTGGTACCTTTGATAACTACTGAAATAGTACAAATCGCATTGCGAAATTTTGTTCCCTACAAAAAAGGATGCAACTACAGTGCATGAGAGTTACAAATATTCACGCATTAAATTAGAAGTGTCGATGAGACAAATCTCCATCCTAGTCACAACGTATAAAAATTAACAATTATTGGTTAAAGTAGCCTTTTTTGTTGATGAGGAAAACCCATGGGGTTAATTTCTGACAAGGCTAGCCAAGGTAATCAATACAGATCACCTATTCCGTGTTCAATCGGGAGCAGATTTCATTGTGTGTACAGGGTAATATATATTTAATCCATGCGTTTTGTTAAATATTCAAATTACATAAACATAAATATGTTGTTTACCTAAATCAGTTGCCTTAGGTTTTGCGGTTGCCTTTGCTTCGCTTCTTGTACTGATTTTAACATTTGAGTCTTTTCCTCTGGACGTAAACGATTTGAATGTAGGAGACAATGACGTAGCTAGCCACGTGGTATTGTATTCTGTCGTAGTTGATGTATACGTTTCTGTGACTGTTGAGTAAGAATAGACTTTAAAGCGAATAAAAAATGGCAATCATTATTCAAATTAGGGAACGACCATTTAACTTCCAGTTAGGGGGGGGGGGGGGGGGGGGGGGGTATGTTATTTTTCTGAGAAAGAAATCTGAATGATAATTCCCCACATACCTTATAGTGTTGAATTTAAAAAAAAAATGATTCATCGCACTGAAAAACGAAATAAATTGCGCGAACAAAAAAAATTAATTAGAAAAAAAAAATACCCCACCCCTTTGTAGTTAAATGGTTTCTCCCTTAACATACAGATACATGTTTGATCATAAGAGATAGCCAGAACAGTAACGTTGTTTTAAACTTTTCTTATGTATAGACGAGAGTCCTTTTTCAGTCAAGCTAATGAAAATAACGAGGAAAACGAAATCTTCTCTATACAAAATGCTAAACTATAATGTATTATGTAACTAATTTATAACTGATACTTACAACATAAGAGATTATAACATATGTGTTAAAGTCACATAAAACGAGTTTCTTTTATCTATATTAAATGTTATGAAGTAAAAAGTTGACCTTATGCGTGCATTTTGCGAACTAATAAAAATGTTTACGTTTGTCTTTTACATTTGTTACGAATCCATAACGAATAATTTGACAAAATAAATTTTCATTGATAATTTTTGATTGAAAACTTTGGGTTTTCATAAATTTTCGGGATGTTATTTTTTCTCGATGATTTACGATCGCGACCTTGAAAGAAAATCAATACAGAATCATGGAGCACGTAAACAATGAGTGACAGATCGAACGACGTTAATTTTTTTTAATATTTTTCATGCGTTTGCATTTGTTAAATAGTTATCCCATAAGGACGCGGTGTGTCAGTGTAAGATCATCCCGATGGCCGGAGGCCAGAGTGTGATCTTACACTGACACACCAAGTCCGAATGGGATAACTATTTTACATCCCAGCTGTTTTAGATTAGACGGAAAACCATTTACAATTCATAAAATCTAGTTTAGAACGCCACACAACCATTATAATATACTTTATATATTACTATGTGATGTATACCCTTTATGACCCCCGAACACGATGAGTAGATATCAAACAATGTCAACTCGCTCCACTGGCCAATCGGCCCACACTATATCGCCACTTTATAAAAAATCGCCCCACACTTGTTTACCGACTCGCCCAACTTTTAAAACTCCGGCCATCGGAGTGATCTTACACTGACACACCGCGTCCTTGTGGGATAACTATTAAAGAACTTTGGTAACCGTACAGCGCAAGTACAAGAAAAAGTAAACAACATTAACGTTCACTTAAAGGTAAAAAGTGTTATTAATTGATTCTAAAATTAAACAAAAAAATATAACACCAATACGTTTATAACTATTATTTCCTTGTAACTCAAGAGCAGTTCATTTCTGAAGATTTTAATAAGATTTTCTTTAACAAGGAAGTCCATGTACACTTGTTTTTTATTTAAAGAAAAACATATTAATTATGAATTATAATAGATTACCGTAGCTGTATATGGGAAAACCTTCCGAAATTTTGGGTCATCAGTGCTCTTCAATTTTATACTTCATTTGACCTTTTCATAATTAGAGTGTCACTGATGCGTTTTGATGCAATACGTAACGGTTATTTTTTGACATAGATTGCTTTATCGTTCCCCGGCAATTCTTCTGCTCATTGTTAATCTTTAAAAAGTATTACTTTACTTTTTAAATATTCTGTTTCTTTGATATTTAAGCATCTGCACGATTTATCTATAATATATGTTCTTTTGCATAACATACTGAGTTTATCACTTTATTTTATTCTTGATTTATTTTTGCGATAGATACTTAGGGAGCTACCATTTGATTTGTATAGGGGTGGGGGGATAGGACGAAAAATGTTGTCCTGCATTTTTTTTTAGTTTAAATCTCTGTCCTGCCTTTTTATTTTTCACTCTATTCGGTCCTGCCTTTTTTTTATTAGTTTATCCTGACTTTTTTTACATAAATTGTCATCCTGCAATTTTTGTTTGCCCAAGTTGCTCATCCTGCTTTTTTATTTTACTCAAAACTCCTGTCCTGCCTATTTTTTTTCAAATTTCATCCTAGCCCCCCCCCCCCCCCCAATAAAAATCAAATGGTAGCTCCCTTATTCATGATTCTCGTCGTATCCTCATGAATTTTTTTTTTTTAAAGTAGAAATTTAATTTAAAGAAGCTTAAGCTTGCACCTATTTTGACAGTTTTTTCATCTACGTTTTTTTTATCATGAAAACAAAAATGTCCATTCTGTGTTTATTTTGTAGCCCTATCCTTCTTTATTATAAAGGTACACCAATTTGATTTTTATTCCATATGGAATCATAGAAAAATTGGTCTAAACTGACCTCCAAACCATCAATGATTCTGAAATGAGGAGTACCCAAATTGCTTCCATGCTTTAATTCACATAGTCAAAAGTCTAATAACAGAGCTTTTGTTTAATTTCTTTAAATATTTTGAACAATTGGACATTAGTCCATGCTTACTCTTCATTATTTTTTAAATGGATACTTGTAACATATTGTATTTGTTCATTTTACAAAGATGACGTTTTGATGACGTCGCATGGCGACGTTTCAGTACATTTTGCTTTTTCAGTAAATACTTCATCTGTTGATAGATACTGTGAACGTTTTGTGCATATCTAAATCGTTTTACCTATGTTGGAAGATGTGCTTAGTATCAAATCATAAAAAAACAAATTGTTTAGTCTCTAGAAAATCTTGTAAGATTTTTGCTGCTAGTTTTGCTAAATAGGTGCAATTTGGGTACTCGGTGCAATTTGGGATGATGTGTGAAAAAACGGGGAATATATACAACTATTATTTCGTTTTAAAATTGTCATCAAAAACACAACTCGGACAAAATTGAAATTTATCTGGATGAGAATGCGGATATAATTAGGCGAAAAAGCGCAATACAAGCAGACGTTGAAAATCGTACAGAAAATATATTTTTTTGTATAGAATGTAAAACTAGAGGCCCTAAAGAGCCTGTGTCGCTCACCTTGGTCTATGTGAATATTAAACAAAGGAAGCAGATGGATTCATGACAAAATTGTGTTTTGGTGATGGTAATGTGTTTGTACATCTTACTTTACTTAACATTCCTGCTGCTTACAATTATCTCTATCTATAATGAACTTGGCCCAGTAGTTTCAGTGGAAAATGTTAGTAAAAATTTACAAATTTTATGAAAATTGTTAAAAATTGACTATAAAGGACAATAACTCCTTAGGGGTCAATTGACCAATTTGGTCATGTTGACTTATTTTTAGGTCTTACTTTGCTGTACATTATTGCTGTTTACAGTTTATCTCTATCTATAATAATATTCAAGATAATAACCAAAAACAGCAAAATTTCCTTAAAATTACAAATTCAGGGGCAGCAACCCAACAACCGGTTATCCAATTCATCTGAAAATTTCTGGGCAGATAGCTCTTGATATTTCAGTGTAATAAATGTCACAAATTATGTCCAAAAATTGTTTTAAAAATGGCCAGGCAAAATTTATAATTAGTATGTCACTATGTGTGGAATATAGTTTTTTTCTATCTCTTGAACGAAGATTTTCAAAAAGGGGAAATAACGTTCAGCAAAAAGAGATCTACAAATAAGTCAGGGTGACTAAAATGGTCAGTTGACCCCTTAAGGAGTAATTGCCCTTTATAGTCATTTTTTACCAATTTTTCGTACTTTTTTTGTAATCTTCTCCTCTAAAACTACTGAGCTAAATTTAACCAATCTCAGTGTATGTAAAATGCGGATCCTAAAATACCATTTTCACTGTATATGCCATGCATTTCTGATGTAGAATAGTAAATAAACAGACGGAAAAATTATTATTTTTAAAGAAAATGAAGAAAAATAGTTCAAATTGATATGTTTAATAATTATAATTAATATATTAAGTTAGACAAAGTAAGAGATGGGAACGGGTTTTTAACGCGCCGAGAGCCATCTATACGTAAAATATATACCGAAATAGGTGAATATTTAGGACGTTATACGAACAAATCGTGCAGGTGATTAAAAACTAGCAGGAAAGATGTAGTTGCAGAAGAATATTGATTTCAACACAATTATTAATGTTGTATAACGTAGAATAGCTTTTGTTATTCAATTTGTCCATATTGTATTGAATTCCACTATGATGCTATCTTTATGCGAGTCATGTTTACTGTTGAATAATAATACTTTACCTTCATTTTCACTGTAGAGCGATTCATCAGTACTGTATATGCGGTGCATTTTCACTGTATGAATTTTATTCATATTTATGCATTAAGTTCCTAATTCAGCCGACTTGCTCAAACAATAATTAAAGTAAGAAAAGGATTTGATAGTGCTGACTTTGAGATGGAAAGTTTGATTGAACACTCCAATAAATTCAATAGAATTAATATTTATTTAAAATATAACACATCGTAGTCATAATATAACAATATGTGGATTTTCAGAGTTGAAAGTGTTTTAAATTAATGAAATATATTTTAAAATGCCTGCCCAGTTGTGACTTGGTGATTGAGACCTACTTCGCATGGGCGGCCCATTTCGATACATTATCTTACTCGGACAATCCCTGGCAAAATGTCCTTCTTTTCCACACTGAAAACATCCTGTTCCCCTATAAGGGCTTGTTGGTCTTTCTGGTGTAGGAGACCTATATGTACTCCTTGACCTCTGGTTTTCACCCTGATTTTGGTTAAGTATATTGAGAATCTTTTTCACAATAATTTTTGTCTCTGCAAGATCATCATCTGTTTTCTTAATTCTTTTCTCAATACTAGCACTTACCCCTCTTTTATCATCATCTTTCTCAACAACTCTTACAGCAAATGTTTCCTCTTCCTGCTCTTGGACATCTTCTGTATCTGAAAATGTAACTCTCTTCACTTCAGACTTCTTACCGCCCATAATAACTTTCTGGTTAGCTGCTGCACTACGTACAAATTGGACTGCTTGATCCAAGGATTCTGGGTTCTTGTCCATGGCAACCAAAGCAGCTCTTTTATCTAGACAACCTCTCAAAAATGCATCAGTAGCGAGCGTCTCAGCAAACTTCTCTGGAGTGTCGGGGTAACCATCAACCGCCAACTCCTGTGCCCTCTCTGCAAAATCTCTCAAATTCTCTTCATTTTCTTGCCTCAAATCCTGTAATAATCTACGTAAAATATGGGGTAATTCCTTTTTACCAAATTTCTCATTAAATTTCTGACAAAACAGTTTATAATTTGCCTGTAATGATTTAACCCTGTTACTGTAGTACTTCAGAGCCCTATCTCTTAAAAGTTCTATTAATTTGAACAATCTTTGTTCATCAGTCCATTTATATCTATCAGCTATGGTAGAAAACTGTAAAAAGTATGGTCGCCAGTCACTTCTGCCATCAAAAATAGCCAGCTTTGGAGCAGATGGACCATATTTGTCGGGAGTTGAAGGGGGTTTATAATTTACTCCTGATTTAGATTCCCTGTCAGTTATTACCTTTTGAATTCTAGCAAGAGACTCTTGCTGTTTTATTTGAGATTGCATTTTCTCTGTTTTTTCATGATACCGGTCTAATTCCTTATCTTTAATTTCTACCATTTCTCTAAAATGATTTAATTCTTGTTTTACCTTTTGTAAGTATTCATCCCGCTCTTGCTCATACTGCAACCTTTGTTGTTCCAATATGGCCAGGTTCTTCTCTCTCATCTGGTCAGCCTGTAACTGAAAACTAACTACCATGTCAGAACGATCCTTTTCAATACTAGATATTTTATCCCTTAGTAATGCTACCGTTGACGCAAGATCTTCCCCCGATGGCTTAACTTCTTTAAAAGTTATTAGATTGTCTTTTAATAAAGATGCCCAAAGAGTACTAGAAATTTCTGTAATATCAAAGATGCTGTCTTCAGTAAGTGTACCTTTTTCTTCTCTTGCCCGTAGTATGGCATTTGCTTTAGCCTCCCCAATGCCTTTTAATGACTTAAGTTGTAAAAATGTAGCTGTGTTAATATTCACTGGTTCTGTCATGATTGAATAAATCTATTTCTTATAAACTGAAATAAATATAAGACACAATGTTTTGCTATATAATTAATCAGTAACACTGACTAAATTGTTAACAGGTTAAGTTTCAGTAACACTGACACTTGCCTGTATCTCTTTGTCATTGACAATGACAAAGAAAAATGTATCAATCAAACTTCAGTTTCTAAAATGATTAAATAATTGTCCAATAAATAATCAGTGAAACTGACAAAGGATTATTGACAATTGTTTTAAACACTTAGAAAATTATCCGTATATTTCGTCAATTTCGAATCTTTTATTGTTTCAAAATTCAAAAAGAAAAATTTTGCCGCTACAAAATCATTTCCGGTATTTTCCAGGTGAGTTGAAACAAACTTCTGACACCAATATAGTATTTGCAACTAGACTGATATAATAAGTAAGGTTACCTTGAGTTATCCAAGTAAGTGTATGGCAAATGGCAGATACGAGTTGAGGATTAGACGTCTGTCTTCATCAAGCTCTCTGGTTATTCTGCAATGTTGGTAAGTACTCACCACAGGAAGTTGACAGTCGCACTATAGGTCAATGTCCGGGTTCGGTGATAATCAGATCCGGACAAGTCGATTACAACAAAATTCATCGGTTTCTGCAGTAGTCATTATACGCATGTGCAAACATATTTTATCATTGGATTTCGAGTATGGGTCTATTTACAAAGCAGAAGAATCATGTTATAGACATCAGCATCTTTATTTAAAGTGTAGTTATATTTATCCAATGCAATGACACTTCATCACTGAATACGTACATCTATCATGTCTATCGAAATAGAATGGAATAAAAAGGGATAAAAAACAACAATACTTTTCTAATATTTTTTTATAAATCACTTCTTGACCAATTTCAATGAGGTAGGGAAGAAATTTTTGATTTTGGGTCTGGTTTTAAATTGGCCCACAAGGTCCAAAATAAAACTTGAGGTTATTTGGTAGGCTAAATCCATACATGATTGTGTATATTATTTTTTTTTAATTTTTGGCCCATTTAACAAGTTTGTGGGGTCCAAACTGTCAAGAAATAAATTCTTTTGGATTTCAACAACAATTGAATATTTGGGGTACTTTGGCATGCTGAATCTAATCGTGTTTTTAAATTTGGGATTGTGGTGTTTGGGATTTTAAGTTATCGAAATGGTCCACATTGAGGTACAAAGGGTCCGACATTCAACATTTTTTTTTTATTTCATCAAAAAAGAGTCTAGCTTGAATGTTGTGTACATACTTACCCAAACTGTTCAAGGTTCGACCTCTGCGGTATTATCAAGGGTGCTCTACAACACGTACATCATGTACGGTACCAATGCTACTTTATCAGTTAACATTTTTGACAGATAAAGTTTGCCTGCACAACTTGACTTGTATTTCACGCTTTGATGACTTTGGATAATTTATATATGTCACATGTCGTTTCATTTTTTACAGTAAAGAACATGCAAGTAACAATCGAGCTAAAAACTATCTTTCCTTTAGAATATGGATATTGAAGCATTAGGGGAGCCAAGTGAAGATGAATCACAGAAAAAAGAACTAAAGTTAAGAAGGAGGGGTCTTCATACCAATGCACTTATTGCCCTTTCAAGACAAAATGGGTAGATAGTTTGCACAGGCATAAGAAGATCCACACTAATGAGTTACACAAATGTGACCAGTGTGCATTAAAATTTAAGACTTCTCAATGAACATAAAAACTGATAGCATGGAGAAGGCCTAATTTGTACTCATTGTTCCAAACACTTCAAAACCAGAACTGGGCAGTGGCCGATTCAGAACTTTTTGTAAGGCGGGCCCGATGGCTTACCTAAAGGGGGCGCTCCATCTCACGCTTCAGTGATTCCCTATATAACCATTTTTTTCCAGTTCCCCTGGATACGCATATGCTGGCCTGGCTTACCATATGAAGAAAGCAATAGGAACTTTTAATCACATCTGCTCGTTTTGTTTTAAAACATTAAAATGCTTCGCTGACCGCAGAGGTCGAACCCTGAACAGTTGGGGCAAATTTGGACACAATATAAAAGCTTGATACTTTCTGAATTTGGATTATGATCAAATTTAAGACGTTAATATATAGGTTTCTGACACAAGGCAAATGTGGTCGAAGATCTTACAAATCGTATGCGCAAAACTTTCAAAAATTTGAAATTAAAAAAAAAAATAATAGAGATATGAACTCGTTTAAACCATCAAACGAAATCCTAGTCTTTCCTTTGTGGTATTATAAATAAACCTTGTAGTACAATTTTAGAGAGATCCATACACTTTAACACAAGATATTGTCTGGAAACTAGAAACTATTTTTTTTGCCATTTCTGTTGTCCCTAATTTCTGCATGTTTGGGGCAATTATCCCCGAACCTAATCCTAGTCTTCCCTTTGTGATATTGTTCCTTGTGGTACAATGCCAGAAAGATCCAAAAACTTACACACAAAACTACAAAGTAAACATGATTGTTTGTTGTCCCGTTTTGTTCCTTCATTCCTAAACTGTTAGTACCATAACCCCAACAATGAATCATAACCTTCTACTTGTGGTATTGAACACTGTGGTACAATATCAGAGCAATCTAAATTCCTATACAAACTATATTTATAAGTAATTATCCTAAATAAAAAAAAAAATGCTTCTTTTATGCCCCTTTTTCGTAAACAGTTGGAACCATCATTCCCAAATATATCCCAACATTCCTTTTGTGGTATTGAACCTTCTTTAAGATTTATATAGATCCATTCACTAAAATTGAAGTTGTCCGGAAACCAAATGTGTCTTCGGACGACGCAGACGATGACGACATCATAGCAATATACGAACCGAAAAAAAAAATGTGTACGTACAAAAACAACACTTTGATGGCCATGTCAACAAGCCCTATATATGTAAGAAATGCGAGAGGTAATTTTTTTACAAACATAATTTGAAACAACATGCACCAAGAAAACAACAAAAAGTATCAGTGTGATTTTTGTAATCAGGAATTTGCAACTTCAAAAGACCTAGCGAATCATAAAGCAGGGAAACATGGCAATACAGTTCACATATGTCAATACTGTGGGAAAACGTACAAATGGCCAGCCAGTTTTTATAAACATATACAAGTTATAAAAATAAATAAATATTAAAGTAATCAAATAAGTTTTTCATTTGTTACAAGTCTAATTATCACATTAATCTACAATGAAAATTCATCGCATCTTCGAAAATTATACATCAGAAATGAATGCCATACAGTGATAATTTATCGCATCTATTAGGGAAATCGATCGCTTTTAATAATTTGTATTCAATATTATGTTGCTTTTATAACACATATTTGAACTTTGATACTGTTATTTTACATTAAAAAGACACATCATAATAAAAATATGTTAACTTTTAGTTTCAAATCAATTATTTTGGTATTTTCAAAACGTAAACAAATAAAGTTTTCCCATGATCCTTTATTCTACAATGAACATACTCGCATACAACAGTGAAAATGAACTGACTGGATTCGCACTTTATATACACTGAATCTTAGGTAGCAATACACAGTTAGGAAAAAAACTTAAAATTGACACTCATAATTTTTAAACACCCTCTTTCACCTCCTGTCTAACAAAGAAGGCTTTATATGTGTGTTATGCATGTATATACTTGTAGAAAGAGAATCTTGATTTCTAATGGTCATAAGGGTGAAATATAGTCCCTTTTGAGTGTAACCATGGCAACAATCTGCATTTCTTAGATACAAAATATAGCAAAAAAGGGGGGTGAACATGTCACAAAAGTCTCCAAAATTTGGTCTAAAGGAAAATTTCAATCAATTACAGTGATACCTTTCCTGGATCCATAGGTTTATATCTATCAAGTGGTCCAAAAAAATTC
Organism: Mytilus galloprovincialis; assembly: GCA_037788925.1. Taxonomy (NCBI): domain Eukaryota; kingdom Metazoa; phylum Mollusca; class Bivalvia; order Mytilida; family Mytilidae; genus Mytilus; species Mytilus galloprovincialis. The sequence continues at coordinate 2,087,328 of JAWDJN010000023.1, read as the reverse complement.
ATATGCATTTCTGCTCGTTTTTCCATAAAATTGAATTGAAAAGCTCGAGGCAAAATCTTTGTTGATAAACGGACTGTCAATCATATAAATGGCCTATAAAACATGTTAAAAACAATCTAAATGTTCATATAAACCCACTAAGAAGACTATATTATTCTTCAATTATCTAAAAATCAATTTTATTGTATAAAACTTTCATATTTAAAAAAATCACAGGGGCCATAATGCGAAACTAAACTTCTAACTGTGTATTGCTACCTTAGCTACAAAAATTATTAGGGTATCTAGTTTAAAAAATGTGTGCGATGACCCATTCAACCAATTAAGATGGCCGCCATGGCTAAAAATAGAACATTGGGGTAAAATGTAGATTTTGGGTTATAACTCTGAAACAAAAGCATTTAGAGCAAATCTGACAATCTAACAGAATTAAATTGCTTATCAGGTCAATTTCTTACTGCCCTGAAATTTTCAGATGAATTGGTTAACTAGTTGTTGGGTTGCTGCCCCCCCCCCCCCCCCCCCCGGGCCCAATTTGTAATTTTTAAAGAAATTTTGCCGTTTGTGGTTATATTGAATACTATTATAGATAGAGATAAACTGTAAAAAGCAATAATGTTCAGCAGAGTAAGATCTACAAATGAGTCAACATGACCAAAATGGTCAGTTGACCCTTTAGGAGTTATTGCCCTTTATATTCATTTTTTTTTAACAATTTTCATTAATTTGGTAAAGAGGTAAGGCCAATTTCCCCTCAATTCTTTTCATTCGATAAGATAGGTAAATCATGTTTTAAATAGCCCAATAGATGTTAATTATAGTACATTAAAATACGTCACATCATCTATTTCTATACCTTGAACAGGTATTCCTACAAAAAACAAGGCCAAGACTATTGATTTTTTATATTGATTTTATCTAATTGTTAACACCCTACATGCGCATAAGGTACCATACCACGTAACATGTCTTGGTAACTTGTCAAGACGCCAAATAATATTGAACAAATTCAAATGGGAGGTTGTTTTTCTCATTTTGAATATATGTATATCTGTACTTGACCTGGTCTTTTAAGGTTTCATTGTAGATAAGATAAGATAATATAAGATAAGATAATATATATTTTAACCGGAGAACATCTTGCATCAGCTGGCCATAGAACACCTTGTATTACTAACATATGTTATATGGCCTTTTATGGCAGTTTAACAAATCGACCCTTCGTTGTAATACAGATGCAACAGCTTCTTGATGTTTTACCTACTGGCAATCACGATTTGTAGTGTAATTGATATGTTCTGTGGTGTTGTCGTATTTTCTGATGACTTAGGTGCCGGTGTAGGGACGGTAGTAAGAATGAAGAAAGGTTATGTACAGGCACGGGTACTTTTTCAGTTTGACGTCAGTTGTTCCTTGCACATATGTTATCAATGTAAACACATTAATATAAATTAAGTCAAGAGTATGGACAGTCATAGGAATGCACGCAATAAGCGTTTTTTTAATAAAATGATTTATACTGTATAGTCACAATGAACCAGAATGCCTCTATAAATTAAACAAACATCCGAAAAAATATGATAGAAACATTAAAATCTAATATAACAACACAAAAATGCAAAATATCTTAATGAGATTCGAACCCTAGCTTGAAATCAATCTCTCATTTGTAGTTCTATGCTCTACTGATTGAGCCACCGCGGTACTTTACCATCATATTCTTAAGGAGCTATATCGGTACAATTTAGAGATGTTACATTTTTTTTCCATTAAAAAGGTGTTTTTTTATTTTTGTGTTTTATGTTTGTTTTTATATAATAAGGACACACTAAACCAATTTCATGTTTGAGAGAAAATGTTGTATAAATTGTCACGAAAAACATAACTGTTTTTTTGGTTTGAAATGTTCTTCTTGGGGGATTCCCTGTTTTTCCAACCTAAAACCACCCTAAATTCCGCATATTGAACTCTCATCCTTTTTGAGGGTTAAATTAAATATTTATCATACATATCATAATATATGTAAATCGAGATATTGATCAAAAGGCATTTTTATTTTTTGTTTTTATAGTAAATTTTACTCTGTTAGCACTTTTTCAAATTGGCCCTCCTGTGAAAAAAAAATCCGGACAAATTGGCCCTACCTCTTTTTTGTTTTACTCAAACCTTCAATACAAAATTATTTAAAGTTCAAGCAATTTAAAGTTAACACTTTTATTAAAAATAACTTGAATACATGCGGAACTTATCATGTTGGGCCAAAGACGATAAGTATCTATAAAGGCAATTATCAATTGTCTATATATAGAATGAAATTCAAAACAGTGTGGCTGTGGCCATTGATTGACACATTAAATTCATCCATTGACTGGGACAATTTACGTGAACGTGTGTCTGTAACGACCACTGTTCACGACGTACCTACGATAGACATTTAAACTGTGGGGTCACCAAAGGTTTCTTAACGCCTTTAATTATAAAATAATTCGAAAAATTAATCAGGAATAACCTTCATGTTTTGATTTATATAATTGATACAAATCAAAACATCGTGTTATTTCTGATTTAATTTTTCGAATTACTTTATTAAGGTGTTGAAAACCTTTGGTGACCCCATAGTTAAAAAGTACATAGTGAGCAGTGGTCGTTACGTACAAACGTTCACCTAAATTGTCCCAGTCAATGGATGAATTTAATGTGTCAATCAATGGCCACAGCCACACTGTTTTGAATTTCATTCTATAACAAACAAACAACTTTAAAGAAAATACCAAAACCTTTTTTCTTTTTAAAATAATTCAAGTATGAATACGAAAGAACACCAGTAGCAAATAAGCATCTGCCGAAAGTACACTTCATCCCAAAATTACGGTTTTTCAACAAAGATGTAGTATTTTGTCCTCTAACCTTTACTCTAAATTGAATTGAAAGAAAAAAATTAACAAGTTATATGTTCAGTCTTGTTTCAAAAGAGTTTTTACTTAATTACTCAAAGTATACCCTGTAAAATAAATTGATTCTCAAAATCCCCAATTTTTAACATAAATTAAAAACCCAAATTTTCCATAAATATAATGAACCTAGTAATGGACCCATTTTGTTTATCTCTGTATTTAAAGAAAATCATTTGAAGTATCCATACCAAAATTCTTTGATGTTAGTGCCTCTGTATTTCTAATTTTTTTGTGCAAAAAAAAAAAAAATTATGTCACTACCCCCCCCCCCCCCCCCCCCCCCCCCCCCTCTTTTTTTAAGGTTTTCTTGAAGGTTTTTTTTATTGTCAACCATAGGTCAGTTATTTGAACAAAGATATTCAACAAACACCAACGTCAATTTAACTTGTAAGTTGGTTTATATGTTTGAAATGGTCTGGTATGATAGCAAACATATGAAAAATTGGCCTACATGAACAGTTTACACCCCTAATATGACCCAATTTGAATTATCCGCCATTGATTTAAAATATGTTATCCCAGAGATATTTTTTCATTAATGATTAGCTAAATACCTAATCTTTAAGTGTAGTGAGTCATGTTTTGGCTATATTTCTGCAAAAAAAAATGTTTCAGGGACCAAATTTGGTCGAATTTTACTCTTTTTTGCTTAAAATCCCCAGTACCTAAAATAGCTATTAGCTCTGATATTTTATACTGTATATTTACCGTATATGATTTACTTTAATAAATATATTTTTATAAAGCATATTCTATTGTTCATTTAATGATAAACTATGTAAAGCTATCTGCCATAATAAATGAGCTGTTCATAATTGAAATTTGGGCATTTTGAGGTACATTTTTCCTTGGTTGCTAAGGAAATTTATGTTCCTTAGCAACCGACAAGAAGGACTGGGATGATTAAGATTTTAAACTGATTTTTATGAATAATACAACTAACCTTGATGTTAGAGTTAGTTTTTCTATCACATTATTTTTTTTATGTGGCCAGCTGTTGGTTGATGTTAAGTTGTTAAAATTTGAATCATTGCCTCTTTTTTTCAAAGAAATCGACATAGTTTTGAAAACGTAGACCGCGAGAAGCTTCTGGATTAGACATTTTGGTAACATATAAAGGCACGCAGAGTACAGACTCCAGCTTACATCTCCTACAGGTGGAATTTCAAGCTGGAAATTTTATATTTCGCAATTTCTTTTACTCGTATAAAGAATGCATATATAATCTCAAGATTTATTTTGAAAACAATTTTTCACAAACGACAAAATGTTGAACTTTGTGAAATTTTGCATACAGTTTGCAAGGTTTGTCCGACTTACTGAGCAAACAAGTCACACATTTACACCAAGCAGAGTACACTATACCAATGTATCTACCAAGTCAAGAAATATGACGGCTGTTTATCATTCTTTTGATATTTTTGAGATTATGATTTCGTCATTTGATAAGGGACTTTTTCGTTTTAAATTTTTCTTGGAGTTTTGTTATTTTATTTTTTAGAATGTGTATTTTATCAGGATCGTTTTTTTCCTCATAATTTTCACAAATAACAGAATTTTTAACCTTTTTTGACTGGTGCATCAAATGTGTCTTTTATAAACAACTATTTTCAAAATTGTATTGTATCGTCCCGAAAATGCATGAAGTATATGCCACTGAACGGTAAACAACCATCAAACCGAGCAATTAAAAAACTGAATCAAATTTTTGAAGTACTCTTTTTCTGCATGCTGCGATAATACCACCAAATTTTTTTAAGTGCTCTATTTCTGGATGCAGAGATGATACCACCATTGTCTGATACGATGGAGTTAAAAATCAGTGATTCGGATGAATCTCACGTGAAATTGTTTATGTAATTCTCACGAAAACTTTACAAAAATCTGAAGGTATTTTTCATGATTTTAATTAAATTTTAGAATAAATAAAAGACATTATTTGAATAATTTTATTAAAAAAAAAATAAGTGAATTTAACGTGTACAAAATTCCTTGATTTATGTATGAACTATTATCCTATATAATATTCACGTGGAACCAACCAGTTCAAGCAAGTTTCAAGTATATGCTAGTTTGATGTGAAAATCAGACGAGATTAATGTTAATTCATATGAATGAAATTCCATGTGCAGGACGAAAAAAAATTATATCTGTAGAATTTTATATTGCACTACTCGGAAATTTACGACAGGGGTTATAAAAAAATGAAATATACTCATTCAGATCCCGACACATATTTTGTTTACCATTTCTCTTAGAAAGGATAACATTATATTCTGTATACTATAACGTCACACGCTTTTAGTCAAATTCTAGGCCTATCGGTCAACTTTGAAGCCATTTATCTTAAAAACAAGGATGGTGACATATACGTGTATGGATTCAATATGCAATCCTGGATTTTATGTTAGTTTTTTGTTTTTCTCCGTATATAAGAAAATAGCCATTGGAAAATCTTAAAAGGTAAGCCGAAAAAAAGGCATTTTCCCTATATACCTAAGGGCACACCAATTTAATTCCTTGTTCGACGGACCCGCCCGCACCTATTTTTTTCAAAACAGATTTTTTTTATTTTTATTATATTCCCGCTTCCCGCATCCGGAAATGTAATCATGTCCATTTCCTGCACCGTTTTTTTTTTTGTAAATATAATAAAAAGATCTCAACATTTGTTTTTAAAATCACAGTAGAACATTTTATATAACGATTTTAAACCTATAAGCATCCCACAACACTGTAAATATCTGTGAGAATATGTGTTTCAGCATGAGTTGAGTGGGAGTGCTCTAAACTATATAACAGCGGGAATACCTGTACAGAACAAAACATTGGTTTTTCCCCCTGACTTATATTCCCTATCAAAAAATGTTCGTTGTTAAAATAAAGTACAAAGAACTTCTGAAGGGATTTGCCTTCAACTGCAATTATAATGTATGCTGAAGGTCATAACCGCTGCAGGTTTGTGCCTGTCCTGATTGATTCAGGGACCTGTTGTTCAGCAGTTATCATTTGTTGTTGGGTATTTTCCTGTTTGGAAATATAAATTAGATCTTTGGTATTCCTGTTCGAATTGTGTACAATATTAAGTTGTGGTCCCTTATAGCTTGCTGTTTGGTCTGGATCAAAGCTCTGTGTAAAAGGCCGTACTTTGACTTATGTTTGTTATTATCAGGTTATCCCTCAGACAAGGGCCTTGAAGGGGTCATTTTACCATGTTTACTGTTGTAGAAAAGAAAATAGAACTACTAAGGATTTGTATAGTGCTACTATACAAAACCTTTGAAAACTTAGAATTTTTTACTCAAAAAGAGGAGAAATACATTATATTTTTAAACAACTTTTCTAAAAGAGGGGTCCACTTAATATTTTGAATAATATTAAACTGTTAAAGTACATGTATGTAAATATGTTAACATGGTTAAAGTCCAGTAAAATTCTTGGACATGTTTTGACCATTTAATATCATATAGATATTATTAATAGTTCTTTGGGAAAATATTAGCCCTTTTGTACTAAAAGTGTTTTTACAAAAAAAAAATAATTTTATTATCTTATATTGACCCCTCATAAAAGGGATATTCATAACATTAAGGGGTTGTTCTGAACCTGATTATGACTTGGATGGAGAATTGTCTCATTGTCAGTCACACATAAATACTAGACCAAATTTAATTATTCAATTATCTGATTATTTCTTGTTGAACAGGGAAAAATACTTCATAAATTAAAGAAATGTCAAGGTACAAGTGATAAATCAAGTTTTGATATTAATAGTGAAAACCTACTAATTTATGTTTACAAAAAAAAAATTATCATCGCTCGCCTTAACTTTTTAAGCTTCGCCTCAAAAATTTGCAAATTAAATATTTTTTTATTAAAATTTTCAAATCGCTCGCTCGCCCCAATATTTGGAGTCCAAAAATCCGTAGAACAAGAAATTAAATTGGTGTGGCCTAAGTAAATTGTCGCCAAAATTGACGTTTTCCTATGAAAATTACAAAGAAAACAAAAAAGGTGACCCCTCATTTTTTATTACATATTCCGATGTAACTCGATTCAAAGAACACGTATGCCAAAAAGTTTGGAAATCGGGAGATATGCCATTCGATATCGTGTTACCTTAAATGAAACGCGCGTCAGGCTTACAAAGTTAAAGTCTGACATCTATGATAAGTTTATTCAATGCTTTTTTTTTGGTGAAATATCAGTAACGTTCCCTTTCTAACATCTCGTATATTTTATGCATTAGTAAAAATCACACTTTAAGTACTCTTCTTATCTGTTCTTCTTTTAAAGGGGCACTAGCTACAATATATATAAAAAATCTAATAATATATTATTTTATTTTTTTTGCTCAATCATTAATGAAATGGAAATAGTGAAATAATAATTCGCTTTTAGCAGCCAGTATGGTTTAATTTTGTCAAAATAAGCTAAAAAAATATTGATTATGAATTATTCACTTGCAAGTGAATAATTCAACCTCATTGAATCTATATTCATGTGAACTTAAATCTAACCTCATACCTTGAGATGGATAACATGTGAATTGTATGTGTAAAGTTATTTAAAGGAAAAAAATGTCAACATTGAAAGTGAAACAAATGTAAATAATTTGATTGACCGATTCGATCCGCAAAAACTCTTTCTTATACAGGTAAACACGGTGATAAACATTTTTTTCTTTCTATAATATGAAATTAAATGGACATAGAAAAATTCCAACGGCACGAGTTTGCTAAATCTATTTATATCTATATTTATGTTTACATCGCTTATATGGTAATCGGATGACGTTAGAGGTCAACTCGATAGGTAATTAGATGGCCTCTAGACTAAAATACACACGAAACGAAGCTTCGTGTTTTCATGCCTGTGCCCTGTTAAATGTTTATTTTAGACTTTTGATAGTTTGGATAAATGTTTTACATTGTTATCTTTATTATTAAACGAGAAGACCTCATTTTGTGTGTCGCTTCTCTTCTTTCCACAATAAATTAATCATCATACCTCTGTGTCCTATAGATACAGTGCATAGTCGCATTTGTCATCCATTCTTAAGATTATCCAGATTGAGCTATTTTGGGAGAAAACAAGAAAAAATGCATCCGGATATTTTTTCCGTCATTGAACGAAATTTTAAGTCAGACTAGACTTCCGGTTTGCGTTTTCTGTTTACAGTGAACATACATATACTACTAATAAAGTGTATTTCCATTCTGCTATCATTTTCAAGTTAACTATCCACGGCGGTTACAGTGTTTATTAAATAGAGAGGGTCTATAATATATCAATGACCGCCGTGGATCGATTACTAAACTGAGAATTGATAGGAAAAAGCAAATACACTTTATCAGAGACTACTATTATACTATAACACTGTGTTATAGTAGTCTCAGACTTTATTTTTAGTGGGTCTCATTGGGGTTTACGCGTGACGCGGGATGACCCAGTCGGAAATCAGGTTGAAATAGAACAAAAGAATCGAAGCTCTTTGTTAGAGAAGGCGATAAATGTTTACTGTATTGTTTACTATAGTGATAATTTTTTTTAAAGTTAATAGAAACAAACAAAATTGCAATTTTCTTCTCAATAACGAGGTGTTTTATTTTAAAAACACCATTTGCATATGTTTTCAATTTATCTAGTACATAGTTAAGCAGAACAATTAGATATCAAGTCGACGACATGGGTATCTTTCAAGTTGGATGAAGAAAATGCATAACCTCCGATTTTTTTGAAAAAATTACCACAGACGGAAAACATAGCAATATACTAGTTCAGTAATTGTCGAGTCTGCCCTTCCATTATGTGACTGAAGAAAAAATTCCAAAAAATGGGTAACAATTGTATCGAAAAGAGAAAGTCGAGTGCACCTTTTTATGTTAGGGCGTGTTTGAGTTGAGTATTTTGTCTTGATATCGTACAAAGTAAGAATATTCCATACATCGTCTCGCTTCAGATTATATCATTTTTATATATTATAGCTACAGGTTGACTTTATAACACAAAAAAAATCACAGTACTAAAAGATGAAATATATGGGTCAAGTGAAATACCTATCTGATGAGTCACAAAAACAAAGAAGGTGTGTTCGAATAGCTATTTTTTTACTGAAATGTACTTGACGACAGTCTTTCAAGTTGGATGATGAAAATGCATATCTTCGAAAATTTCTATTTTTTTGTGTGTGATAACTAGGGTTTATAGTCTTGATACACTAAACAAATCTAGTCGTAATGGTGCAATGTGGATACATTTATCGGTTTCCAAGAGCAAAATTGGTAGCGCGTCATCCCTACAATGACTTCCATTTCTACGATTGTGAAAATGAACTGGCGTAATGGGGAGATAATTTTGACGAAGTAGAATCCTGACTGGACCGCCGTGGATCGATTACTAAAACTGAGAATTGATAGCAAAAAGCAAATACACTTTATTTATAGTGGTCTCATTGAGGTGTAACCGTGACGCGGGATTGCCGATTTTTTTTTAAGCGTGACATGTGAATGTCAAATTATTGTACCGTGAAAACGGAACATGAAGTATAGCGGGACATGGGAAATTACAAAAAAATGAGAATGGCTTACGTACATACCCCCCCCCCCCCCCCCCCCCCCCCAATGAGACCCCTTTTATAGGAATGAATATACAGATAAGCGCTAAAATTATTCCTGTGTTATCAAAATTAATAGAAAACCAAAAAATATGGAATCATTGGAAAGAAGGAGGAGCCGGGCAAGAAAAACAATTGTCCTGTCCCAAAGTGCCTATGACTTGATACCTTTTCTGAAGTTATCCAGTCATTAAATCTTTTACAAAAAATCATTGATTTATAAACTGAGAATTGATAGTAAAGAGCAAATACCCTTTATGTATAGTAATGCATGTTAATAATATACTAAATGTATGTTCATATTGAAATTAATAGAAAACAAAAAAATTGGAAATTGGAAAAAAGGAGAAGGGGGGGGGGGGGGGGGTGTACAAGAACAATTGTCCTATCCCCAAGCACCTATGACTTTTGATACCTTTCCTTAAAGTTTCCAGTCACTAAATCTTTTACAAAATTCTTCCTACAACAGTTTACATACTTTCAACCACGCTCTGAATGTCCGCGATTTTGCGGGTGTGACCGATTTTTGAGTCATATCCAACACTTCCGGTTTTAAACCTTAAAAGAGGGTGGTAAGGGTTATTTTCGTGCAACGTGTTTTGCCACATTTTATTTCATGTACAGCCATGAAAAGGGTTCGTTCTTCGCCGTGTTTCGTGAAATCGATAAAGAGATCAACATACAAGAAATTTTTAATTGTTCGTTTATCGTGAAATGTCTATTTATTTTATTTCGCGTTCTTCCGTGTAGATACCACCCATACTTTCCTCTTAAACATAACTTTCATAATTGCTCGGGGATAGGACAATTATTTTCGCGTTATTCTGAAGGTATACAATGATTATAACCCTATTATATAGAATATATAAAAAATGAAGATGTGGTATGATTGTCAATGAGACAACTCTTCTCAAGAGACAAAAATGACACAGAAATTAACAATTATAAGTAACCGTGCGGCCGTATGTTCGCAGTAGACAGAAATGCGAAAATTCAGGAATTTATCACAAAGCAAAACAATGACAGACTTTGGAAAAGGGAGAGGGCTTAAAATAATTGTCCTGTCTCCAAGAGGCTATGACTCAGTTTGATACCTTTGCTGAAATTCTCCAAACATAAATCTTTCACAAAAATTCATCCTACAACAGTCTGCATACAACCAAGCTCTATATTCCCGCGATTTCGCGGGTGTGTTCTAGTAAATCTAATATGAGAATTAGATTAAAATTGGTGAACTTGAATCCTCACTGTTTATATTACAATTTTATGTGGAATTCCAAATTTACTTATACCTTCTGCATGAACAGTGGGTTATGTTCAGCGACGGTAAACTAACAGTACGTATTTAAAAATAAAAAAGTAAAAATATCGATTAAGAATGAAAGAAAAGTAATTATGTAGAACTAAAAAGAATAAATTATGCAATGAGGGCAATAATTCCTTATAGGGTCAATTGACCATTTTGGTCATGATGACTTATCTGTAGATCTTACTTTGCTGAACATTATTGCTGTTTACAGTTTATTTCTATCTATAATAATATTCAAGATAATAACCAGAAACTGCAAAATGTCAGTAAAATTACCAATTTAGGGGCAGCAACCCAACAACAGGTTGTTTGATTCATCTAAAAATTTCAGGACAGATAGATCTTAACCTGATTAATATTTTTACACATTGTTCAATTTGCTCAAAATGCTTTAGTTTCAGTGATATAAGCCAGAAACTGCATTTTACCCCTACGTTCTCTTTTTAGCCATGTCGGCCAAATTGGTTGGCAGGCGGGATCATCGGACACATTTTTAAACTACATACCCTAATGATGATTGTAATTAAGTTTGGTTGTATTTGTCTCAGTAGTTTCAGAGGAAAAGATTTTTGTAAGATTACAAAAATTTGTTAAAAACTAACTTTAAAGGGCAATAACTCCTATAGAGGTTAATTGATCATTTTGATCATTCAGAATTATTTGTAGATATTACTTTGCTAAACATTATTGCTGTTTAAAGTTTATCTCTATCTATAATAGTTTTCAAGCTAACAACCAAAAACTGCAAAATTTCCTTAAAATTACTAATTCCGGAGCAGTAACCCAACAACTGGTTGTCTGATATTTCTGAAAATTGCAAGACAGATAGACCTTTACCTGATGTACAATTTTACCGCATGTCAGATTTTCTCTAAATGCTTTGGTTTTTGAGATATAAGCCAACATTTTCATTTTACCCCCTATGTTCTATTTTTAGCCATGGCGGCCATCTTGGTACGCGGGCCGGGTTTCGAACAAATTTTTAAAACTAGATACCCCAATGATAATTGTGGCTAAGTTTGGTTGAATTTGGCCCAGTAGTTTTAGAGGAGAAGATCTTTGTAAAAATTAACAGACGACGAAGGACGGACGCCAAATGATGAGAAAAGCTCACTTGGCCCTTTTGACCAGGTGAGCTAAAAATTTACACTTCAAGTTCATGCATTGAGACCTTTCTGTACTAATATTATGATAATACAATTTATAAATACAGTCGTTACAGTAATACCTGAAACTTCTCCTGTAAAACTTTCTTGTTTATCGAGACATCCCTGTATGTGATCACATCTTCAATACGAAAAAAATGCACATGTACTGCGAATTCATTATTTTTCATTGGAAACCAATTTTCGTGGATTTCGTGGGTACAGGTAAACCATAAAATTAAATGTTCAAGAATGATCAATTTTATGTAGGCGGGTATGCAGGTTTCGGAGAAACCACGAAATTAGATATCCAAGAACATGCAAATTTTTCTTAATCCACGAAAATAAATGAATCCACAGTATACAAAATACAAAAAGAAAAAGAAACAAAATAATGGTAAACATAGTGGTAAAAGTTAAAAATATACAATTTTGTTAAAAATACAATGACTCTTTCTCTGTACAAGTTAAAAGGGGAAATATGCTAGACATACTTGCTTCAAGAACTGTGATGAGACTATTAAAGCTTTTAATTTTCACCTTGTATCTATGTACGTGTCGGTCATACAGTTTATAGACAGGTTGTATATTTTCCTATGGACACCAAGTGTGTCCCTTTTATAAATAAAATAGTAAGCTTGTTTCTGCTATGAATCAGTGTTCTTTGTCAAACCCAGTAAAGATCACGTCGTGTGAATCTTATCAATCTGAATGTGATCTACCGAATAAGACTTACCACAGGGTTTTCTCTTACATGAGTAACACGACGGGTGAAACATTAGGAGCAGGATATGCTTACCTTTCCGGAACATCTGAGATCATCGTGAGTTTTTCGTTGGCTTCATGTTACTCAGTCTTTTGTTTTTTATTATGTGTTGTGTACTGTTGTTTATCTGTTTATCTGTTGGTCTTTTTTTCTTTTTTAGCCATGTTGTGTCAGCTTAGTATTTTCACATTATGGTCTGAATGTTTTTTTGGTATCGTCCACCTCCCTTTCATATGGTTAAATGTCTACTTTGATAAAAATGGAGATCTAAGTGCAATGGTCTTTTTCCCTATACAGGCATGATACGAGATTTCTACACTCGACGAGTTTTTGTCAGAACTACTCTGTTCTATCTCCAACTCTCGTTGTATTATTATAAACATACTGGCCTTAGATGATGGCGTAAGAGTAGAAAGTAAAATCAACTCATGACATGTCTCCAAAAGAAAGCGACCGATGCTTTATTTATATAAATTGTTTGTCTAATATAAAAACAATCGAAAAAAGGGTTTGTCTTCATGTCCATAAATTCTGTTCTTTTATAAATTTTTATGTCTTGGCCAAATATTTATGATTTTGAGCTCTTAAACTTTAATTTAAATGTTAACCACTATTTATCGAATGAGGAAACATCGTTATAAGATTCACATGACGACATGTATAACTGTTAAAATTGATTTATAAGTCAGGGATATCATTTCTGAAAAAAAAATTAGCTTTTTAACTTACAAAGTAGGGGGTGGGATGAATCATTATATTTGGAACAACTTTTCTAAAAGAGGGATCCACTTACTTTTAATAATAAAGAAGCAAGTCCATGAATATTACACAATTCTTGGACATGATTTGACCATATCATACCAGATAAATCTATAGTTCTTTGGGAAAATTTTCTTCACATATACCCCTCCTAAAAGGGATGGTCATCACATTTAGGGCCTACCCCTCATTTTAGTGGTTGTTCCCAACTGTTATTCATTTTGAGGTAGCATTCAGTAACTGCAAGTGCTTTGTGCAGATCTTAAGAAATTAAAAGTTTGCAAGACATTGAAAAAAAAAAGAAGATAAAAAAAAACTTAGCTTCAGTTGACATTGTTTCCTGTAGCTACAATCTCAAACTCTATAAGGGACTTCGATTAATGTAAATATCATCGACCCTTCGTGTCCCAATTGCTATCGTGTAAAATAACATGTGTCTGCATTTCAGATTCCAATGGTGTTTATCCTCTCGCCTAAAAAAAGGGAGGGGATCTTGTAACGGTTCTGTATGTCCGTCCTTCCATCAAGGTCAGAGTAAGACTTGTAATTTAGTGGTTTTAATAGAAAACAAAGGATATGGATTGTCCATCCTAGACACAAAATCACTTAATGCACAACAAACAAACAGACACACACACACACACACACACACACACACACACACACACAGACACACACACACACACACACAATTGTTACACCATAAAAGAGACATCTGTCATGCCATAGAATGACAAGAAAAAAAGAAGAAAATTTAATGTTAAATATAAATAAGAAAGTCTGAGTGTCGTTTTTATCTTGAACACGCAATAAGACGTTTAAAGACAGTCAGGGTAGTTTGTAGTTTTATGGAGAAATCAATGGAACTAACTAAATCAAATTAAATTGTTGAATTGTGTGCTGGATTTGTAGAAAGACAAACTGGGTTATTTTCGTGTTAAAAATACTATCCAATCATACAATGCCTATGTTAATAGACAAGTGACCACAAAATCCACAATTTGCATTTTAAAATAAATCATCGCACATTCATCTTGTGTAAATGGGGAACTAGTATTTTCTAAAATAAGTTATTTTATTCTTATTTTCCTATTAAATTTTTCCAGAATGAGAGTAAAACGATGGTTTGTTTACATTTGGTGATAAGGCGGGACAATAAGCTTATTCTTTTGTCTTATGTAAGAGTTCGTTGATTCTGCAAATAAATTAAAAAACATGTCCCCCTTTTTCCAAAAAAGGCAAAGGTTTGCCTTATTGTTTTATCATTTTTTACATTCTTTAATCAAATAATTATAATTAAATGTATGGCTAAAGTTATCTTCAATAGCCCACGTAATTTAGTTTAAAAAAATTCACATTTAATTAAATGATTTTTTTTGGGTCTTTAAAATTATCGATTGATTATATCTTTCATACTATATACATAACGTTATTTCAGTGGCTAAAGCCTCGGTCACACCTTACCGGATAGCTCGAACGGACGCCTAACGGATAACTTATTTTCAATCCGTTCATGTCCGTTAGACGTCCGTTCGTATCCGTTAGACGTCCGTCCATATCCGTTGCATGTCCGTTAAGCGTACGTTTTATCCGTCGGCGTTCGTTCTGTCCGGTGGAAAATTTTGAGCATGTTCAAAACTTTGAACGGACGTCCAACGGATAAAATGTCCGTTGAACGTCCGTTAGGCGTCCGTTTTGTACGGTACTCGTCCGTTTCGTTTCCGTTTTGTATCCGTTACGTGTCTGTTATACATCCGTTGGAGGTCTGGGAGATAAATTCACCAACGGACTTCTACCGGACTTTTAACGGATAAAACGGATGTTGAACGGATGAGAAACGGACTTCTACCGGACGTATAACGGATAAAACGGATGATGAACGGATCTGAAACGGATAAATGCAAATTGAAAATTTCGCGTCAGAAATGCCAATTATTGGTATGTCAGATTTCTTAAGGTTCATGAATTCTTATTATTTATAATCGATCTTAGAGTATAGGCACGTCTTCACAATCAAGCAGCTCTTTTTCAGGCCAGACACTACCCTTTGGCGGAATTTTGAAGAATAAACCAAAACGAGTTACACAGAAACAATTTAATTTTTTGCGATGTACATGTATTATTATTGTCGCCTTAATTTTTCCGTATATCTTGTTCATCCGTTTTATCCGGTACGCTTCCGTTAAGTGTCCGTTTTATGCGGTACTCGTCCGTTGGATGCACGTTCGACATCCGTTCTGTGCGATACGTGTCCGTTTCTCGTACGTTGCATATCCGGTGTGTGTCCGTTATGCATCCGTTACACGTCCGTTTTATTCGATCAGTACATCAACGGACTCCCAACGGATAACAATTTTGTCAACGGACAACTTTTATTTTCATCCGTTAGTCGTCCGTTCGTGCTATCCGGTAAGGTGTGACCGAGGCTTAACGGGTAATAAAAAACGATTCAGTATATCACGGGTTGTAAGGTCGTCATATCGAGGAGCATTTAGTACAGTGATTTTGTCATAATTTGTTAAGTTGGTCATGGATAAGTTATGTAACTTCCCAAAACGATTGCCTCAGTTCTTTCCAAATGAGCAAATAAAAGGCAATTTAAATTAAATGTTTAAATCTATATTGTAAGTCAAACTATCTAAATTGAAATTGTTGTTTTAAGAAATTAACCCAGAATAACCAAGATATCCAAATTGATATGGTTTGGTTAAGCGATTGACATGGTTAAGTTAAGAGTCGAGATATTCGTCATAGTTTTGGTTACATTTGTCATGGTTTAGATCAACATTAATACAACTTTGTGGCACCTTAATATTGATAGTTTGTTTGAATACGATTGTAAAAAATTAAAGTAACACAATTTACTAATTGACTAAAGAGGGAAAAAGTCTTTTGACCAAATTCGGTGGTCGTAAGCGGCAAAAAGGCCGGGCAAATCCTACATTTATATATTTTTTTACCCCGCGTAACGCCTTGCAGGGTCAATGGCAATATTTGGCGTTTGTATTTTCGTCCGTCCGTCTGTGCGTTCATCCGTACGGTCTCACGTTTACATCACGTTGTTATATAATAAGCAATACGACGGGTGCCACCTGTTGAGCAGTATCTGCTCACCCTTCCGGAGCACCTGAGATCACCCCTAGTTTTTGGTGGGGTTCGTGTTGTTTATTCTTGAGTTTTCTATGTTGTGTCATGTGTACTATTGTTTGTCTGTTTGTTCTTTTTATTTTTAGCCATGGCGTTGTCAGTTTATTTTCGATTTATGAGTTTGACTGTCCCTCTGGTATCTTTCGTCCCTCTTTTACAATTAATATATTCTTGTCGGATTTTTTATGAAACGTATGTCATAGTTTTTTTATAATAGTTTTGTTCAAAATTGCATTGTTAGCACTCTTAAATGTACAATTCTTGACAGAATTTTATGGAACTTACATCATAAGTTTATATTAGCAATGCATTGGACGAATTCAAAAATTAGTGCCGATCAATAAATTTTTAAAGAGTGGTGTCCCTTAGAAATATAATGACATGAAGAACTGCATTTTAATCGCTCTCATATGTACAATTCATACCCAAATTTAATGAAAGTTGAATTATAGGTTGATATAAGCGATATTTTGGACTGATTTGAAAATGAGTACCGAAAGATTATTTTTTTCTATCTAAAGCTGCGGTCATACCTACCGGATAGCTCTAACGGACGCCGAACTAGTGAAAAAATGTTTTCCGTTAAGCTAGGGTCACACATTCACGATTTTTACTGCCGTCCTTAAAATTTGTCAAAAGTCTGATCAAGATCCTGTGAATCGTGAATGGAAATTCAAACTTTAATTAAAATTTGTAAAACAAATAATTTAATCACGACAACAATCAGATATTGTTCAGGAAGCGTCGATATTCAACCGTTTCAAAGCGAATTTATCACGATAATCCCGTTCTCAATCCGATTCTAATCCAATTTGTATCTTTCTCCAGGTAAAATTCGACCGAGTCTGTCACGACTGCGTCCCGATTCTACCGAATGTAATCCGACAGAGATAAGACAGTGACCAGACAGTAAACCGACGCTGACGGAAGTTATCCGTTCAAAATTTGTCGCCATACTCGGGATGATCGGGTACTGTCGGAACGTAATCCTATCACGGTCCGCTCTATCGCATTGCAAACGGCTTTGTCTGGTCTCAGTCGTATTGTATTCTGTAATTGTCGGGACTCTGACGTGGGTATCATTGACGAGTTTCGTATTTATAACGGGACTGTTCCGGAACGGTTTCGGCAACAACGGTTCGCAATCGACAAGATCTGGATGCAATCTGAACTCAATCGGCAGAAGAATAGCAATGAAAAATTTCTCCAGATCATTCCCGTCTCACAGGACACCGTCCGGAATACACAGAACATCGTTAGGATTTTGATCCGATACAGCAGAATCTGTCACGACATAGTCACGATTATAATGCGACTACACAAAATCGGCTGAGTTTCCCCGAATGTTACGGGACGCACATAACTGTCGGGGTGCTTTGCCGAACTATTCGGATCCTTCCCGACCCGTAGGAATCTGATACGAACTTAAACGACTGCGTTCAGACAATGATAGGACATTCCAGATAATTAAGGATAGTATTCCGACTTTTTTACATTTCGTGTCGTATCGCTGTCTGATCTCAAACGGGAGCAATAATCGGCAATGTGTGAACCCCGCATTAATGCGGGGTTCACACATTGCCGATTATTGCTCCCGTTTGAGATCAGACAGCGATACGACACGAAAACTGAAAAAAACTGGAATGTCCTATCATTGTCTGAACGCAGTCGTTTAAGTTCGTAACCGATTCCTACGGATCGGGAAGAGTTCGAATAGTTCGGTGAAGCACCCCGACAGTTAGGTGCGTCCCGTAACATTCGGGGAAACTCAGCTGATTTTTTCTAGTCGGGTTACAATCGTGCCTATGTCGTGACAGATTCTGCTGTATCGGATCAAAATCCTAACAATGTTCTGTGTAATCTGGACGGTGTCCGGTGGAACGGGACTGATCTTGAGAAATATTGCATTGCTGTTTTTCTGCCGATTGAGTCCATATTGCATCCAGATCTTGTTGATTGTGAACCGTTTTTGCCGAAACCGTTCCGGAACAGTCTCGTTATAAATACGAAATATTCGTCAATGATACCCACGTCAGAGTCCCGACAATTACAGAATACAATACGACTGAGACCAGACAAAGCCGTTTGCAATGCGATAGAGCGGACCGTGATAGGATTATGTTCCGACAGTACCCGAGTATGCCAACATTTTTCGAACGGATCACTTTCGTCAGCGTCGGTTCACTGTCTGATCTCTGTCGGATTACATTCGGTAGAATCGGGACACAGTCGTGAGAGACTCGGTCGAATTTTATCAGGCGAAAGATACAAATCGGATTAGAAGCGGATTTTGAACGGGATTATCGTGATAAATTCGCTTGGAAACGGTTGAATATCGACGCTTCCTGAACAATATCTGATTGTTGTCGTGATTACATTTATTTTTACAAATTTTAATTAAAGATATCATTTCCATCCACGATTCACAGGATCTTGATCAGACTTTTGACAAATTTTAATCGGGAATGGTCCTGTCAAGGACGGCAGTAAAAATCGTGAATGTGTTACCCCAGATTTACGGACACTCACAGGATATGCAACGTACGAGAAACGGAAACTTACCGGACAGAACGGACTTCAAATGTACATCCAACGGACGAGTACCGTATAAAACGGACACCTTACGAAAGCGTACCGGATAAGAAGGATGAACAAGATAAGGGGAAAATTAAACTTAGCGATAATTATAATACATATCTTTCATGACTAAGCAATGATGTTGCCCACCTCCTTTGTCTTATCCTTCTTATCTTCTCGACAACTAGTAGGTTTATATTTGAAACATTTAAGTTCAGTCGGACATGAATTAGAGATGCTCGATAGTGAAGACATGCTCTTACTTCAAGATCCAAGCATAAGTAATGGACTTTCATGACACTCAAGAAATCTGACCTGTCAATAATTGTCATTTCTGAGTGACACGAAATTTTTAATTAGCATTTATCTGTTTTGCTTTTGGTAGGTGTCCGTGATCCTTCCGTTTATGTCTGTTTCCCATCCGTTTTATCCGTTATACGTCCGGTAGAAGTGCGTTGGTGAATTTGTCTACCGGACCTCCAACGAATCTATAACGGACAAGTAACGTATACAAAACGGAAACGAAAAGGACGAGTATAGTACAAAACGGACGCCTACGGATGCTAAGCGGACATGAACCAGATATGAACTGACGCCTAACGGGCATGAACGAATTGAATAAAAGTTATCCGTTCGAGCTATCCGTTAAGGTGTGACCGAGGCTGAACTGTTACGTTTGCAACTCTAAGTAGACAATTATCATTTCTCACGATAATTAACCCCGGTAGAGTCCACCTACTTAGAAATGATACCGTCCATGATACAATAACTCAACTATAAAATTAAACAAACCATATCAAGAAGACACCATAATGTCTTCAAATATCAGTTTAAACTTATTCATGTAGTAGACTGTAGTGAAATTTATATGAAAATTGATTTCAAAGTGTCACGGACGATAACAAGTTCGAATTAGTCCATAATGTCTATTTAAACGAACGAATAAAAGTGATTATGTTTTTTTAACTCGTTAAACTATTTTTTCTTGTACATGTGTTGTATGCCATAAAGTTCCGATATAAAAAAAAAAAGCTCTGTCGGTTAAGTATTTAGTATGACAAAATGTACATTATTACATGGTCTACAGTCTGTGATGCACTGGCTGTTGTTTTTTCCTATGTATTATATTTATTGTTTTGTTTTGGACATAAGTCAGGCTGTAAGTTTTCTTATTTCAATTGCTGTATCTTTAATTTTGTCGGAGCCTTCAATTACTTACTAAAAGGTAGGAGTTTTTTTAATTGCTGAAGGCCGTGCGGTGACCTAACATTTGCGTCATTTGTATTACGGTGGATAGTTGTCTCAATTGGAAATCATACTGTATTTACTTACTGTGTATTACTATGTGCTTTCTTAGGTCATTAGATAGTGTATTCAGAATACACCATATTTAAAGAAAATTCTATTATTGAAATTCATATATTATATACTACTCTAGTGGTCTCTTTATATGTGCTTGTTCTATAATTATGATAAATATAATGATAAATTTTATTTTTAACTGTAGATGACTTATTTTCTAATAGGTGTAATTTTGCAAGTAAAAGATCATCTTTAAATTTAAAACTCAGATCTATTCGTCTGGGTACAAAACAATAACATTAGAAAATAGCGACATTATATCGACTAGGATAGAATAGGATAGAATGGGTTAAACACGAAAAAATTATCAACGAAAATATTGTTAAACAGTATTTTAATAGTTGTACACAATGTTGTCTGTTCATTTGGATCGTTACACTTCCATCATGTACGACAGGAATCACATAACTGAACTATGTCGAACATGAACTTAACCATGACACTAGTGAACCAAACCATGACACCGAATTTTCGGTAATCTTAAATTGTGTGCAAATGTAGGCTTTTTTAGGAATAATTGACGGTAGATTTATACCATAACGAAATATGGGATCTAACAGACAGTGAAAAAATAACTGTACTTTATGCATTTGAAACGAACAACAACATATAAATTTTGACATACACAAGCTTTATTCTGTGTCAGATTATAACTACATTTGTATATGATAAAAACTTTATTGGACTTACAAAATAGCAATACACAAAGGTACTTACCATCTTGGATTTATATACAGAGGTTCATTTAGTAAAAAATTCGATTGTTTATATTGTGTCATTGATTGTCAATAAAAACTCTTAACACAATCATGTTCAACTTAACCAAACTATGACAAAATCGCTGTACTAAACGCCCATCGATATGACGACCTTTCTACCCGTGTATATATACTTTTGGAGATGACCCCACATCATATTGAATTCATCTTCCATGAGCGCCAACTTTAGTACACGTCTAATTAGTTAAAACCGATACCAAATATATTTCAACGATTTGGCTAGGAAGTTTGGTTGTGCCTGTAGAACTCTTATTCATAACGGGAAATCACATTCTAATTCTTAACGGTGTAGTTGATAATAGTGCCCGTAAATTTAGATATGTTCCATTTTAACTAATTGATCCTTTGAATAACATTATTCCTTGGTAGCAACGATTGGTTCTTCGATGTTTATTTGACTTTTTTTTTTATCGCTGTTGTGTGACAATTTTGATCGATTTACTCGGAGAATCACAATTCTTAGAAAAACGTTTGGATGCATATATCGTTTTTATTTGATTGGTTTATATTTACATATAGAAAGTTTTGATTACCAAAAACTTGAAGCAGAAACGTTATATATTAACATTTAAGTTCTTAAAAACTTCCATTCATTGTTACTTTTCGAATGTCGGAGCACCGCCACTTTACAGTCTCCCGAATGAACAAAACATTAAAAAACTGTACAGTTCCGTTCCCACACTGTGTATATGATATAGCCATCTGAATGTTTGTTATATAATTTTCAGTTATACCCAGAAATCATTTTTCATGTATTGACAGTTGACGTTCCGTCGGATCATAATTTAGGGCACTGCAAACACATTAACGTGTACAATTTGACAACTACAGGAGAGTAGGAGTGGACTGAATAGTGTGAAAATTGAAAGTACGTCTGGAAGTGACAAGAACAAGTGGGGTCTGGGATTATTTTTTTTATCGAGGAAGTTGTAGAAGTGTGTTATATATATCGAAAAAAAAATATTTAATTCTGCTAAAATGTTGAGGCTTTTACAAAAATACAGGGATAGTCGACAAAATCAATCAGATCAGTTTTAGTGAGGTAAAAATCTGTAAGATAAAAAAAGTGGAGAAGGGATTAATAATTATTTGTAATTGATATACTAACAGCTGGGTTCCAGTGCAATTGCAACTGATTGCACATTCTTTTCCATAAAATCCATCTGTACAAGGACTGCAAGGCCTACCATCTAGTGATTCAAATCCGTTAAAACATTCTGTTAAAAGAAAAATGTGTGTTTTTTTTACATAAAAATGTCACACTTCATTGATGTTACAGGTAACACCTATTTGAAGAGTTTTCTCGTCGAATAACACAGCTGAGATCAAGCCAAAGATTGATTCTCCTCTAAGAATGTATCATTTAGGAGTAAGTGAAAAAACTGCTTGTTACAAAGTTAGAATAATATGTATGGTATACCAATGAAATAATCCCAAAACTATTCAAGATCTTTCCCGATATTATTATCTTTCTTAACAAAGTACAAACTTAATATGCATCAACCAACGACAATCACTAAATAACATTTTTTTTGTTTCTTATGCATCTTATACATTGTATATATACTTGCTTTATTGAGATAATAGTAAGCAGTCTATGGAAAAAGCGAATCGATAAAAACTTTTCTTATATAACATAGCGATATTGTCTTATATCAATTGTAAATATGCAGACATTCCATGCGGAATATGTTGTTTTCGGCAACGAGAAATTAAGAAAATACTAACTGTTTAACTTATAGTTCAAATATAAACAACAATTGAGTCTAAATATACATTCAGAAGTTAGTTAAAAGCAAAAGTTTATGTCCGTGCAAAATTTGAAGTGCTGTGTTTTTCTTATATACATAAATAAACAAATGCTATTAATTCTAATATCAATGCGATACTTTTAAAATATCATAGCAGTGTTTTTGTTATATCAATATTAGTACTTATTAGTATTAATATTAGACTGCTGTACCCATATTTTGACAATTTTACCTATTATGTCTGTTTTGTTCACGCATCGTTGTAAATATAACATAATTTGATGAGACTGTCATACACGTGAGAGGTTTAGCGATATAAATCCACTGGCAGATTTAATCTACCATTTTCAAAATTTGAAAATGCCAGTACCAAGTCAGAAATATGACAATTGAATTTTTCTCGGAGTTCAGTATTTTTGTGATTTTACTTCTTAGTAGTCATGGTAGTATTGTCTGTAAATAAGCAGTTTTAAGACCATTGCTTTAATTCAAATTGTTTTTGGTAACATCTTTCAAATGTTTTAATTGGTTTTGGAAGCAAAACTAATCAATTAAGGGTTTTATAAACAATGTCGTAATTAAATAGCTAAGTATCAAAATTATTGTTCACATATATATAACATCTAGCAAATTTCATAATGAACGCATCGAAATAATATATATCCGATATTCTCCCAACGCACGCATGGAAGACTTTCTTTATTGGTTACAATGAAACTAACTTGTGCCAAAGATGAACCATACTGTCCTCGTTCAGATTGATTCGACAAAATCTGACCTGTACTTTTGAATCTCGTTTTTTATACAAATTAAACCGTAGGTTTTCCTGTTTGAATAGCTTAACACTAGTATTTTTTTGGGTCTTATATAGCGTGGTGTTCGCTGTGAGCCAATGCTCTGTGTTTAAGGTCGTACTTTGATCTATAATGGTTTACTTTAAATAAATTATTACTTTAGTTTAAACAATATTTTATTCAAATAAATTGAATTGGATTGGGCAACAGGCATAGCATATGTAAGCCCTCTCCACAAAACAAGGTACAATATATTACAATCAAACAAAGCAACACATACACAAACATAATGACAAAACAGAATTAATTTTTCAAAAATACCTCTTTGCTGACTGGAATGATGCTTCAAATAATTAACTCAGATCAAAAGTATGACTATTTTAAGAATGCTTCAAATGTTAACTCAGAAATATAAGAAAAAATAAATTATAGATGAAAAAAGTTTTAATATTCTAGGTAATAAACTCCAACATTGATTTAGAGGTCTCACATTAAATTAAATGGTCTCCAGTCAGCTATTTAAAATAATAAATTTAATAACTCATTTTTAAAACAACATGTTTGATATCATGTAAAATTGAGAAAGGAAATGGGGAATGTGTCAAAGCGACAACAACCCGACCATTGAGCAGACAACAGCCGAAGGCCACCAATTGGTCTTCAATGTAGCGAGAAACTCCCGCACCCGGAGGCGTCCTTCAGCTGGCCCCTTCAAAAATATGTATACTAGTTAATAATAGTCATACTCAACTCCGAATTATACACAATTATATACATGTACTTATTTTTACTAAATTATTGCACCTGAAGAATAACGACAGCGAGTAACAACCATATTGATACATTAAAGAATCATAACACATGACATGGGTAAAATCTCTTTCTTTTTACTGTGCTATAATCTGGATAATGCACAGCAAAGGTGTGCATTAACTACCTCAGATATACTGCACAGTTGCACTGGATTTTGAAAGGGGTGAGGTAGCGAGATTAACAATAATATTGACGATTTTATGCTTAAACCTGATACTTTGTCCAATCCAAGGGTGAACGACTTATTCGCCACCCATCCCGAATCCGCCATCTGTCTTAAAATAACGACAAAGTTGACATGTACAAACATCGTAGTTTCAAAATAGGAAAAAAGAAAGGTTCCTCATTCCTTATCTTTTTTTTTTTTTTTTTTTTTATCTCAGCTGGGACATAAAATATTTCATGTACAACGTAAATCTTAAATCAGTGTTTTAAAGTCAGAAAGATAGTTAAAACAATTTTTGGTAATTTATGCCAAAAAAGATGTATCCAAAAATATCCGAATAGCAGAAATCCGACTTGGATTTTATAACGACTTGTTGAATATCTATTCCTATAAAGTGACTATTTTGGGATCAAGTTTAATGAGGATCATATTTAACTTTGATTCAAAACAGGGGGATTAGCTGGAGATATATCAGACTTCATTTAAACGGACGTGTCTTAAAAATTAATACAGTAGATAAACAGAAATTTGTGGGGTTGGGGGAGTAAAAGATTGGAAAGAGAAACGTATTTTCTATTTATTTAACATTTTAAATTTAGGTAATATAACATCTTCCTCGGTTCGTCTTTCTCTAAGCATATCATTGAGGAAAAAAAATTCAAAAGCAGATAATCCAAACTCAATAACTCTTTCAGTTATGTTTTTTTTTCATACACCGATTTGAAAGTACACAATTTGTCAAAGTCTTAATCGTCACTAATTGAATACAAATTGGGAAGAAATTTAACAGAAACGATGAAAAAAAAATCTACCATTAAATCGCAATTTTAGAAAAGTCTAAATATTAAAAAAAGTTATTAATTTAAAACTTACCAAAGTATTATTTCCACCTTTCTTTACCTTACAAAAAACTTTCCTTCCGTGGATTGCGGAATATCGTCAATTTTCTAAAACTTCACGTAAATTGAATGCGTCATGTGTTGAAACAGTTATGGGCCATTCAAATCGGTATATACGATTTAATTTGCACGCTCTGAATGACCCTTTAACCCGAACTCCTACGTCGTTCGTAAATCGTATAAACCGACTGGCTTGGTCAATAACTATAACATAATAATATAAAAAGAATTTATAATGTTAATAATAATAAGGAAAAAAAAATAGATTTAAGAAATTAAAGATATACAAATTGAATATATGAATGATAAAGAAAAAGAGGTGCATTTATTAGTTTTTTTAGCTTTAATTTCAATGTACTGTCGAAATTATTACTTTGATGGAAAGTTGTCTCATTCGAACTCATACACCATCTTCTTATATCTATAATCTTTAAAATTTCCCATTATAAATAACTGCTTTCCTCCAACAACGTCATTTGGGTGCTGAATCTTTATGTTAAGTAGTGATTTGGTCCAGGTAAAAAAGGTCATGTTTTATTACGTCTGAAGCTGTCAAACTGAAACCTACAACCCTTAACACAGAATTGTCAATATTTTGAGTTAGAGCTGGTAGAAGTTTCTATAATTTTGATATTATTTGTTCCACCAGTAGTACACTACAATGTAGAATTTTTTTTCAGATAGAGCATGTGCGATTGTTTTAATTTGATTTTATTGTTTGAAAGAAATGCACTACGAAATAACTGTGTTCTCGGGCCAAAGGGAAGACGTTTATTTGCAAGGCCTCTGAAAATTGAATAAAATTGAGGAGCGAATAATAGAAATAGAGTACTGAACACCGGATGAGCGCAAGTTCTTGTGGATGGTCACAAGCACTTGTCTTAGAAAATAACCATATATTATACCGGCGTCATACATCAGCGTATATATAGCTGCTCCGACGTACGCCGGGCGTGTTAAAAAATCATGTACGCTGCCAATACGCTAGTAATTTTGGATGCATTTAACCTGTCAATCATATCTGTAACGTGTGCACACGAGCTTTAAGCGTGTATTAGGCGTACAAGAAGCGTACCTAAGTGTTTATCGGGCGTTCAAGAAACGTATGGTTGCGTATGCCTGGCATTTGTCTAACTTAGATGGAATGCATGCTACGAAGGAAAAAAGTTTCTTGAGCGTATTTGAGACGTACGCGTCCTGGTCGTATATTATGGGGTGTTTGTTACAAACGCACCCGCATACGTTTTAGTTAAAGTCGAATCATCTCGAAGCGTATACAACGTGCCCTAAACGTGTCTCAAACTTATCTGTAGCGCGTTGAACGCGCTTGTAGCGTATGTATAACGTGCGTGTAGCGTACAGGTATACGCTAGACACACGCTTGAGCTGGATGAAAATTTTTATGCTGCATAAAAATTTCCCCGAGTTGTAGCGTTCACCAAGCGTATACCTTTGTATTTCGATGTACTTCAAACTTATGCAACGCGCGTTTAACGATTGCTTAGCGTGCAACTAACGTATATCGACTTTGTCAATTTTCTCTGTGCGTTTGGTGCACGCCGGTGTCCTATAGCCATTCTTCCCCCATGCCAATTTTTCCGGGGGAAAAATTGATCGATCAATCTTTCCCACGGAAAAATTGGCATGATCCAACTTTTCCCCCTCAGTGTTATAGGGGGAAACCAGGATCAAGCCAATGTTTCCCCCTAATAGCACGAAAAGGTAATGTTTGCCCCCTGATTATAATGTCGCCGACGTCAGTTCAAAAATTTTATCCAAAAAGAAAATAGCAACATTTTTTTTAAATTATTTTAGCGGTACGAAGTTATTGTATTAATATACATGTGTTATATATACATGTTTATATTTTATTGTTGTCTGTTTGGTATTGAATTCATAATTAACCAATATTAGCCAACAACATAATTGTACTACATGCTCCTGGCTTCAGAATGGCACATAAAGAAGGTGGCGACTTTAAACATTCACCCCCCCCCCCCCCCCCCCAAATAATCCAGCCTTGGAGAGCACACCATAAGAAAAAAATGTAAAATATCAGTTGCCATTGGCTTCACTAAAATGTTGGTATGGTGCACAATAATCCCCTCTCATTAAATCTGTCAGAATCTGTCAGGAGAACTAATCTAGGACAGTACGTAGAACTGTCAGCCTGACACCTTTTAGTCAGTTCTAGCTAGAACAGTTCTAACCTAGAACTGATTTGGTCAGTTCTACCCAGAACTGATTTGGACAGTTCTACCTAGAACTGATCCTGACAGTTCTACCTAGAACTGATCCTGACAGTTCTACCCTAGAACAGTTTTAGACAGTTCTAGCTAGAACTGACCAAATCTTCGGTCAGTTCTACTTCTAGAACAGTTCTACGGTTAGAATTGATTTCAAATCCTACGGCTAGAATTGATTTATAAATTCTACGGCTAGAATTGATTTATAAATTCTACGGCTAGAATTGATTTATAAATTCTACGGCTAAAATTGATTTATAAATTCTATACGGGGTGCTGAATGGGACTCTTGTGATTTTGTACTCGAAATTCAATTTTGTACGGACAAAAGTGAGTTTTGTTCAACAAAAATGAGTTCAGTTTAACAAAATTTGTAGCATACTACAAATTTAAAATTTTGTCACACAAAATTATCTTTCAGTGGACAAAAGTTACTTTTGTCATGACAAAATTCATTTTTGTAACACAGACTTTACTTTTGTTACCTAATTTGAAAATTGGGCGACAAAAGTCAATTTTGTATGCAAATTAGTTTAGTTTGGATTCTGTGAACTAATTTGCATACAAAATCGACTTTTGTGACACAAAATTGACTTTTGTGACACAAAATTGACTTTTGTGAGACAAAATTGACTTTTGTGAGACAAACTTAACTTTTGTGAGACAAAATTGACAAAATTGAATTTTGTCTCACAAAAGTCAATTTTGTCTCACAAAAGTCAATTTTGTCTCACAAAAGTGAATTTTGTCTCACTAAAGTGAATTTTGTTTCACAAAAGTCAATTTTGTCTCACTAAAGTCAATTTTGTCTCACAAAAGTCAATTTTGTCTCACTAAAGTGAATTTTGTTTCACAAAAGTCAATTTTGTCTCACTAAAGTCAATTTGTCTCACAAAATTGAATCTTGTCTCACACAATTGACTTTTGTGATTTAATTTCCATATCAGGTAACAAAAGTCAATTTTGTATGCAAATAAGTTTATATTTGCATACCTTTTTGACAAAATTGACTTTTGTCATGACAAATATGAATTTTGACTACAAAAATGAATTTTGTCATCACAGAATTGAAGTTCTCATAAAACAGGTCTGTACCACATAGCTTTGTAAGACAAAAATGATTTTAATATGACAGAATTGAATTTTGTACAAAACCACAAGAGTCCCATTCGGCGCCCCGTATTCTACGACTAGAATTGATTTATAAGTTTTAAGAACTCTTTGTCTGAATATAAAGGCTTCGGCAAAATAGCGATTAATATTATATAGAGTTTTGCTATTTTGCCTGTTTTATTTCAGATTTATAATCGGCAAGAGAACATGTTTAACCCCGCCATATTCTGCATGTATGTGCCTGTTCCAAGTCAGGAGCCTGTAATTCAGTGATTTTCTTTTGTTGATGTGTTACATAAATTATTTGTTTTTCTTTCATTTTTTTTTAATTACTTGTTTCCCAATCCACAAATGCGATATCTGTTTACGAGTAGTTTTCATACCTCGGACGGACCTGTTTACCAAATATCTTTTGACCACATCAATCTAAAATGACATTATTTGCTATTTCTTTCAGCAAATCTATATAGCTGCACAGTACCTCAGTTATAATTTTAGGTCAAGGGAGACTGTAATATACAAGTTACAGCAATATTGGAAAACAATTTTGTTCGCATCAATTTATAGTGTCACCATCCAGGGGCGGATCCAGCCATTTAAATGCATTGATCGTCCAAAAAAGGGGGGTTCCAACACCTGGACCCCAACCGCCCTGGATCCGCCAACTAGCATGTCCTCTTTTTATTCAAAATATTGAATCATAAACAAATATCAGTAGTTTTCATACTTCAGACTGAGACGTGTAATAAAATCTTTTGACCGCATCAACCAAAACTTACCATATAATTATGCTTTTTTTTTATGTAAATCTATATAGCTGCACAGTAATTCAGTTATAATTTTAGGTCAAGACGGACTGTGGTATATAAATAACTGCAATATTAGAAATCAATGACCACAATTTTTTTTTCGCATCAAGTGAGAGTGCGAGAATTTCCTATTTTTATTCAAAATATCGCATCAGAAACAAATATCAGTAGTTTTCATACCTCAGACTGACTCATGTTACAAAATTATTTGTCTGCATCAATCAAAACTGACCATATTTGACAGCATCAACCAAAACTGACCATATTTGACCGCAGCAACCAAAAACTGACCATATTTGCTCTTTTTTTATTTAACTCTTATAGTCGCATAGTAACTCTGTAATATTTTTATGTAAGGATGGATTGTATAATACAAATGATAGAAATACTCGAACACAATGCTACCTAATTTTGTTTGCATCAATTTAGAGTGCCAGGATGTCCTCTTTTTATTCAAAATATTGCATCATAAACAAATATCAGTAGTTTTCATACCTCGGACTGACTGGTATAACAAAATTATTTGTCTGCATCAACCAAAACTGACCATATTTGCACTTTATTATGTACATGATGTAAATCTTAATAGCTTCAAAGTAAATCACTTATATTTTTATATCAGGATGGATTGTTTAATATAAATGAAAGCAATACTAGTATTGGACAAATTATGCTCGCATCAGTTTATAGTGCCAGCATGTCCTCTTTTTAATCAAAATTTTGAATCGTAAACTAATTTCAGTAGTTTTGATATCTCAGACTGACTCATATAACAAAATTATTTGTCCGCATCAACCAAAACTGACCATATTTGACAGCATCAACCAAAACTAACCATATGTGACAGAATCAACCAAAACTGACCATATTTACACTTTATTATATAATAAAATCTTAATATATATATATAGCCGCATAGTGAATCACTTATAGTTACATATCACGATGGATTGTATAATTCAAATAACAGCAATATTGGAATACATTGGCCTATAAAAAATTCCCACATCAATTTAGAAATTAGAGTACCAGCAAGTCCTCTTTTTATTCAAATTTCAGAGGTTTCGATATATCAGACTGAGTCGTTTTAATAAAATTATTTAACCGCATCAACCAAAACTGAACATACATTGTAAATATATATGGCCTCATTGTAAACCAATAATATTTCTATGTCAGGACGGATCGTATGATAAAAATGACACCAACTTTGGAACACAATACACCTTATCGCTAATCCCGGCTGACCCGGCCGCTTGAACTTTTGAAGCATACAACAATCACTTTTCCATTGTGGCGTCAGATATTTTGTTTTTATGACGTCAAAATTTTACAGGAACCTGTGTGATATCCAGTAATAGCGGACAAATAGCAATAAGGTGTATTTATACCATATCTAAAAATTTAGCGCACCGTTATTTCCTCTCTGTATCCATAATAATGAATCGTCACTAAAGTGACTTTTTAAGTCAGTAGTTTGTGATGTTGTTTTTTTTAAACAAAACTATTTAACGGCATCATCCAACACTCACATGACTGATTCATATACTTTATTTTAAAATAAAAAGTACATGTATGGGAAGTTCTCTTGTTGGAATAGTATACTGTTAATATAATTTGAAGAAGGCAAAGAAAAATACATGATTTTGTTTGTAGCCGAACGTCGATGGGCAAATGTTTCATTCATGTTCAGATCGAGTATATTTTTCTGACGTTCCAGACTCCCAGATATCATTTATAATCGTTATAGATAAGTCTGGCTAAATATTGACGAGATGGTGCAAATGTATATAGTTTTTTTACTTTATACAACACTTTTTTCATTAATATCCCATAATTCATTCACTGTACAATTTTCGTTTGAACATTGGTTAAAACAGAATCTTAAATCATGAAGGCAAACAAGGTAAATTACGATTAAAATTCCATGAATTAAATGCAGTTATATTTAGGAAGAGACTGTTAAAAACGGGGATTGAAGAAACGTAAACATGCGCGCTGCAATGATGTTTCAATCTTATAAAACTATTTCTCCAATGAGTTGGATAACCTTCTATCCACTTCGATATTTGTACATGTAACGTTTGATCAGTAAAAAATATAGAAAATCTGCTATTATATAGCAAATTAATTGGAAGTGATTTTTTTTCTTCCAAATTCTAATTTAAAAAGTGCCCTTACTGCAGTGACGTCATTAGAACTGTTCTGCAGTCCTGACTGATTTAGTCAGTTCTACGGTTAGAACTGATTTGGACAGTTCTACCTAGAACAGTTTTAGACAGTTCTACCCTAGAACTGATCCTGACAGTTCTACCTAGAACAGTTTTAGACAGTTCTACCCTAGAACTGATCCTGACAGTTCTACCTAGAACTGATTCTGACAGTTCTACCTAGAATAGTTCTAGGTAGAACTGTTCTAGGACAAGATTTTGCTACTTCCGGTCAACGAACGAAGTCGGGTTTCTAATAGGAGCCGAAAAATAACTTTAAATTGTATCCTATATAATATGGGGATCATCTAAAATAGTGAAATTAGTTACATATATGACTAGACTTTCGTTTTAAAATAGTGATTGAACTTTTGTAAATTACGATGGTATTGGATTGAGAAGGATTGAATAGTAAGGAACATTTGTTTATATATCCGCCATTTTGGAAAATTACCGGTATGTCTCAAATAGGTAAGAAGAATAACACTATAGCCACACGATCACATACAAATTCAACATCCAGTGTAAATAACACAGAAACTGAAGCATGGAACTGTAAAATTCGTAATAAAGAATTCTCTGATGAAAATGATAGAATTGTACAATGCGAGTACTGTGCCGAATATTATTGTTCGAAATGTTTAAATCTGTCCAAGGTCGAGTATGAGAGCTTTAAAAATCCAGCATTACATTGGTTTTGTCCCTCTTGTGACTCAAAAGTGATGAAAAACATTAAGTCAGATAGAGAAATTGAAGAAAGGTGCTCAGACTTTATGAAAAAAATGGAGGACCTTATTACGTCCCTTGAGTCTGAAATGAAAACAAAGGTTAACCCTGGACAAGTTATCTGAAGAGATTTTGGAAACAGTTATTGGTACAGGTACATGTAAAACAGTTGATGTTGCTGGTGACATATAAAAATCAGTTGAAAAAAAGGTATCTGTAATAAGAGGTAGCACAAATAGAGAAAAAAACATTATAATATATGGCATTATTGAAAACAAAGACAAACTCCCAGATGTACGTAAAAAGGCTGATACTTTAGTTGTTTCCCAGCTAGTCAATTACTTAGAAACTGATGCTGAAGGTATTAAGAATGTTGTCAGAATAGGAAAGAGAGAAGAAAATGCAGAGAAGCCTAGGCCAATGAAGGTAACATTAGAAAATGTAGATAATAAAAAAGAAACTTATGAAAAATCTAACAAAGCTGAAAGCAGTTGACAAAGAAAGTCAATTTGGCAACATTAGTGTTACACACGATATGACTAAAACTGAAAGAGAACAAAAGAAAGCTAAATTGTCAGAAGCTAAAGAGAAAAATGAAAATGATAAGTCGGGGAAACACTTATACATAGTAAGAGGGGCCACTTGGGCAAGGAAAATAATAAGAGTGCCAAAAGAAAATTAAAAGAATAGGACAATGTAAATAATGTAAATGTGTTGAAGAATTGTGGTGATAAGCATTTTAATGGACAAAAAGACTATAATACTTTTACGAAACTGAAGTGTATTTATACAAATGTCGATAGCTTTATAAACAAGATCGATGAATTTAAATTACGATTTATGAACAATGAAGTAAACCCAGACATAATTATGGTTACAGAAGTTCTTCCGAAAAACAGTAGATATATAGTGAATAAATCAGAATTAGCATTAGAGGGTTATGACATTTTCCCAGAAAATTTTCCACCAAATAGTGGTAGATGTATAATAATGTACATCAAGCAAGAGCTGCAAGCAGTAGAGATAACTTTTAAACATGACTTTAAGGAATTCATTCACATGTGCTAAGATTAATCTAATGAATAATGATAAACTTTTAGTAGGATGTATATACAAAAGTTCGTCATCAACAGAATAGAATCCTAGATGATTAAATGAACTATTATTGAAAATAAGTAACTTGCCATTAAAGTGCGAGGTTTGGCATGCCACAAAACCAGGTTCAACCCACCATTTCTTCCTTTAAAAATGTCATGTACCAAGTCAGTAATATGGCCATTGTTATATTATAGTTCGTTTCTGTGTGTGTTACAATTTAACGTTGCTTCGTTTGTTTTCTCTTATTTTTGAGTGTAAATTGACATTGCGATAAGACGTGTCACGGTACTTGTCTATCCCAAATTCATGTATTTGGTTTTGATGTTATATTTGTTATTCTCGTGGGATTTTGTCTGATGCTTGGTCCGTTTCTGTGTGTGTTAGTTACATTGTAGTGTTGTGTCGTTGTTCTCCTCTTATATTTATGCGTTTCCGTCAGTTTTAGTTTGTTACCCCGATTTTGTTTTTTGTCCATGGATTTATGAGTTTAAACAGCGGTATACTACTGTTGCCTTTATTTAGAAGAAAAATATACACATATACTTCTAACTGGAGATTTTAATTTTCCGTCTATAAATTGGGAAACTTGGTCCACCAAAGACAGTGTAAGTGAAAACTTTTGAGAATGTATAAGAGACTGCTTCTTCCAGCAAATGGTAGATCAACCTACGAGATATCGCATAAACCAGGAACCATCACTATTAGATTTAGTATTGGTAAATGATAAAAATTGTATTGACAATATAGAATATCAAGAGCCAGTAGGGCATAGTGATCACAACGTTTTAGTATTTGAGTATAAATGTTAGTATTAAACAAGAAGTATCTAAGTCGGAAAAGTTTAATTATTTTATAGCAGACTTTGAAATGTTACGTCAAGATTTAAATGTTAATTGGGAAGAATTATTAACAGACAAACACACTGAAGAAAAGGTTAGTGCTTTTATGGATAGATTACAAATAGCAATGAACAACCATATTCCTAAAAAGAAAATATCGAAAAAGAAGTATAATAAAGAACCTTTAAGTGTAGAAGATAGAAGAGTAATAAGGAAAAACATAGAGCATGGGAAAAGTATTCAAATAAGAGAGACAACAATAGTTATAGGGAGTATACTAAAGCTAGGCACGAAGAAAAATCAACTGTAATTAGAGAACGTAAAAACCGTGAAAAAGACATTGCTGAATCAGCAAAGACAAATTGTAAAATTTTTTGGTCATATATTAACTCAAAGAGAAAGTCGAAAAGTGGTATTTCTGAACTTCACGATAAAAGAGATGGCAAAACGTTTATTGCAAGCAATGATACCGATAAGGCTGAAATACTTGCCGAATTTTTCACAAGTGTATTCACTAAAGAAGATGATGAGGATGAAACTTTTTTAAAAGATATTAAGTACGATTAACCGTCTAGTGATGAAGTCTTTAAATCAAAAGAAATTAACAAGTTACTTAAAAACTTAAATACGTCAAAGTCACCAGGGCCTGACCAGGTACATCCTAAAGTTTCATATGAACTTGCAGATATAATTGAAATTCCACTTTGTATCATTTTCAATAGTTCATTTTCATCCGGTATTGTACCAGAAGGTTGGAAAATTGGTCAGATAACAGCGTTGTTTAAAAAGGGAGATAAAAAGCTTGCGTCGAACTACAGACCAGTTAGCCTTACAAGTATTATATGTAAGATCATGGAAAAATTAATAAGAAAGAGAATTGTTGACCATATGAACAAATACAGCCTATTTAGTGATAGACAATTTGGAAATCGTATAGAGTTAATAACCAAACATGTAACTGGGTCCAGAGCTTCTTACATGGTAGAAAGCAAAGAGTACAAGTTAATGGAAATTACTCACAGTGGCATAATGTAACTAGTGGCATACCACAAGGGTCAGTTCTCGGACCAATACTGTTTGTTCCTTATATAAACGATTTACCCTTATGTGTGGACTCTGAGGTATTTATGTTCGCAGACGATACAAAATTATATAGAGATATACAAACCCAAAAAGATATAGACATATAGTTCAACAAGACATAGACAAGTTGTTCAGATGGAGTCAGAAATGGATGTTAAGGTTCCACCCTGATAAATGCAAAGTGCTGCCAATATCCACGAAACAAACGAAGAACCAAGATGGAAGATACAAGATGCCAACATATGATGGTGCAGAAACAACTCTTGAAACTGTGGAATGTGAGAAAGATGTAGGTGTAAACATAGATGCTAAGCTTAAATTTTTCAAGCATATACAAATACAGGTTAACAAAGCCAACCAACTAGTAGGATTAATCCGAAGGTCATTTAAGTACTTAGACTACAAGAGTTTCTGTTTACTATTCAATGCACTAGCTAGACCCCATCTTGAGTAGGCCAGCAGTGTTTGGAGTCCATATAAGAAAAAGGATATTGAATCAGTTGAAAACGTACAAAGACGGGCTACAAAAATGCTTCCAAACTTGAAAGATCTATCATACGAAGACAGATTAAAACTCCTGAAATTACCAACACTTAGATATCGTAGACTACGAGGCGACATGATCGAGACGTACAAGATTCTCAATAACATCTATGATGAAAGGCCAGGGCATCAAGTGGTATTTTCACATTAAGTAGTGGTTCAACAACAAGAGGGCATTCTTTGAAGTTAGTCAAGAACAGGAGTAGGCTGGATGTTAGAAAGTATTTTTTTACCAACAGAGTAGTGGACGTCTAGAACAGTTTTCCTGAGACAATTGTAACTGCCAAAAACGTTAAAACATTCGAACGAAGACTAGATAAATATTGGAAAGAACATCCTATGATTTATGACTACACAGTAGATTACAACTTCACGATCGGAGGTAGCACAGTAATCAACAGTAATAGTGACAGTGAAATAGAGCCATATATAGAGGAGCAAGCTGATCTCCTGCGTTTGGAAACACTTAGGTAGGTAGACTTAGGTAGGTAAACAGTTCTATGACAGATTATTTCTAACATTTGTAAAACGGCATCAAGACAATGACATGTACTTAAACGTATTGGTAAACATTTAACAAAATTAGGTAGACTTACTATATATTATACATTTATAATGTCAAATTTTAATTATTGTCCTGTAATATGGCACTTATGTGGTGATTGTAACACCAGATAAATAGAGAAAATACAGGAGCGTGCCCTAAGATTTATATGTGAAGACTATTGTAGTTCTTATCAACAACTGTTAATTAAATCAAAATTACCAAGCTTAGAAATCAGAAGAATTAGAATGATAGCAATAGAGGTATATAAAATTATTAATAAACAATGTCCATTATATCTACATGAACTTATTGAAATTAAAAAATGTAATTACTCTTTTAGAAATAACAACATAGCAGATGTCCCCAGGATAAGGACAACTACCCATGGGCTACACTCATTTAGATATGCAGGAGCTAAACTCTGGAACGAACTGCCAAATAAGATGAGGGAAGAAATGCCATTGGGTCAGTTTAAAAGTTTGGTTGGTAATTGGGAGGGCAGTTCGTGTCAGTGTTCCTCCTGCAGATCTCAATGAGCTGTTACTGTAGATCAGTTTATTTATTTATCTTGTATACTCTGGCTTTTAAATTATTAGGCATTATTTTTTATTTGTGTTCTTAATGCTTGAATTACTTTTAGTGCTTTATAATAGCTATGGCATGAATGTTAGTTTATCTGCATTTTATGTTTGCTTATATGCTTTAATTGTGCTTATTAATTGCTGTGCTTGATAACATTATTTATTTTGCATGATGTGCTTTATGTTTTATGTGTTTTATGTATTGTGCTTGTCTTATATGTATGTCGGATAAAAGCTCTACAGCTTATGTTGTATTGTTATATGTATAACCGACTTTAAATAAAATTTTTATGCTTTTATGCTTTATGATTATTCTGACAGTTCTAATGAGAGGTTAGAAGTGATCTCCACTGTAGCACCGGGATAAGAGTACTCTCAGTTACTGAAAGCTATTTCAAAACCAATTACAACTAAAACCAATCATGTTCTCCAAGACTGGTTGTTGTTTGATAACGAAATGACTACTAACGATTTGTTTTGTATGAGACATTGCTACATTTCATATAAAAAAGCATGCAGAGACAGATATTAACTGCAAAACCATGTATATTTAGTATGGTGGTGAAATGACAGTTTTTCAACCCGAGATAGATAAGACTGTCTTATTTTTAAGCTTTACTTGTCATAATAGCCTGCTGTCAGAAAAACTAAACCTGCAAAGTCAATTGTTGTGGCAATACATATCCAAAATGTTTCTTGACTGATGATAAATCCCAACGAAAACTTTTTGGCATTTGAAAGCATTAGGGTATAAGTATGGAGTATACACCTATAGTAAGTTTTCAGGTCAAAAGAATGCATGTAAATGTCAACATAATGAAGATTTGGAATATCAGACAAAATAACACAACAAAATGCAATTAAAGACGGACTGATAACTACGTAGACAGACGATGGACACATTGACACAGTATAATATGGTAGACATATAAACCGACTGGTAGACATGAATAGACAGATTGGTGGGCACATACACAGACTGATATATTAGACAGAATGACGGATACGTAAACTGACTGTTAAACATGTAGATAGATTATTGAACACGGAGACAGGCTGGTGGACATGTAGACAGATTAGTAGACACAACGACGGACTTGTGAATATGAAGACTATTGAAAATGCATACAGACTGGTGGACACATAGACAGACCGATGAAAATGTAAGATAAGATAAGATATAAGATATAAGAATTTTTTTTTTAATCGGGTTACATGAAATACTACAAACATTAGCTCTGTGGAGCTTTTTGACGACATTAATAACAATAACACCACATACAATATTAAGACATATATGACATATACAGCACACACAATAGACAATATAGAGACAGCTATATTGCATAAGTATAAGCAAAGTTCATATAAAAGCAATGTCCATTATATCTACATGAACTTATTGATATTAAAAAATGTAATTACTCTTTTAGAAATAACAACATAGCAGATGTCCCCAGGGTAAGGACAACTACCCATGGGCTACACTCATTTAGATATGCAGGAGCCAAACTCTGGAACGAACTGCCAAATAAGATGAGGGAAGAAATGCAATTGGGTCAGTTTAAAAGTTTGGTTGGTAATTGGGAGGGCAGTTCGTGTCAGTGTTCCTCCTGCAGATCTCAGACAAATAAATAAGCTAAACTAGTTCTCAAAGTAGCATAAAAAACATTAAAAAAAAAAAAAAAAGAAAAAAAAAGCTTTGCAAGAGCCACATCTGCATGAGTTGCCTTTCCAGTTGTTGATCATACTTTTAAACTGGTAGACGGTTTAGTGGACAAGGACGGACTTGTGGAAATATATCCAGACTGTTTAGAATGTAGAAAGACTATTATAACAGACTGATGGAAATAAAAAACAAACTAGTTGACACATAGACGACAGAATGATGAACATGTATAGACAGACTTGTGTTAATGTAAATTGACAAAAATATTTGTCAGCGGAAAAATATAATTATAACTCTGTTGGGTTTAATTTTCAGACTTGTATATAAATATAGCAAAATCCATAATATGGGGGGGGGGGGGGAGATTGGCATTGGGGAAAAGTGACTATATGTATACGTATTGCCAAATTTCCGCAGGGGAAGAATGGCAATGATCCAAAATTTCCCAGGGGGAAAGATTGGCTCATGCCAGTTTTTCCCCCCGGGGGAAGAATGGCTATGTAACACCGGTCTATACGCCAATGTGTGACGCCGGCATTACCTGAAAGTGAGGTTAACGTACCGAGATATATTTTTTCTGAGACAAGTTCGAGCGTAAATGATGAATTAATGACAGGCAATTCAACCTCATCGTAATAACTATTACATTGTAGTGATACAAATCAGTATACTCTGGTTTGTTGTTATATATTAATTTTATATTAATATTTGTATATCCCAGTAACATGTATATATAATTTTCATCCATTTCTATATCATGCTATTCTTCTAATTTAATAACAGAGCAGTGCAAATGCATGGTGGACCCTTTTCTGTAATAATTCGATTTATCTAATCGGTTGAATTTTAGTAGGCATTCATATTTTCCCACAAAACGTTTTAAATTATATACATTTCTAACGTCAAAAGACATTTACATCTTATTTATTTGTGTTCTAAAAATATTTTTTTTGAGTATTCATTGAAGAAATGAATTTATAACAAACGATACGGATTGTTATTTTGCACTAAGAAATGTCCGCGTATTTATACGATCGGTTACTAGTAGAAATCGAAATTCAAATCTCTGTGGCAACAATACATCTGGATGTCCTTACGGTCATCGCGACGTAAAAGAGCGTCCAAGCGGCGAGCTGATTATGTTCATAGAGATATCGAATTACCAACGGGAAAAGTCTTTGATATCCAACAAGAATTGTCTTCCTTTTTAATATTTTTTTTTCTATGTTAATAAGAAATACATTTTACAGATTTTTGATTTTTGTGGTATCTAAAGTTGTTCAATTTATAG
Source organism: Mytilus galloprovincialis (assembly GCA_037788925.1). Classification (NCBI taxonomy): domain Eukaryota; kingdom Metazoa; phylum Mollusca; class Bivalvia; order Mytilida; family Mytilidae; genus Mytilus; species Mytilus galloprovincialis. Next base: position 2,046,736 of record JAWDJN010000023.1, on the reverse strand, counting down.
TCTTATGCTACTCAATTGGTATCTTCAAAGTTCGGGACATCAGCATTTGTACATTTTAATTTGTTTGGAATATTTTTTTTACCATTTGGATATTCATTGTCAAGTGTAATGGGAACTGTTTTGGATTGGATTGTTTGAATGATTTTTTTTTCTTTTAAGTAATGATATTTTTTGTCTATTTCGATATTACCAATGTGAATAGGCTATAGCAGTGTGACCTTTATTAGAATCTAATAGGTCGGTAGTACGGGGCGCCGAATGGGACTCTTGTGGTTTTGTACTCGAAATTCAATTTTGTACGGACAAAAGTGACTTTTGTTCAACAAAAATGAGTTCAGTGTAACAAAATTTGTAACATACTACAAATTTAAAATTTTGTCATACAAAATTATCTTTCAGTGGACAAAAGTCACTTTCGTCATGACAAAATTCATTTTTGTTACACAGACTTGACTTTTGTTACCTAATTTGAAAATTGGGCGACAAAAGTCAATTTTGTATGCAAATTAGTTTAGTTTGGATTCTGTGAACTAATTTGCATACAAAATTGACTTTTGTGAGACAAAATTGACTTTTGTGAGACAAAATTCAATTTTGTCAATTTTGTTTCACAAAAGTCAATTTTGTCAATTTTGTCTTCACAAAATCGACTTTTGTGAGACAAAATTGACAAAATTGAATTTTGTCTCACAAAAGTCAATTTTGTCTCACAAAACTCAATTTTGTCTCACACAATTGACTTTTGTGTTTTAATTTCCATGTCAGGTAACAAAAGTCAATTTCGTATGCAAATAAGTTTATATTTGCATACCTTTTTGACAAAATTGACTTTTGTCATGACAACAATGATTTTTGTCTACAAAAATGAATTTTGTCATGACAAAATCGAATTTTGTCTACAATTAGACAATATACGTATAGTGTCTTGAAATATGAAATTTATTTGTATGAGGCTAAGAAACGGGAAAATGCGAGGTTCTACCGAGCATTTTCCCGTTTCGTGCCGAATACAAATAAATTTTATATTTCAAGACACTATACGTATATTGTTTTTATACTGAAATCGATCAAAAAATAAAAAAATGATAAAAATATGAAACAAATATTATTAAAAAAAAGTGTTTGGAATTTCCCCCCTGGGGTACCATTTTGGGGTATTTCCCTTTGAGCGTAGTCTAGGCGGTAAGCATTGACAATTTAAGAAATTAGAAAGGGAAAATGAATTTAATTAATAACATTTGATAAACATGGTATATAAATTACCAATTTGAAGACATAACAGGTTTAAATTCATAAAAGTTTGACCATTAGTGCAGCGGCGAAATCTGAAAAGACGCTTAGTTAAGGAGTTTAATGCACCCAAAGAACACACACCTGAATTTTTTTTAAATGAAAGAATACATGTTAAACTTATATTTTAAACATGCCGTAAGAAAATCGTATGGTCGAATTTCCGTAAAAATGGCTTTTTAGAGCGTTATGTAGTGTATAAAAAAAAATCACTGATACACTAAAATGTTAATTATTATTACGAATCACAATATTACGGCTATTTTTTAAATTGATAATGTAAGAATATATCACTGACGATAAAAATAGTCAATAATTGTTTTAAAAACATTTACCATTAACATTTTAAAACCCGTTTTACTTCAGTAGTTGTGATTAACACGATTTTCACTGGTTTCCGTTAATAACAGGATAATTATAAAACACTTCATTTGTGTTTATTTGGCATAAATATACACTTCGATATTTACTTTATACAAAACAACTTTCGTTTGTAACATTTCTTATTCGATTAACAAGAAAATTTTAATTTGAATAGAACACCTCAATCTGTTACACATTTATTTAATTCCGGAATTACGGTCCGGGACGTTTATTTTTGTTTAATCCTCACTCCGTTCAGTTCTATCACTGTACAAGCCAAATGTCGATTAGCATTTCACATTGAAATTGTTTGATTAATATCAGTTTTAGGGTTTATATTTGTCTTTACACTAGTTTTATATTTGCTTTGTTGTTGATTTCATTGTTTTTTGTTATTTTTAATACCCAGAGTGGTAATATATTGTTTTTTTTTATCATTGTTTACATTGTGTTGAGTAATCGCTTAAAAATTATTCCGGATCTGTTGTGAAATTTTCCGGATAATGTCACAGTTCGGTAGTCCTTTAAAACTTACCCCAACAAGTGCAAAGAGAGGGAAGTCTTCCTTAGATTGGCAGGAATGCATAATTTGTCAGATTAAAAGCCCGGAAAAATTATATATTTTCACTGACAAGGGCAAAGTTAGTTTTATTGAAGCTACTAAACTACGGAAAGATGAGATCTATTTGAAAATTGTAGAAGAGTTGTCTTCTATTAATCAATTTTTTTCGGAAAATATTGATGTTAAATACCATAGATCTTGTTGTAAATCTTACATTGGTAAGCAGAATCTATCTTGTTATAAACAATATTTTATGGAAACGGAGGAGAATATAGGTGGTGCTTGCATTTTTTCACCTGCTGCAAGCACATCTAGAATCACAACTCGATCAGAGTGGTATTCCTGTATTTTTTGTAAGAACAAAACTTACAAAAAAGATGCTAAATTGCACAAAGTGGAATCAGAAGACAGAATAAAGAATATACTTGAGGCAGCTAGAATTAATTCGGATCATGAAATTGAGTCAACGGTTTTACATGAAAATTTTACTGAAAATGCCCTTTATCATTCGGCCTATATAACTAAATATCTACTGAAAACACCCCAAAAAGTAAAGGCAGAATCTTCTGACCACGATACTGTATTTGTGAAGTTGGTATCAGAAATTAATTCAGACCTGATGGTAAAGCATAAGGCTTTTATGATGTCCAACTTGCTTGAGAAATTTCGTTTCTTGCTTCCACAGGACTATGCCGACAAATACACAACATATAAATTGCAAAATAGGTTAATGAATTATTACGGCGATTCAATTGTCATACAACCACAACAAGGCCAGGGTAAATCAAATATCATGTTCAGCAGCTCTATATCTATCGGTGACGCAATCAAAGCTGCAAGTCAGCTAAAATCTGAACTCAAAATAGCACAGTTAGATTTGGAAATTGGAAGTTCCAAAAATACAACAAGTGAAGAACAGATTTTACACACCGCTGCCAATATTTTAAGGCGTAATATACATAGCCTTGATCTAAAGAATGATTATTACCCAACACCTTCCGAATGTTCTCTGCCGTTGTCAATTCAATCAATGCCCCCAAACCTGACCAAATTTATTTGTTGGTTAATAGATGAAAAGTCTTTTCTGGCCGTTTCAAACCAAAACCATACTACCGTAGAAAAAATGCGAAAATGTATGTCGCTTACAGAAAGCATAGTTTCAATGAGTACTAATGTTATCACTCCATTTCAAATTGGTCTTGCATTACAATTGTATCACGAATTTGGATCAAAACAATTAGTTGAAACATTAAATGCTCATGGGTTTTGCAGTTCGTATGATGAGGTTAGGCGTTACCTAACAAGCTTATCAAGTCATGAAATTGATAGGATCAAAAATGGCGTGTATGTTCCAAACGGTATTGTACCGCTGTCTTCCAATGGTTGTCTTATCCAGGAAGGATCAGATAACATTGACCTAAACACGGAAACGGTGGATGGCAAGGATACTTTCCATTCTATGGCTAGAGCTGTTTTCCAACTGCAGACTGAAATGACAGATTCAATCGCTGTACATGCTGAACAGGTTAAAGTTAAACGAGGATAGGAAAAATCTCTACCAGTCGACGAGCAGACACTGTCTTTGATAAACTGTGTACCATTCAACAATCCAAAAGAGCGTCCTGAGCCTCCCCGTCGTGAGAATGCATATAGTGATATACAATTTTGTTCAGAAAGATGTGAGGCTTCTTTAGACTCCGTTTGGGTTTTGCTGCGACTTCTGTTCAGAGAAGTAATTAAATTTCCAATGGAACTTCCAGAACAAATTAAACAAGCAATCCCCTTCTGGACTTGGTTTAATGGCCTAATCTCAGAATCACTTCCTTGTCGGACACTTGTTACATATGCACCAGTTGTTGACTCGAAGCCAAGCGATATGTCAACCGTTTATACAACTATGAAGAAATGTATGGACATAAGGAGTAGGACAGGACTTTGCAATACAGACGTTTGATCAACAACTTTACGCAGTATCACAGCAAGTGAAATGGTCAATTCCGGAAGTTTTTCAATCCCATATTTTGAGGCTTGGTGAATTTCACACACTTTCTTGTTTTATAGCTTGTATTGGCAAATTGTGGGCAGATGGAGGTCTTCGGGATCTTATGGTTGATTCTGGTGTTTATGCCGGATGCACTGTTGACCAGATGCTCTTAAGGAAACAGTTTAACCGATCAGTTCGAGGTTTAACACCCGTATATGAAGCATTACGATCGTTATGGTTTGCTTCGTTTTTCAAATGGTGTGAGGAAAATGATGGTATTGATGCAATACCAAAGGATGTATGGGTGATGCTGTCCAAATGTCAAGCAAAGTTTTCAGATGAATCGTACTCTTACAAAGATGTACTTAACGAGTTAACGATTCTGTATACCACCCATGTATTACCATTAACAGTAAGATTCAGGAACTGGGGATATCTCGAGTCCCCGACATTTAAGTACTGGGATATGTTCCTGAACGCGGTTGAAGTAATGCTCCAAAACATTCGTGCAGAACGGGAGGGTTTGTGGTCATTGCATTTACATACTACTACTGATATGCTGTCATACTTCTTCATAACCAACAGAACAAATTACTCCAGATGGACCCCGGTTTATATTCTTGATATGCTTGATATCCCTCATAAAGTTCAATCAGCATTTGATTCTGGTGAATTTGCAATTCACCAAAAAAAAGGGAACTTTTAACGGCATTTGGAGTGACATGGCCACCGAAAAAACCATTATAAAAGACTCTAAAGGGCATTGGGGGATTGTTGGATTAACCCGCAAAAAATCTGCATTGATTAGATGGACATTAACGAGACATGTTCTCGGTCATTTTGGTTCAGAAATGCGTGATAGAGCAGGTTTGTCCATAGAAAGTGATTTATCTCACGAGGAAATGAAACCAGCAGCAATGACACGAGATAACCAACAGGTTAGTGATTTGATAGATCATATCATCAACAAAATGACAGATCCTTTTGATTTTACCTTACATCCAGTTCCTCTCATAAACATTTCAACTGGGATGCACGCATCTAAAGAAGTTCAAGATTCCTTGAATTCTATTAATGAGGGCACACAAAGGGTTAAATCCTTTGTTGATGGTTCTTTGTCGAATGGGCAGTCTCGAAGTTTCTATAACACGATATCAAGATCTAAACTAAAGTCTTTCGAGGATATGACGAAAAAAACTAAACTAAAGTGTCGTTCTGGTGACACAGTTAATGTGCATATCAACCCAGAGTTAGTTTTTCGGCGTGCCTTAGCTTTGGCAAATTGTCGAGAGGATGTAACAGTTGAAAAAGTTCTGTCCTATCCAATTGGCCCAATCCCAACATCCATGTTCCATGACGATGGTACAATGCGCAAGACTTGCAAGGCAGATTTAGCTCACATACTGGAACAGGATGTAGTAGTCTGTCAAATCCTTCCAATATTCGATATATCCCGAACCACCCATATAAGAGATGGCATGGCATTATTGCAATCTATCAATGCAAAAAGGTTTAAAACATTTGGTGAATTGGCTTTAGATTTTGTCCGCAATCAGGTTGCTTGCTTTCATTATGCTTCAGTGGTTGCTGACATTTTTGATAGATATGACATTCAAAATTCCATTAAAAGCTCTGAACGGGAACGTCGATCAAAGTCATTTTTCAATTCAAAAGTGTTTCAAGTAATCGAAGGAAGAATCATTCCAGACTGGAAAAAATTTCTTAGTTCAGGTGAAAACAAGCAGTCACTTATAAAGTTTCTTGGTGAATTCACTTTGCAATATATGAAAGAAAATAGTTGTCTAATGGATGGACAAAAACTGTACCTTGCTGGATCATTTCCCAATCCAGAAATAGTGAAAATAATAAATCCCAAAGGTATATCAGATTGCAGTGAATTGTCAAGTACACAAGAAGAGGCAGATACACGTATTGTTCTGCATGCATTGCATGCTGACAAACTGTACAGGGAAAACGGTGTAAACGGTCGCATTATTGTAAAGTCTCTGGATACGGACGTGCTAGTACTTTTAATACATTATTTCCCACAGATGACTCATATATATGAATTGTGGTTTCAAACAGGAATGATCACTAGCATTAAGGATTGTCTGCGTTACATTCCTGTTCATGAGCTGTGTGGGTCGTTAAATTCAGTTTTGGGTAAAATCCTACCAGCTGCACACGCTATTACAGGATGTGATACTACATCGTCTTTATTTGGCATAGGCAAGAAATCCATGCTAAAAGCACTAAAAGAAACGCCTGTTCATTTCAATGACTTGTCCCAGATATCTTTATTAGATATAGAAGATTCGGTAGCCGTCAGTCGAAAACTCGTAACTAGGCGTTATGATCCTAAAGGAAAGTCCAAACGCTGCCCTACTAATCTGAACAGTTTCCGGGTGAAATTAGCCACATGTAAAGATTGTAGCTTGGTCCGACTCCCTCCTTGTGAAGCATCTTTCAAACAGCACGTCCTTAGGTCTTCTTTCCAAACCAAAATCTGGATGACTGCACATATCGCCAAGTCTGCTATTGGATCGCCTTGACAGTTTGGTTGGAAAGAAGGAAAGTGTGGTCTTGAACCTGTCTTGTTTGAAGGTCAAATGTCATCTGACTTCCTTCAAAATTTGGTGTGCACATGCAAAGGAAAATCAGTTTGCAGTAAAAGTTGTGTGTGTTTTGAATAGAATTTGTCCTGTACTGAACTGTGTCAATGTCAAGCATCAGACCTTTGTAAAAACATCAATACACACCTGGCAGATATAGATGATGATGATGATGATGCTTGATTACCTGCTAGATTACCTGACCTATCTACGTCTTAATAATGCTAATTCATATATAAACTTGTTTTGCTTTTAGTTTTTGTCCACTTTTTCTGTTGATTTAATATACGTTTAGTTTACTTTGACACTGAAGCTATTTACGTTTATTATGATAGGACGATCGGGCATTCCTAATGTTAAAAAACGTCAAACAAAACGTTGATATGATGCTAACATATTTTATAAACCTTATATGAATACATTTTGATTGAACAACAAAAATATTAATGACAGCTTTTGTCTGCCAAAAAAAATGTAAAAAATTTACTGAAATAACCATCATGACCATTGAAACTGAAATCAATGAAATTAACTTTTATCACCCTTTACTTGACTTTAAACTTTTGTATAGTAGCAAGTCGTCTTAAGACTTCATTTTTAAAGGAAAAAAAATATTACCAAAGTTCAAGGTCATCCTTGTATGGAAACTAAATGAAGTCATAAATAAAAAACAAAATGTATCATATAACGAAAAACGTCAATTTTAACGTTAAAAATGACGTATTTAGAACAAAAATGGTATGCCCTACAGGCTCCATATATGTTGAATGAAATATTGTCCCCTGATTGTTTAATATGTTTTATGTTCCTAAGTGTAGCCCAAAATAGACAGTAAAGTCAAAATTTTGTAATATTCAATTGTTGACCTTTGACCTCAATTATGCAAAATTCCGACCACTTCTCATGCTTACGGCATCATTAATAGTAAAGTCAACAATTTTATCTTTTCAATGATATATAATTTAGCCGTGTGTTCGGTTGGTGCATTAAACAAAATATTTTTGATTCTACCGCTGGTCTAATTGTTACTACACGTTGTCATGGTTGTGACGTGACGTTGTAAGTAGGTGGGGCTTATAGGTGAGTTGAGGTCATTGACGTATAAAGCTAACGCTTATACGTATAGCTTTATCTGTATTGTAAAATAGCTGATTGCAGTATAAAAATGAATTTTGTCATCACAAAATTGAACTTCTCATAAAAGAAGTCTGTATCACATAGTTTTGTAAGACAAAAATGATTTTGTTATGACAGAATTGAATTTTGTACAAAACCAGAAGAGTACCATTCGGCGCCCCGTAGGTAGACTATTTACAGCCACATTTAAATTCCGCCATTGCATCATCACCTCAATCAGAACAATGGACTGAACAGGTTGTTAACACTGTCAACTATCAATTAGTGATATTGATCCTCACACATTAAACCGGTCATGAACTAAGTTTGTGAATTATGTATGCGGTTTTCTTGACATGCATTGTGACGTGTTATCGTATTCATTTTATATTAGAAACTATAGCAGTTATATTAGAAAAGTATCGCATTCATGAATTTTTGATATTAAAAACACATCGCTATTATATAAAGCCCCAGTCCCACTAGACCACGATCGCACTACGTTCACCGCGATCTTAAATTAATTCAGATGGTGATGAGGTCGCGGTATGAGCGGCATGAACATTTAAATTTTCGTTGATTTCACGATGATACTACGTCCTCATTACGCTTCTACAACGATCCCGCTACGATTATACCACGTTCTCACCACGCTTGTTCTAGGATTATGATGATCTTACTACGCTCATCACGTTCTCCCTACGACCATACCACGAGTTATCCGATTGCAGCACGATCTAACCACGCTTCTACTGCGATTATAGCACGTTCTTACCACGAATATACTACGTTCATACCGCGATCATACACGTTAACATCCGTGTTCCATATTAATACTGTTCTATTCCTTCTATTTCTGATTAATACGTAGATTTCTCGGAAACAAGTTCACACAGTCATGCCACTAAAATCTACCAGAACACGTCGGCGTGATGATAGGGGTAGATGTAGAGGCAGAGGAAGCTCTGATATTAACGAATCGTAATCCAGCAGAAATGTCGGACCGTGCGTCCAATCCAACCCGAGTCACAACTTAATGTTGGTCCATGAAACTTAAAATAACGACGTTTTAGTGACCGATAGTAGGGATGACATAGATGTGTCAAGCATGGTTGAGCCGTTTGAGAAAAAGGACTAGAGGTCCAAATTACATACAGACAAACAAAAGCTGGAGAGCTATTATATATTTTATGTAAACATAACAATGAGCATGATGGTCGTAGTATGAACGTAGCCAGATCGTAAGAAGAGCGGGATGAGAACGGCATGGGCGTGCTAGAATCGTACTATGGTCTTGAACAGCGTGGTGTAAACGTGGTATAGTCGTAGTGGAAACGTAGTTGGGTCGCGGGGAGAACGTGATGGTCGTAGTGAGATCGTAATGACGTCGCTGTGAGATCGTAGCGCAGTCTCTCCGAATAGAATCACCTTTGCACTACGCTCTCGCTACGATGATACAGCGACCTTTGCGATCTAACCACGATCTTAGTGCGCTCTCACATCGCTTCTACTACGACCTTATTTCGCCACGACCGCACCACGATTGTTTTGAACATGTTCAAAGTTGGCCACGCTCATCACGATCTTGAGGACCTCACCACGACCGTGATACGACCTTACTGCGATCTACACGATCGCACTACGATCGTTAAAATTTGCATCTTTCACAGATCGTAGTGCGATCGTGGCCTAGTGGGACTGCGGTATAAGACAAACATCACTGTCGTGAATATAGGCCAAGAGACATTAGAACGTTTTGTAATGTAATTGTTTCCCGTACTTTCGCGCACACTATTGTTATTGTAACGTAACGTTATTGTTACGTATATATATATTTCATCTTACGATCATAAAGCATCTAAACTAGCAAGACGTTATTTTTCTTCCACAACAAAAGTGAATAACCCTCAAGATATTGGTGCCGTGACGAAAACCACAACTAGAGATGAGTTCGAAACTCAAAACAGTACGAGCCGCACATCGACGAGCAGTAATAAAGCTACTGAAAAAAGCAGACCCGACAGAAGAACCGCAACAAGATGTTGTCAACCTCAAATCCATGATGGAGCTTATCAAAACCAAGAAGAAGACATTGTCTGACCTCAATGAGAAGATTTTAGAATCTATTGAAAAAGAAGAAGACCTCGACGAAGAAATTGAAGAAGTTGACAGATACGAGTTAGAGATTCAAATTGGAATAACGAAAATTGAAAAGTTCATAAAAGAAGTAAGTGTTAGTCAGTCTAAAAATCAATCAGCTCTTAACCCTAATGCATCAGATTTTATATGCAATAACCCCAGCGTGCAAGAACATTCTAACCAGATAATTTTCAACTCAGAGCAAACAAACCTAAGCCAGTCAAGCATGCCCACCTCCACAGTGTCAAGTCATTATAACAAATTGCCTAAACTCAACTTGCCAACTTTCGGCGGAAATCTATTGGAATGGTCAGCCTTTTGGGATTCCTATAATAATTCCGTACATGAAAATCCTTCATTGAGTGACGTGCAACGATTTAATTATTTAAAATCGCAACTTTATGGAGAAGCTAGCCAGTGTATTTCGGAAATGCAAATGACTAATACAAACTATAATCAAGCAATACAAATTCTACACGAGAGATTTGGCCAACAACACAAAATAGTAAACGCATACATGCAAAATTTGCTAAATTTGCCTGCACCAACGCCCGGAATTAGGGGACTGAAATCGTTCAGTGACACAATAGAAAGTAATATACGTGAATTAGAAGGAATGGGTCGATATCAGGAATCGTACGGAAGCCTTTTAATACCACTAATACTCAACAAGCTTCCATGTTTTGTCAGACAAAACATTACTCGAGACCACGGTAATGATGATTGGGATATTTCAAGTTTACGCAAAGCAATAAAGAAAGAAATTTGTATCCAAGAGGCCGCTAACGCCAATCCTATTGAAACCGATATTATATCCACCGCATCGTTCGTGACAGAAACTACAAATAAAACATGGAAGTCAACAGGGTCTAAAGATAGTAACAACAATAGTTCCGTTTAGACTAAAAGGCCGTGTTTGTTTTGTCAAAACCCGCATCACCCAAATGAATGTACAAAGATCACCGATATAAACGCCCGCACCCAAATCGTAAAGGAAAAACGAGTTTGCTTTAACTGTTTCTGTAATCTCAATGTTTCGGAATGCAAGTCAAAATTCAGTTGCCGAAATTGCAGTAAGAAACATCACAGTAGCATCTGCCGTAATAGTTTACTAAATGAAAACTCCACTTCAAATAAAAATAAAGCCGTAACAAAACCTGTCATAGAAGAGCTTCAAAGTACCACAGAAACAAAGAGCGCCGCTATGTATTCTGCAGTTACAGCACATACCGAAATTCTATTGAAAACTGCCGTAGCGCCCGTATGGTACCATGATGAAAGTGTTATGACTAACATTCTATTCGATGAAGGCGCCCAGAATTCATTTATTTCTCAAGAACTAGTAGCGAAACTCCATATCAAACCAACTGGTATAGTAAGCATGCAAATTTCTGCATTTGGCGGGAAAGAAGGTGATGTACGCAACCTGGAGAAAGCAACATTATCCATTGAGACCGAAAGAAAAGAAAGAATTCCATTGGAAGTAATTATTGTTCCAAATATTGCCGCACCGATACATATGAAGAAACGGGTAAACATTAACAGCCTGCCCTATTTACGAGGATTACAACTTGCCCACCCAGTCACGCAGGATGAAAAGTTTTCCATTTCACTTCTCGTTGGGGCAGACTACTACTGGTCTTTAGTACAAGATGAAATTATTCGAGGTGACGGACCAACAGCTGTTAAATCTAAAATAGGCTATTTGCTATCAGGACCACTGAACACAGATATCAACACTCAACAATGGAACTCTACGATGATGAATGTCTTAGTTGCGCACAAATCCGAGGAGTGCGATTTACAGAAATTTTGGGAAATTGAGTCGAGCGGATTAGAGGCCGATTCTGATGAAAACACAAAAAATGTACAAAACCTAATGCTTGAGTACCAAAACTCTAGCATAACATTTAAGGAAAATAAATATGTCGCAAAACTACCATGGAAACAAGATCATCCTGAGTTACCCACTAATGAATATATAGCAAGAAGGAGGACCCAGAATGTTATAGATAGGTTGGCTAAAGATCCGGATATGTTAAATCTATACGACAAGATTATCAAAGAACAGGAGATGAAAGACTTCATAGAAAAGGTACCCATTACAGAAATAGATCGCGAGCATGGAAGAATCCACTACATACCACACCATCCCGTTAAGAAAGATTCAAACACGACCCCTATTAGGATTGTATATGACTGCAGTTGCCATGGAAATCCAGATTTACCCAGCCTTAATGACTGCCTATCTTCAGCACCACCTATTTTAAATAAATTGACAAGCATTCTTACAAGATTTAGATTAGGAAAATATGGCATCACAACGGACATAGAAAAAGCATTTTTACAAGTAAGACTTGACAATGATGACCGAGACGCCACACGTTTATTTTGGTTGTCCGATTCAACTGACCCAACAAGTGAATTGATTATGTACAGATTCAAAGTTGTTCTTTTTGGAGCAACGTGTTCGCCGTTTATTTTAAACGCAACATTACTGAAACATTTATCCACGAGTCAGAGCAAAGTAGCAACAATTCTACAAGAAGAAATATATGTTGACAATGTACTATCTAGCATTAACTCGGAAGAAGCCACAATTAAATACTTCAATGAATCCAGAGAACTGCTAAAACAGGGAGGCTTCAATTTACGTTCATGGATGTCCAACAGCGACAAACTCAGAGATTTGGCCCTATCGGAAAAAGTATTGGATACAGACAAGGACACTAAAATATTAGGAATGCGTTGGGATGCAGAATCAGATACAATCAGCTTTGTCGAAACAAAACAATTAAAGATGGACACACAGTTGACAAAACGTGAACTTTTGAGACAGTCTTCCGCTATATATGACCCGTTAGGACTACTCGGACCGATAACAATTAGAGCAAAAACACTTATTCAAGAACTTTGGAAAAAAGGATATGCATGGGACGAGACACTACCAAAAGAAATTGAAAACGAATGGACCGGTGTGAAGAATGACATCTTACAGATAACTACGAAATTTAAAATTCAGACTTTTAACTGTAACTGGATACGTCTTGAAATTCGTTAAGAACTGTCAGAAAAACGTCCATATCGACTACGGAGTTCACAAGTTGACAGGAACCTAAGAACAAGTCTAACAAAAGAGGAAATTTCATTAGTTATGAATTTATGGATCAAAGATACACAGCAAGACAGGTTCGTGAAAGAGCTAGAACATATTTCGTTAAACCCAAAAGTTAAATCACTACCACTTGTACAACAGTTACGTTTATATTTGGATGAAAATGGAATCATACGATGTAAAGGCAGAATACAAAATTCATCTATAGAAGAAAACGCGAAGTTTCCTATTTTACTACCAAAGAACCACAAACTTACAGATTTTGTCATTATGGACGCACATCTAAGAAATCTACATACAGGAGTCGGTCAGACAATAACACATATAAGGCAATCTTACTGGATACCAGCAATTCGACAATGTGTGAACAGTGTCTTACGTAAATGCATACCGTGCCAAAAAATAATTGGTAAACCGTATAACAGCCCGGAATCACCACCACTACCAAAGGATCGAGTAAAAGACACCATACCATTTTGCACAACTGGGATAGATTTTGCCGGACCTCTACACATCAAGGATACATCAACACAACCGCGAAAGGTATATATATGTTTATTCACATGTGCATGTATACGAGCTATACATTTGGAACTTGTACCTGATTTGTCATTGAACACTTTTATCCTAGCATTTAGACGTTTTATCAGTCGAAAAGGAACACCACAAACTATTTATTCTGATAACGCGCCTACATTTGTAGCCGCATCAAATGCACTTCAAAGTCAACTGAATTTACATATCAACTGGAAATTCATTCCGAAAGGAGCGCCGTGGTATGGCGGATGGTGGGAACGTCTAATTGGCTTAACGAAAATGACATTAAAGAAAGTATTTGGTAAAGCACTCGTCAGCGAACAATCTTTGACAACAATACTCACTGAGATTGAAACTATTATAAACAATCGCCCACTTACATATATATCTTCAGATATAAGAGATCCCGAACCCTTGACGCCATCTCATCTTTTACACGGGAGGACTATTACGACCACAGAGATGCACAACGACAAACACAACGCGAATATTCAAGAACTTGATACGATCACAGCAAACAAACTATTTGAGAGAAAAGGACTCTTATTAGATCATTTCGCAAAACGCTGGTCTAATGAATATCTTACCGGATTACGTGAATATCATCGAGCCTCTGGAAAACATACTGGACAAGTTAACATCGGTGATGTAGTTCAACTAGGAAGTGAATCGCCACGACTTTTATGGAGATTAGGAACAATAGAAGACGTCATCAAAAGAGGAGATGGACTTATTCGAGCAGCAAAAGTACGGACTTCTAGAGGACTAGTTACCACACGACCAATTGTGAAGTTATATCCATTAGAACTATAGTAACTGTTATAGGATTTTGTGAAGGACAGTTAACGTAAAGTGGAATTACAAAAACTTTCAATGTGATCAATTTAAAGAACTTTAATAGTTTTGATTATTTATCATTTTAAAATAATTTGATTTCTTATGCATTTTGAGGCCCCCAGAATGTCGTGAATATAGGCCAAGAGACATTAGAACGTTTTGTAATGTAATTGTTTCCCGTACTTTCGCGCACACTATTGTTAATGTAACGTAACGTTATTGTTACGTATATATATATTTCATCTTACGATCATAAAGCATCTAAACTAGCAAGACGTTATTTTTCTTCCACAACAAAAGTGAATAACCCTCAAGATAATCACATTGATATTATAAAATATAGCAGTATCTTTGACTTATAGGTGATTTTGGCTTAGCAAACAATTGAATTCATCTCAATTGCATTCCAATTGATTTGCTACATGATATTTATTGAATGTGTACATCTACAAATGATAAATCGTGTATTTATGTTTCATTTATTCAACAATTCAATTTTCTCGTTTAAATACACCTTGCTTGTTATTATATAAAATAATTCATGGAAATTATACAGAAGACGTATGTCGTGTTAAATGTCATCCTGTTTTAAGAAAAGAGTCATTACTTTATACCGAGAAATCTGCCTTTCTTCGTACAAATGTAAACATTCGTCTGAAATTTCACACAATGCAACTCGTTGATATGAGCCACTATCGCTCGTCGATATAAGAAACGTTTATATCGATTCGCTTCTTCCATAGACAGGTAAGGAGCTTTGAGATATTTGTAAACTTTTCAATTATCATAGACAAAATTTCCTAGAACAGTCGATTGCGATAGGCGCATACATATGGATTTTTTTTGTGCATAGAAAAATCCACAAAATGGACAATAATTTCATCGAAAAGAATGAGTCGGGTAAAAAGTAAAATCCCCAAAATGCTGAACTGCAAAGAAAATTCAAACCGGAAAGTCCCTAATCAAATGGCAAAATCAAAAGCTCAAACACATCAAATGAATGGATAACAACTGTCATATTCCTGACTTGGTATAGGCATTTTCTTATGTAGAAAATGGTACATTGAACCTGGTTTTACAGCTAGCTAAACATCTCACTTGCATGACAGTCGCATCAAATTTCATTATATTGACAACGATGCGTAAAAATAACAAACAGACGTAATAAGGTAACAATGTTAAACATACAGCAGTCATCGTTGTGTCATAATCTTAATCACTAAAAAATACAAGCAAATATGTAACACAGACGCACAAAATGGCATATAGACCAAGCATATTAGCAAAAATTAAAGACAATAATACACACCATAGTACAATTATAACATAATGGCGGGATATATAAGAACAGAGTCAGGTCATATATGTGACCAAGAAACATGAAAAGGCATATAGACAAAGCACAAAGCAAAAATGAAAGACGAGCAACAAACAAGTTTTACAATAGCACAAAAACGGGATGTATAAGTACAGAGCCACGCTATATGTATCGAAGAAACACCAAAAATGTATTTTTTATGACAAAATGTTTTGGCGTGTTCTAAAATGTAGAAAGCATAATTATTTGATATGTCATATCCCTTAAGATTCTTTCATATATATTTTTTTTTATATTTAGACTACAGGTCGATTTAGTAACATTATAAATTATTCACAGTACTAAAACATGAAATGTATGGGCCATATGAAAAACCTTTCTTGTAGAGTAAGTGTGTTCGAATAGCAAATAGCTGACCTGTAAAATTCCATCTTCATGCCTTATATATCATGTACTTTGTTACGACGCTAGATAAAAACTGACGAGGAAATGTAACACCTGGCCACAGAAAGCTTTAATATGAGGCAGGCATTACCTGTAAATGGGGACGAAGTCTGTCGAATTATTTTTTTGTAACTTAAATATTTGTTAAAAAAAACCCGGAAATACCGTAACGTTTCCGATTTTGGTTCTGTTGTTAGGGATTTTAGTTGTGACGTTATTTAAGTTATGACGTCATATGCAATGTCAACAAAGAAATGCTATCATCAGGCAACGTTTTTTCATATCAAGGAATTATTAAAAATGAAATTGGTATTGCGTTCCTTCCTATTTTATACTAGACTGATAAATATATATTTTACTCAAAATTTCATACAAACGAGACCGGAAAAAGGAAGTACATTGTAGATTTCTGCGCAGATGCGGGAATCAAAACATGACATCCAAAAAAAAAAATTGAACGATTTTGAGTTCATTAGTACAATGAAAATTTCGGGAATATTTCCCCGATTTTTTTTTTTTTTTTTTTTTTTTATTGATTTTTCTACTGTTATTGGGGACTTCGTCCCCATATTATTGTAGAGCCTTGGTGGAAAGAACTAAAGATTTGCTTCCCCAAATTTACAGATCTACCATTGTTGGACTGATATTCAGACGACCTATAATATATGTATATAATATATAACACAAATTTTGCTAACATTGACATTGTTGGGCTGATGTTTAGACGAATTGTAATATATAACAAGTCTAAAAGGGTACAACATCACCAAAAAATAACAATAAAATGAACAAATGTTACATATTTCGCATAACAGATATCCTTCATCAGTATGAATATGATGTAAAATGAATCTATTCCGATTATAAAACTATAACAAACTTGAAATTTATACAATAAAACGGTTAAAACCGGACATCATAGAGACGCTTATACATGGTACAATTCTAAAATTTAAAAGGTGACGACAGTTACGATGTTACAACAACGATTGCTGGGAAATACATTCCCAATAAATAGCACTGACCAATCTAAGCTTGAATGATGTTTCAAATTTGACAACGGTTGAGTAATTATAACAGAGGCTGCGTATTTAAAAATCCCAATTAAATAGCAGTTTGATATTGATTAGAAAAATATGATAGTAAATATTGACTAAGGTTAAATAATTGAACGTGACTGCGTACTTGTACATCCCTATTAAATGAAAAGAACCCTGTAATTAAAACTGGTATAATTAAAAAAAATTTTTTTTTTTTTTGTAAACATGATTTACGTAGGTTATATAGCTATTGACAACAGAGTCTGCAAAGATATGCTTTAAATAAAAATAGTAATGTGCGATAGGAAATGGTACAATTCTAAAATTTAAAAGGTGACGACAGTTACGATGTTACAACAACGATTGCTGGGAAATACATTCCCAATAAATAGCACTGACCAATCTAAGCTTGAATGATGTTTCAAATTTGACAACGGTTGAGTAATTATAACAGAGGCTGCGTATTTAAAAATCCCAATTAAATAGCAGTTTGATATTGATTAGAAAAATATGATAGTAAATATTGACTAAGGTTAAATAATTGAACGTGACTGCGTACTTGTACATCCCTATTAAATGAAAAGAACCCTGTAATTAAAACTGGTATAATTAAAAAAAAATTTTTTTTTTTTTGTAAACATGATTTACGTAGGTTATATAGCTATTGACAACAGAGTCTGCAAAGATATGCTTTAAATAAAAATAGTAATGTGCGATAGGAAATGGTACAATTCTAAAATTTAAAAGGTGACGACAGTTACGATGTTACAACAACGATTGCTGGGAAATACATTCCCAATAAATAGCACTGACCAATCTAAGCTTGAATGATGTTTCAAATTTGACAACGGTTGAGTAATT
The DNA here is from genome assembly GCA_037788925.1 of Mytilus galloprovincialis. Taxonomy (NCBI): domain Eukaryota; kingdom Metazoa; phylum Mollusca; class Bivalvia; order Mytilida; family Mytilidae; genus Mytilus; species Mytilus galloprovincialis. The sequence continues at coordinate 2,028,518 of JAWDJN010000023.1, read as the reverse complement.
ATAACAGAGGCTGCGTATTTAAAAATCCCAATTAAATAGCAGTTTGATATTGATTAGAAAAATATGATAGTAAATATTGACTAAGGTTAAATAATTGAACGTGACTGCGTACTTGTACATCCCTATTAAATGAAAAGAACCCTGTAATTAAAACTGGTATAATTAAAAAAATTCCTTAAAACTAAATGAGTCCATTACGGAAGCCTAAGTTACTGGAAACAAGTGATGGTATTAAAATGAGTGATGCATGCAAAACAAATTTCTTGGTCGAGGGTTCTGTTTATACAGCACAAACAACACTTCCAAAAAGACCAAGAGATGTCATAAAGTATGTTGTAACAAAACGCATTTGACAATCAGGTCGAACAACGGATCTTCATAAACCGTGCTGACTGCCATTGGCGATTGGTAAATAAAATGATCACAGATGTTATAAAATGGATCTTAATAATTAATTGCATGTCAAATAGGAATCAATAAAGTTGCGGAAAAGATTTTATATCGCAAACAAAAGGTGCAAAATTTAGTGTACGATATCCGGATTTAGACAATTAATGTCTCTTCAGTGAGACTAGGAATCGAAACGGTATTTGGAAGGCCATATAATTTACCTCAATTCTGGATAGACTCTTGAATTTTGAAAAGTCGAAATAGAATGAACGGATCATATGAACCCGTAGGCAAATATAGTACAAGCCCAAAATAAAAATTATAAACAAGTCTCAATTGAAAACAACGTTCAAACCTTTGATCGCGTTTGCCAAAACTTCAATTTTTAAGCTAGGTTTGCATTGCCGATCAGATCAACTCGATGATCTCGATCGTCAAAATTTCTACGACCAAGCGTGACCAAATTCGTGATCGGGCCTGTTTACGACTTCTACCCGACTGCTATCCGACTTTACTTCGACCATTCACGACTCCAATCCGACCACTTATTGAATACATATTCGAAAATTCCGACCATCTCACGATCTCTAGGCGATCTTTACTCAACTACCTAGACCAAAATCAACAACTTGAATACTCGATCTCAGTCCGAAATCGACTAGACCAGATTGACCTGATATCGTATAGGGATCGAAGGGATAGCCAGGAATCGGTCGGGTATGTTTAATTTCAGTATAAGAAAACGTCTGAATGTGTTATGCCCCGCTGCAGCGGAGGGGGCATTAAATGTTACCCTTGTCCGTCCTTACATACTTCCCAACAATTAGTTTCAGTTCTCTAAATTCATTTTTTATCAACCAAATGTTATCAACCATATACACAAAGCTTGTTACCATAATCATAGATCAAGTGCGAATATGGGTAAAGCCACTTTTACTGTTCTTGAGTAATGACCCTTTATAAATTTATATTTAAGCGATGCATTATCTATGTCTTATGAACACATTCTCCAATTATTTGGTTCGATTTAGTCGTTCACAGGAGGTCTCAGTAAAATCATACATGTAATATATCTATGTGGAAATAAAGCAGCTAGATGCGTTGGCATGGTGGTTAGAGCTCCAGAGATACAGGTTAATAGCTGTGGCTGACTTTGAAGAGAGCGAAGAAGATACTCGTTGAACAAGAAGACGTAGACAGCAACGGGCGCCGAGATATCTGACAAGGAAGTGCACGTGGCTGACACCGCGACAATTATACTGGCAGAATGAGAGACTTACAGGAGCTCAACAAGAAAAATCCCAATGGTTATGAATTAAAACTTTCTCAGAGTGAATGCTGATATGTTGTGGGAGTTTTTGCTACTTTTTTTTCTTAAAAATGACACCATCGAACGCGACTTGTCACCGGATTGATACTTATGTTGGATAGCAATATACCTAAATTTTACCCCCTCCTCCTTGCATTCTTTTACAAATTAAGCTTACTGTTTGTGTCATATATGTGCATATGTATGTAATCAGTATGTTAATTGATTTGACATCCAGTAGTTGTATATTTGAAGACAATTTATTTCTGGTGTATCCATGGTAAAAACCTGAATATATTTGCTAAAACATATTGCAAGAAAGGGGATAAGATGTCATATGTTTACTGTTCTTTGGCCGTTTCATTTGGTGTCTTGTGGAGAGTTGTCTCATTGGCAATTTTACCACATCTTCTTATTTTTATACTACAAAAATTTCTGGACCTATAATAAACCCATAAAACGGTTAAAAAAATCTTGATGTTCGTATAAACCTACTTTGAAGGCTAAATTAGTCATTAGCTTTCGAAAAATTACTTTTATTGCACAATTACTTTCATATTTAAAAAATCTTCCATGGCCAAATTGCAGGATCTACTTCACTTTCCGAAGCACCTGAGATCATCTTAGTTTTTTCATGGGTTTGCTACGTTTTTAGTTTTGTATGTTGTGATATATTGACTGCTGTTTGTCTTCTCGTCAGGATTCGTTTTTCGCCATGGCTGTGTCGGTTTGTTTTCGACATTTGAATTTGATATCTTTTGCCCCCTTTTTTTTTATAAATTTTAACCTTCCATGCAGAAGTACAGACAAGTACTGTACATGGAGGAATGTTTGCGGAATCAATCTTTTGTACAGTTAAAATAAACAGTGACAATATATTTTTGCTGAAGCAAAGTTAGAAAGTTACTAGTAATCAGATCTGCACTCCCTTTTAGAGAATCGTGTAGCAGTAATGTGTACTCGTGTAAAACTAAGTAGAGATCGAAGAGATGTCGAAAATGGTCACGCAGAGATCGGGTATTTGTCGAGTTGGTCTGGGATCAAAAATAATAGAAGCCATAGTGATCTGGAAGCGCTCGGGCATTGGTCGAGTTAATATACACCGCAGATCAAACAGGTTGGTGTTGATCGGGAAAGGATCGGATATTAGTCGAGCAAAGGTCGTGATGATCGAGTACTGATCGGTAATCTACACGATCCTTTCCCGACCAATTCAGCCGGTACTCGACGAATTCCCGATCTCTTCTCGAGTGACAGGCTTTTTTGATCATAACTCGAATGTTTTTGACAGGTCAAAAATCCTCGGGTAGAAAGGCAGATCGATAACGTGCAAGGTAGACTTCCCCGAACATTCTTGTCGATTGAGCCAGACCAGTCTCCCGATCGCTTAATTTGTCTTGATCGGCTAGATTGAGTTGATCTGATCGGCAGTGTGAACTTAGCTTTAGACGTGTGCATGCAAAACAAAATATAAACTATGACTGCAAAGCTATCCTAGACAATGCCAAATAATGCATTGAATAACAAACGAACACCTAATTTTCAGGTTTTAGCATACATATGTAATTAAAAGAACTGAAAGCTTCTTTTTTATAATTTTACAGGGTTTTCAAAGCGTTACAATTGATCGTGTACATAATTGCAATATAAGGCGCACGTACATGTGCTCCAGTCAATCTTGTATATCCCAATAAAATTATAAAAAGAAGCATATAAAGAAATGTGTGTCTTTTTTCTTAAACTTTTTTTAGCAAATACACTTTGTCTCCCCTTATATTTTCAGGGAGTCCTACGGTGATTATTGTCTTTGGGGATTTGAAGTATGTTTTCAACCCCTCTGCATAAATGCCGTTGCCATTATTCGCTACTTTTGATCTTTTAATATTTTATTTTTACTTGAGAGATACTATAAACTATTAATACAAATATAATAGTATTTTGCCCAACTTTAGTCTCAATTGTCACCAATTTTAACTCGACCACTCAATAAGTTTAAAGTGAACTTCTTTTAGAGTATTTGATGACAAAAAATTACATTAATGAATATTTTATACATTAGTATGATACATGTATTCGAATTTATGATTCAGCACAAATTCGTTTATAAGTGTAAGCTCGAATAGCTGTAGATGTCGTCTTTTATTATACCGGTACTAGATTTTTCTCAGACTATTGAACTGATTATGACAAACCTTGACAGGAATGCTTGAAATAACCAGTATTACAAAGGAAAAAAGTCATATTCAGTTTATTAAACAATAATGTCTTCTCAACCAAAACTGACCATATTTGCACTTTTTTATTTAATACTTATAGTCGCATAGTAAATCAGTATTATTTGTATGTAAGGATGAATTGTATAATACAAATCATAGCAATACTGGAACACAATGACTACAAAAAAAAGTACCAGCATGTCCTCTTTTTATTCAAAATTTTGAATCGCAAACAAATTTCAGTAGTTTTCATACCTCAGACTGACTCGTATAAAAAAATATTTGTCAGCATCAACCCAAACTGACCATATTTGCACTTCATTATGTAAATCTTAATACCCGCTTGGTAATCAGTTAATATTTTTTATATCAAGATGGAGATGTAATATACAAATAACAGCAATATTGTAAAACTATGACCACAAAATTTTGTTCGCATGAGTTTAATGTACCATCATGTCCTTTTTTTATTCAAAATATTGAATCGTAAACAAATATCAGTAGTTTTCATACCTCAGATTGCCTCATATAACAAAATCATTTGTCCGCATCAACCAACATGACCATATTTGACAGCATCAAACAAAACTGACCATATTTGCACTTTATTATGTAAATCGTAATAGCCGCATATTAAATCACTTATATTTTTATATCAGGATGGATTTTATAATACAAATGACAGCAAAATTGACTACAAAAAAAAATCCGCATCAATTTAGTGTACCAGTATGTCCTCTTTTTATTCAAAATATTGAATCGTAAACAAATTTCAGTAGTTATGTTATATTAGACTGACTCGTTTAACAAAATTGTTTGAACGCATCAACCAAAACTGATCATATTTACACTTTATCATGTAAATATATATGGCCTCATTGTATATTAATAATATTTCCATGTCAGGATGGATCTATTTTGGAACACAATGAATACCAAAACTAAAAATTTGGTCCACATCAATTTAGAGTACTATTATTTCCTCTCTGTATCCATAATAATGAACTGTCACTAAAGACAGTGGTTCGTAATAGTTTGTTTTTTTAAATAATATTTAACGGCATCATCCAACACTCACATGACTGATTTATATACTTTAAAATGAAAAGTACATTTATGAGAAGTTCTCTTCTTGGAATAGTTTACTGTAAATATATTTTGTAGAATGATTGATTTTGTTTTTAGCCTAACGTCCAGGGGCAAATATTTCATTCATGTTCAGATCGAGTGTATTTTATGAACGTCCCGGACTCCCAGATATTATTTATAATCGTTACGGATAAGTCTGTCTAAATATGACGAGATGGTACAAATGTACACACTTTATACAGCACGTATTTCATTAAAATCCCTATATATATACAATTTTCGTTTGAACATTTGGCAAAACAGAATCTTCAAGTAAATCATGAATGTAAATCCAATGCAAACAAGATTTAGGAAGAGACTGTTAAAAACGGTGAACGAAGCAACGTAAACCATGATGTTTATATCCAATCATATCAAAATATTTTTCCGATGTGTTGGACAACCTTTCTATCCTCTTCGATATTTGTACATGTAACTTTTGAAAAGTAAATATAGAAAATCTGCTACACAGTAAAGTTATTGGAACTGATTTTTTTCTAAATTATAAGATGCCCTTACTGCAGTGACGTCATTTAGAACTGTTCTACAATCCTGACAGGTTTAGTCATTTCTACGACTAGAACGGTTTTAAACAGTTCTGCTGCCAGTTCTATGGTTAGAACTGATCCTGACAGTTCTAGGGTAGAACTGTTCTAGGACAGTTTAGTACAGTTCTATGACAGATTATTCTGACAGTTCTAAAGCCAATGCATTTGAATTTTATATTACATTTACCTGCTTCATCTCCTTCTTTGTTACATTCGACATAACCACTTCCACACTTACAAGTTCCATCTACGGGGTCGCAACTGAAGTACAAAACATTTAGGTATATTACGTATTTTTAAATGCTAACAAAAAGTGTTAATATGTTAAACAGAAACATTTAAAAATCTGCTTGTAAAATTCCAATCTTTTTCGAGTATTAATTACTTGATCTCGAATCTGTTTGTATCAGGCATACCTTTACTTTATTTTTCGTCAATATTTAAATCTGAGCAATTTAGCATATTCCGCGCTTTGCTAACATAGGCATAGAAATTATGATTTTTCGATAAAAAATGGGTTACCAATTTTTAGTATCATCAGGGATATAGAAGTACTATACGTTATATTTGAATACATTGGCATCACAATCTTGAAACGTTGCAATAACTTATAGTGGTTTTTTTTCATAATTCAAGTAAATACGATAATACCTTACCTGCCATTTAGACAGTTACAGATGTAAGCACAGAATTTGCCGAATGTTCCTTTTTCACATTTTTTACAGTTTTCTTCATTATCGTCCATGAAACGATAGGTTCCTAATGCACATTCTTGAATAAAAACCAAATAATCAATAACAATGATCATGACAAATTGACTTTCCTTCCCGTCATTTTTTTGTTCCACGTTTGTACAATATTTCGTGCATTTAAAACCAAAAAATAAATAATTTTCTCACGTTGTATTATTTCGTCATTCATTATTTGATGTCTTCAACCAATGCCGACAAATGATAAAAATATATCCAACCTAAGTCTACAAACAAAATTCAATAGCTGTATTAACAATTAACAATTATCTATTTGATTTGATTAATGCAGTAAGTATTTCAAAGCACTTTTTACTTTTACAATTTTAGTATTATAGATACACTATTTGCAAAATTGTGTTGTAGTAAATAAAGGCAACCGTAGTATAGAGCTGTTCGAAATTCATAAATCGATTGCGAAAAAAAACTAATCCGGCTTACAAACCAAAACTGAGGGAAACACATCAAATATAAGAGTTGAACTACGACACAGCAGAAACACAACACTAAAATGTCAAATGAAATTGATATAAAAAAGAAAAAGACAAAAATACAAAGCAGTGGTTTCACTTGATTGTCCTTTTTGTCCGACCACAGCTTGTCCTCCTACAACAGTAACTGCATAAAACAAAAACTTTCATTTGATTATATTACTGGATTGTGCACTTTTATTTTAGTATATTATCCTAAAACTATCTGCATTTCACTTATCTGTCGAACATCACAACATCGTTAAAGCCGTATTAACAACAAGCCTGATACGGCAAGACTGTAGCATCTTGTTGATTTTATTTATCATTAAAAAGAAAACAGATATGCAGTACAGTCTGCTGATACCTATATTCTGGCATGGAACAAAGTAATTGTTTTCTGGGACTGTTAATTACGTCTTCACACACTGAATTCCAATTGATGTTGGATGTTGGATGTTTGATGTTGATATTTTTGTTCTCGGTACAGAAATGTTTGTTAGTTGTTATTTGCTTGAACTAGCGGTCAACAATTGCGTGTACTTTTAGATCTGTACTTTGTATCTTTTCTATGGTGATGAATGTATAAATATTCTGTAACGTCCGCTCTACGTTTTCGATGGATGTATTTTTCTGCTTTGTATCGATCTGATGAAATAAGCCATTTTCAACTGATGTTTATAGATTTTTCTTATGTTGTACTGTTACGCCGCTGCCATAAATGTTTAACCTCGCCACATTCTATCACGCCTATCCCAAGTCAGAAGCCTATATATTTTGTGGTTGTCGTTAGTTCATGTTAACCGTGTTTGTATTTTTTTTTATTGTTTTGTTTTGAATAAGGCTGTTAATGTTCTCAAATGATTTGTATAATTATTTTTTTGTGTCGGGGTCTTTAAAAGACAACGAAACGATATGGTAAATGCTGTACAGTTGCCTATAATTGCTTACATCCACTTAATAAGAACTTTGGTTAATAGTTTTGTCAATGTCAATCATACTATATTTAATTATTTTCATATTAAACATTATCGGTACCAATTTTACAGCAAAATATGCGCCATTCGATAATGAAATGTCTCTTCAGTGATGCTTGAGCCAACCATATTTGAGAATCAAAAACTTTTTACTAACGTTGAAGGGTTAATAAAATCATAAAAATACCTTGATTATACACAGAAACTAATGAATTTTATAAGTGCTCTGCCTTTCTTTTCTTGTCATTTTAGTTGATATTTATATTATACCTAACTTAGAATTGTAGTTGACTTATACGACAGACAAACGACATCTGACTAAAATAATGATAAATTTATGCTTCAAGTAGTTAAAATATTTTAAGGTTCATGCTTTGATTCCTTACCTTGACATATTCCATTTAGTGGGTAATACATAGAACAACATCGAGGTTCACCAGTTTCAGCTCTGAAATATATATATTTCTTCTTTATTTAACAAAAATTATCTGTATAAAGCATTTAAACCGGTTACACAATACATGTCTATTTTGTAGTGGATTTGTGTACAAATAATGATTTGTTGCAGTCATTTGTTTACTGGAACACTAGAGTGTTGAAAGAGTTAAAATTAATTCATCTAATTTGTTCGCCTTGGAAACATCTAAGATGATTTATTTACGTGAAAATATTATAGTTTGATGCATACAAAACTGGAACTTAACTGCTTAAAACTTCACTTGAAAACAATGCATAGCAGCAAAACTATATTCCCGAATTCATGAACATGCACCACTCACTCATTTTTTTTCTGAAAGTGTGTGTGTGGGTATTTTTTTTAATTTTTTTTTAACTCCTCACAGGAACAATATATTTTGTCCTAAATTCTCAAATGGAAATCATATACTGTTTATCGCCCTGAAACATTATTTATACATTTATTAATAATCTGGTCAGATACACTACCAATCTATCTTCATTTTGTTTTTATCTTTAGAACTCCTGATTAAATAACTAACTAAGTCTGATTCTTATTTTAAATCATTTGTGGAATATTAACGTTCAACAAATGACTCAAGTGACCTTTTTAATAGCAAGTTACTGTTTAATCTTGTTTTCTTTATAAAATATTTCGATGAAGGGCAGACTAAAAGTTTTCAGATGTTGAAGATTAATTATCACAGATAAAACACATTAACATTTTTTTTGTTGGAAAAAATACATTTTTTATATCCACTTTAAATATAGTTTTGTTGTATATCTATTCAACTTGTCTTTACATTTGTGTATGATTTTGGTTTTATATCAACAAAACCATTGACTTTTGACTTAAATAGAATTAAGGCTAGAGCAAAATAAAGTTAATATTGAGGGTTATATCATTACATTTACTTACTTGCATTGTCCTTTAGTAATATTCGTTGATGTCACGTGTACATGTAATACAGCAGAAGATGCATGCATGATTTGTGATAAGAATGACACAATAAAGGTCATGATAACCGTTACAACAAAATTCATATTCACATTCATGAATCTACATGTACTTATACAAACATGAATAACTTAAACGAACAACGTAATTTGTTATATTTCCTCATTGTTGTATATAATGTTGAACATAAGTTATTCTTTCCGGTTGATAAATTTCGAAAATCAATTAATTTAAACAGATTGAGTGTTTTCAACATTCGTATGTAGAAGATAATGCGTTTTTACTCCTTCAGTATGGGCTGAATTTAAAAAAAAATCTATAGAAACAAAATACGGACCTGAAACAGTTCACTCTTGTTATAACAACAAACAATTACACTATGTAAATTGATTCCTTTGCATACGTTATTTTCTAATTTAATTCTAGCGTAGAATGATGATTATAATATAACATATATTCGTTAAAGTTAAACTGGAAATACAAATCTGTAAGTGAAATTAAAAGATACAACCATTATGACAATTTACTTTAATCATTGAAATATACGGCGAAATACTTTGAAAGGGAGGTATGTATTTGCTAATTTAAAACAGGAAGCTATTATACAAATTCGGCGAATGTCTAACGTTTAAACTTTGAGTTATTCTCCTTTGATCAGAAGAAAAAAACTGACTCATGTCACTACAGCAGTTTGATTTCTGGTTTAACATTTACAGGGGTAAACAAGCTTCCAAGTAAAATAAAAGTGACAGAAAGTTATCTAGAGGTCGTGAACATTTTTTATTACTAATTGGAAAATATTGTCATATTTTTATGTTCTGCCACTTAAAGATATGTCAAATAACCAATCAATATTGTCATAAGGATGAAAAAAAAATGGGATTTCCATCCATGACACAAAATCAGTACATGCACAGTAATATACACAAAATACAAAGAAACAGCGCTTGCATTTATGTTCTTCATCTAATGCATTTATGTTCTTCATCTCATGCATTTATGTACTATGCATTTATATTCTTCATCTCATGCATTTATGTTCTTAATCTTACGTATTTATGTTCTTCATCTCAAAGTAACAGTGACACTGCTATTTTAGAATTAACAACTTTCAACCAAAATAAACAGCACTATATCAGACAGCGTCTGTTTTTTTTTCAAATCAAAGGCACCATAAACAGAAGACGGCATGTTACCACACACGTATCTTGCCACGACATGATAAAAGAAAAAAAAATGACAAAAGGATATTTCCAAGTCTTAATTATATCAATCATAACCACGTTTTCAAAAATGGAATATGAGTATTTGTATGAAAACAATGACAGAATCCTGTTTTAACTCAAATCGGCCATTATTGCAAAACATATCAAGTGACGATAACTGTTCCAATACAGTAGCATTTGTGCAAATCATGCTTCAAAAACTTTGTAATATAAATATTTCTTTTTAAAATTAAACCAAAAAAACATTCTTATATAATTATTTCTCTTTTAAAATGACCTTCAAAACTACAAAGAACGGTCACTGCCCTGACTTCGATTTGTGTAAACCTTTTTATACTGGCTGCCTAAACAAAAGGCTATACGTTTTGAAAATATGTAAACGAAAAGTATTAATATATGTTCTAACGTAGGAACGTGGTACAAAAGAACAACAGAAGAAAAGATATACCACCTTTGTTTGGTATGACGATTTATTTTCACTTCTGTTCTCGTACTATTATTTTGTAAAAAATGTTTCCGTACTCCTTCTTTACCTTACAACACAATAATTGTTATTTTCCTTTGTATGTTATTTTATTTGATCGTTTGACCGAGTCTCGTTCAAAGTTCCGGATGTTGTTCTGTTATTGATTTACATCTCACCCCTTTTTTTCTTTTCTTAATTTTAAAAATCTCGATTCTTTTTAAATATACGTAAAACTATCGTCCATTTTCGATTACACGTTTTAAAAATGATATTGAAATAAATAACATGTAGCATAATACGCCTATTTCTAGAACAAAAACTAAACTTCAAGTACTAGAAAAAGCTCATTGTTTTTGTACAAGCCAACAGAGCAGCCAACAATATGGAAGGTATGACGTAAAACTACATAGACGTTTTCCAGAATGAAATTTTAAATTCTTCTATATTCATGTCCGTACGCTTCACAATCATATAGCAAATATTCATACTGTTATCACATCACAGCTAAATGATATTTCTGAGCATTGAAGGTTCCTACTATGTATTAGTTACATATCCTAAACAAATACAATAAAGTTATATATTGTTTCATCTCGGCCACAAGTTAGTGTTATACAACTTATCTTTCAGTGCGTTTAACTTGTTCATAAACTACTATCAAAGAACTTCGCACTAACTTTTATGTTAAAAGATACGAAATAAGTCGAATTGACTATTTTTGGAGTGTTGAAAATTCTTTGAATGGTTCAGATAAAAAACGTGCTTATGATGGTCTTTTTGTATCTGTAGAACGTTTCGACTTTTCAAATGTTTATACTATTATACACTACCGTAAATCTTTTCAAACAAAAGTTTCCGTATTTAATTAAATGGTTGTTGGATAAATCGGAATGCAATTTGCTGCTTCTCATTTAAAGCCCTTTTCTCTAACGAATAGGGTGAATATGATAAATATACTTACTGGCGGGTTGATGAAATGATTGAAGATGTTAATTTTCTCCTGATAATATTTGTGTACGTTTCAGCCAAAAAAATATGATGGACGGGTTTTTGTAGGTAGTCCATCGGGTACCAATTCAAAGAAGGTTTTTTCTAGTTTTGTTAAGAATCACAGTTTATGAACAAACTAATTAAAGGGATAATTCGCGAATTTTTACTTTTCAGCTAATTATGTCCATAATACCATAACAAACATATTCAACAAGTTTTATCTGGATATGAACAGCAATAAAGGAGAAAATTAAGAATTAATAATTTTATTTCTTCGAACTTCCTGACTTATGTGACGTAGTTTAAGTCTTTAAGAATGCCGGGAGTGGAAATAATCTCATTTTAAATCTTAATCGTTAATCATCTTATAACGCTATTTAAAGCGCATAGACGACGTTTGGTGTAGCTATTAACCAACTAATAATTAAGATGGAACAGCGCTCAGCTTGAAAGTAGAATGTACGATTTATATTTTAATATTTTCTGAAATGATTATAGTGATACAAGTAAATCATATAAAATATTTTTTTATGATAATGTCCTTATCAAAATAATTTAATTCTCACCACGTACTAATTCTTCAGCTATTTGAACGAAAATATCAAAAATGTTAACAGAAAATTTTCAACTTTGTCTTACTGGAAGGGAGGGAGAGCTCCAGACGTACTTATTAACAGACAAAGCAGGCTTATGGCTTATCGTCAGTTTGTGTGTTGGGTCAGGAAAGGTCAACCACTTGGCAAGATACACAGAATAATCCTACCGGCTTGTGTAGTAAACATAATTAGAAAAGAGTTTCCATCGTTGGATGGGGTATACGAATGATTCAAAGAATGTGAAAGTGACACTTCAGACTGAATAGTTCTAAAATCATTTAAACGGTTTACCAATACAGTTTTTCACCGAATGTTTCAGATTCATTTCATTATTTGTGTATTAATAAACCTATTTATGAATTATTTCACTTTGAGGTCTAATTTTATAGATTGCATGTTGTATTAACATGAAGGTTTGGTCTACCACAGTACCACGGAGCGTTGATATGATTTGACCCGAGATCCTCCCGAGATGTTGTTGGGGTTCTTGTTGTGCAACCTTAACCAGTTTTCAATGATGTGTTTTTTATCTCTTTGTTTGTCTTTCGATCGTTTATTGGTTATTTTTTGCTATGCCGTTGTCAGTGTGTTTTTTAATACTGAATATGACTATCCGTTTTGGTACCTTCTGCCTTTTTACAAACAAGACCATGAAACTGAATATTGGAAATGTATCATGCTACTACAAAAGAAAAAGCACTGATGGATTGTCCTAGAAGCATATTTTATGAGAATAATAATGGTCTACTTATAGACTTACAGTTACATTTATTTCATGTTTGAAGCGGTGCATTTTTTAAAATTTAATTTGACTTTTACCAAGAAATGCATTGTAGCAAAGGGGAAGAGTAATTGTGGTCTAGTGTCAGATACTCGAAAATAATGGAATTTAACAGAAAATGAAACAAAAAACGGACTTTGGCAAAAATGTAGAGGGCTTTTGATACCTGATCTCCAGACATAAAATCTTTTACAATAAATCATCCTACAACAGCTTAAAAGCTTGAAATGCCAGCGATTTCGCGGGAGTGTTTTAGTGTTCTCAAAATCTTATATTGATAAAAATGACACTCCTTTAAATAATTGAATGTACATGTACAGGAAGACAAACGATTACCGCACGTTCTAGAGACATGCCACGAACTAAGTATCATCTTCGTGTCATAATTGCGCATGCTTGTCTCTTCACATACAAGTAAACGCAAATTTTCTAATAGGCAAAATATTTCGTAAATGTACCCGCTCATATCGGAAATAGGACAAGAAAGTATGAAAGATAGTCATCCGTATTCTCTCGGTTAAATTCTCTAGGATTTACTCCAAACAATGTTGTAAAATGATGCAGTATGTTTTTTTCTTTCTTAAATTATTCATCACAACTCTAGACCGCATAACGTAAATTAAACATTTGCTAAGCAAATAAAACAAGCTGACAAAACATTATGTAAGCTATTGTGTACAAAAGCATTGACGGATCCAGGGGGAGTGGTTCCGGGTGTTGGAACCCCCGGTTTTTTTTTGCCGATCAATGCATTTAAAGGGGGACATATATTTGGAACCCCCCTTTTTTAATATGGCTGGATCCGCCCCCGAAAAGTAAAATTGAAATTTGAAAAAAAAAATCATTTTACATGGTACAGTACCAGATAATCTTCTACACATGAATTTTGAAACAGAAGTCAAAATTAATAATTTACGGTCTTATTATTTCTGTCTTTGCACATGTCAGAATTAATCAGCCTGTAGATATAAATTTTAAACTCTTAATTTCATGTTTGGACGGCTTTGTGTATTTCAATCAGGTTAGGGACATACATTGTTAACAGGATGTATAATACACCTGACAACATTTTCGATGGTACTTTTACCTGTGCACACCTGGGTCAAACAGCTGGGAAGCGATGCATGTACCTGAATTGCGTAATGTCACCAGTTTATTAGCCCGCAGGAAGTCACTTTCAACTTTCAACTTTTATTAACACTCTAGACAGTTTACACTGTAACAAGAGGCAGACAAGTAATACAAGTAATAATTTACAATGGTGAACAAGATAGAAAGAAATATACATACATAGTTCATTATACCTAATTCTCTGTACACAAGTATACACATACATAACACGTGATAATTATTCAAAGCTATAATAATGGGATCTGAGATCGTCAGTCGATTACATGTAAGTGATAATATATTAGAATTATAGATATTTCGTAAGTTTTTTGATAAAAATAGACAAGTTATTTAACACTTTTACATTACATAAAGACATCAAACCTTTCATTTTATATTCTGAGGGGTTAACAATATAGTAATTTGGAATATATGCACGTCTTAATTTTTTAACCTCGTCATTTTGACTAGAATACCCGAATGTGACACTATTACATGACCTCTGGCAATAATTTAGAAGATCGACGGTTTTCACATTAGAAGTACCCGAAATGAATAAAATCTATTACATAAAAAAGATTTTTTTTTGGCAAGCATTTCGAAAAGTCTAAAGCCGCTACAGATAAGAATATATTAATGCTTTTACAACTTCCAAATTAGTGTCCGCCCCACTAGATGTATTCCTATCTTTTATCTTGTTATCATGAATTTAGAAAGAAAAAATACTCCTACTACGATTGACCATAAATCATTACAAACTTCGCTAGCCTAGCTGTCGACATTTTATATCCTGAAACTGCTCAGCCTTAACTTGTAGGACTACACAACTGCGTTGACCTAGTAGACAGCTATAAAGCATAACAAGGGAGCGGTAAGATCTATTAAGTTTCCACACGAATCGGGGAAGACATATGCTCCCATCTACCTATCACCTCTTCAACCTTTTATATGGCACAATATGGAAAAGGAGGGGGGGGGGGGGGGTAAACAGCATCTGTAATTATACTACATGTAAATAAATAAATTCTTATTTTTAAACCATTATTATATCAAACAAATGACCCTTTAAATGTTTTACGTAATTTTTTATGTATACTAGGTTTTTTTGCACCTAAAAAATATATACTTCATTGAACTTGTGAATTTACGACAGAAAGTCACAGAACAAAACGTCATAATTCAGTTTCGAGTTTATTTTTCTTTAAACGAGAAAACGTAAATTAATTAATTCTTTTTTGGTTTGTTCTTGAAATATTATTTTTAAACCAAGTTGTAAACAGAATTTATTAAATAAATATCAATGACATCAAATAATTGTTATAAAATCAAAATGCCAAAGTGGCTAGGTACCTTAAATGGCTTCATTGTCCCTAGAAATATATAGCCTTTGCATGATTGAAATCAAATATCTTTTTATTTTTAAGGCTTGTAAACATGTTCATAAACTTAATATGTAATAAATGTAATAAATAATATAATATTTGAAGATGTTTTTCCTATATATATTCAACATTTTTTTTGTCTGTGACTTTTTAATCCGTGTACTAAACTTCTACTAGTAAACAACAAAATTTGTTACTAATGCATGAATGCAGAAATACTGAACTATATTAATCTGACAATTTCCTTTCAACCAGGCTTGGAACGAAATAGCAATAAAAACATTCATGAGAAAAAAATCATAATTACTTTCAAATTTCCATCGAAACAAGATGCTTCAAAATGGTCTGCACACACTTTCTTGAACTTGTTGTGAGTTGGTTGGTGTTATGTTGAGGTTAATCATCCACGTCTTGGAAAGTGTAAGCTTATGCCATGTGAACTTCGATTGAACATCCGTACGCTTGACAAGTCATTTTGATACTGAATATACGATATGCCATGCTTGTTTTTTGGCTTTGTGGTTTTCAGATATTTTATTCAAATATACTCATCACGTGACAATTTGTATCGGAGATGCCGTCAAAATGGCGATAAGTCGAGCAGTGATAGTGGGATTTTAATTTTTATTTTAATCACTCATCTAGAAGAATTGAACAATAATTTTAATGAATATATGATTATTTATACCAAATAAACATAATATAAAATTTTCATTTTTTTGCGAAGTTTCCCTTTAAGGAACCTTCTAAATTGGATCAAATAGATAAGTTCATCACGACTTACCGTTACCTTGACATAAGGTATGTTAGACTTACAAGGCCAAAATCAACCCAAAAGGAACTAACTTTGTATAAATCAATTGTAAACGATAATAACTGTTTTCCCAGATTTATGATATTTCAGTTTAACATAGGAAACTCTACAATAAAATTTACGACAAAAGGGACGAGTATATTCCCTACTGTTAATGTTTATATATCACAGCTCGATGGCTGTTCCTCAGTCTGTTATGACGGTTTTGATTTCAATGAACGTAATATATGTATTACTGATAAATTATTAAGTCACTGATTTCGTTACCGCAAATGACTTTAAGTCGTTTTCAAATTCTTTCATAGATATAAAGATTTGATTTTTAAGTTAAACTGTAAAAGCTAAACAAGTATAAAGTTGAAGAGCACTAAGGACCCTAAGTTCCAAAACGTTGTGCCAAATACGACTAAGGTCATCTATGCCTAAGATAAGAACATCCTCAGTATTTCGAATAATTAATCCTTCTTCAAACAGTTAATTTATAAAAAGACAAACAATGACCATATAATTGATATTCATGTCAACACAGAAGAGTTGACTACTACGCTGGTGATACGCTTGGAAACAAACCGTTCACAAGCAGTGTCATCGAACCAGTGGTGTGAATAGTTATCAAAGGTACCAGGCTTATAATTTTGATACGCCAGACGCGCGTTTCATCTACATAAGACTCATCAGTGACGCTCAGTTCAACAAAGTTAAAAAGCAAAACAAGTATAAAGTTGAAGCGCATTGAGGACCCAAAATTCCAAACTGTTGTGCCAAATACGAATAAGGTAATCTATGACTAGGATAAGAAAATCTTTAGTATTTCGAATAATTCATACTTCTTCAAACAGTTAATTGATATACTAGCTTTCAATACATTTGTAACGACCTTTAACCCCACTGACAATTTGCGTCTGTGTCCATACTTGTTGATATAAAAAAAAACATATAATTGACAGTCATGTCAACACCGAAGTGTTGACTACTGGGCTGGGGTTACCCTCGGGGACAAAAGGTTCACCATCAGTGGCATCAGACCAGTGGTGTAAATAGTTATCAACTAAGGCTTATAAATAAAATCGGCCACGAGGTCGTTTTAGACAATTATTTAAGATAAGAATAGATGATTTCAGCTTCAGGATTGTAATCTTTCCATTTTTATGTAGCATTATTCAAGAAGCAACTACGAGATTCTGGGGATTTTTTTGTTTCCTAGAATGATTTCCTTGATAAAAGCTTGCTACTCGCAAGAAAGCTATCGACGAAAGAGTTCCAAATATTGAAGTTGAAAAATCCAAATTATTTAATAAGCATGGCTAATTTCACAATATTTGTCGGCGATTGACCCACAATGCGTCTAATTTACAATAAGAAATATCGTTACTCGATTCGCAGGATATTTTAAAGACATCGAATAGCGTATTTACCAGACAATATCGATATATGAGTATTAAGTCAAATCTGGACAGGAAGTTGTGATAATTATTTAAAACCCAATTCGGATACAAATATAAAATAAATATTGAATGTTATTGCATAATACATCAGATTTAAACAACCAGATTTCAAATGATTTTAAGTTCCAAACAAGCACAACAGTATAGTTTTCCATGTCTGATCACAGGAATTATGCTTGGTTTTTTGTTAATGAATTCATGTTTTTTAACTGACCAGTTTTTAAAGATTTTGCCTTATGACCACGCAGAGAGTATATCCTATTTTTAGCATAAAATCGTCAAATTATTTTTTCTCAACTCGATACGCGTGTATATATTCCTTGTCCCTTCAATAAATCCTGGATTTGTCACTTTAATGCAATACAATATTGAAATAATTTGTCGAATCGGAACGAACAATGACGTATAATTAAAATTGTGACGACTCCAAGATTAATATTGCGAATTTTTCCATATTTTTTTGTGTTTAGGGTTTTCCATAATAAAAGGGTTTTGAATAGAACAACATATTCATCAAAGAAAAAGTGATATTCATCGTGCTAATAACATATTTATTGAATCTAGATATGTCAGTTTGATATTGCCGTAAAGTTCTTCCCTGTTTCATTAAAATATAAAGAGTCGTTTTGGTATTTAGGTGTCGTTAAATAAATCTAATATTTCTCGATATAAAAATGAAACAATTACTGTCTTTTCTTTCAGTAAATAATTGTTCGAATGATTTAGAGATAACTCCACATAGATAACAGGATTGAATTTTTATGTCCCATTTATGGGCATTTTGTTTTCCGGTCTGTGCATCTGTTCGTTCGTTCGTCTGTCCGTTCGTTCGTTCGTCTGTTCCACTTCCGGTTAAAGTCTTTGGTTAAATCTTTAGGTCAAGGTAGTTTTTGATGAAGTTGAAGTGCAATCAACTTAAAATATAGTTCACAAGTTCCCTATGATATGATCCTTCAAATTTTATTGGCAAATTAGAGTTTTTACCATAATCTCACAGTCAACTGTACACAAAAAATGATAGTGCCAGTGGGACATCCGTGTACTATGGACATATATTTGTTTAATTTAATCGTCAGTTTTAATTTAAGATTGTAACACATTAATTATACATTATTAAAAGTTCCAATTAAAAACCAATTTCTATTTCTATCAATTTCTTGATCAAACATAAGGTAAAAAAATCACGCCAAGGAATTCGTTTTTCAGAGAACAATTGCAGGTCTTTCCACCCCGTACAATAGATTTTGATATGAAAATATTAAAATTAGTTGAATACGTCAGTTCTTATGGCTTTATGATTTATAATTATGAATTTAAAGCAAAGGTCAAAATATAGAACGTCAAATTTACCGGTGACCTTGACCTCAATTTCAAGGTCATAAACTAAGGACCCAAAATCAAAAGACCAAAGGTCTGATATGTATGGTTAATGAGTTATATCACTTTACGCATAATTCTAAATATAAGATGGACAAAAACTCCAATTTCTTGTCTACGCACCCTCTCACCCAAACTTTACATATTACGACATGTTGCAACTAACAATTTTGTAAAAATAATTTCTCGATATCTTATGAGGTTTGTGAAAATAAGGGAAAATAAGCCAAAATCAAAATTTAGAATATGACCTTGACCTTTGACCTTGTGACCTTCGTCAAGGTCATTGCTACAAAATGTCATTGCATAAGACCCTATGGGTCAAGGACCTTTTGTTTAAGAGTTTTGCCTAATAATGGCTTTATATAAACCATAAATGGGGTTTATGTCCCTTAAAATTAATACAGTCATAATGTAACAAAGTTGCCCCTTGAAGTACCAAGCATTTTTCACTATGTAAATTTTCGGTATCTATAACCATTCAAAAGTTATAGGGAAATCAAAGACAAATAAAAATCTAAAATATGATCTAGACCTTTGACCTTGACCTTATTTTTTTTTGGATCAAGGATCTCAAATCAAAAGTCCCTAGGTCTCTATCACTTATGGTTTACCTGTCAGAAATGCATATCCCTTATATCATATACAAAAAGGGGGATAACTCTCATATGGAGTCTCCGGATAGCTTCGGTTAAAATTAATTAATTCATCCTGAGGATATAACGAGCAATTTAGTAAAATAAATTTGTCAGTTTCTTATACGGTTGTGACATACAAGTAATAACAAGAAAAACAGTGTTTGGGGAGATAACTCTTACATGGAAAAGTTTTTGGTTACGTTGTGTCAGTTTTAAAAGCGTATTAATTGTTCGATATCATATACCATATATCTAAGCGACATCTTGCGAAACAAAAACAAAAAACAACAAAGGAAAGAAAATTAGGCGGAAGAAAAAAAAATAATAATCAGAAGAAAACCAATAGGTCTTTCCACGGAAAAGTGGAAAAACCTAATTATGTACTTGCTTCCGAAGCTGCACATGTACAAAACACCTTACAAGTATAGATTGATCAATTACTTCAAGCCATTTTTACAATACTAAACTGTCTATGATATTAAACATGGTAATATTGTGTGATTTCATTTCCTATTGTTAATAATCCATGTTTGACCCGACATGAAAATATATGTTTTCGAACATATGAAAAACATATGGAAAACATATGAAAAACATATATTTTTAAAATCATATGAAAAACATGTTTTTTACAAACACATGTTTTTCATATGTTTTCATACTAGACCTAAACATATGTTATCATATGTTTAGCCTGAACATATGTTTACATACTAGACCTAAACATATGTTTTCATATGTTTAGTTTGAACATATGTTTTCATATGTTTGGCCCAAACATCTGTTTTCATATGTTTTTATTTTGGTCCTAAAATATATACACCATGTCAATTTGTTTCAAAAGACTTTTTTCTCCTTAGTCAGTTGGTAAATTGTGTTTCTTCGTTTAATTACAAGCTTTTTTTAAGCAAACTATCAATATTTGAGCTGAAACACATATATATTAATTTGGATCTAAACCATGACAAACTTGACCAAAACCATGACGATTTTTTGAGACTTATCCGAACCATGTCATAGCTTAACCAAACCATAACAATTACGATAATTTGCCTATTCTGCGTTATTGTCTTGAAAACAACAAATCTAATGCAGATCGTTTGACTAGCAAAGCAGTTTAAAACACATTATTTTCTTTTCATTTGCTCGTTTGAATAGCACTGAGGCAATCGTTCGGGGAAGTAACTTAACACAACCTTGTTCATCTTAACCAAACTATGACAAACTCACTGTACTAAACGCTTCTCGATATGACGAGGTTACTACCCGTGATATAGGTATATTATTTCCTGAGACAAATGCCTGTGAGAAGTTATATAGTTTTGAAAAGTAGAGTCATTAAATATTCTAGATAAGTTGATAAAATCTATGCCCCTGTTAATACATTTTATTTTCAGAAAGTGCCGTTAATGATCTTCAGGTTTTTCGATAAGCGGGACAACACTTAGGTTGCAAAAATCTGTAATAATATGCAAATATTCAAAATAATTGATGCTATACTAGACCATATTAACCTTAAATATATAAGAGAGGAGCAAAACACTATATTTTTCCATCAAATCGGGGATCAGAAAATATTTTGTGTGGAGTTAAATGGTCGTTCCCTAAATGAATCTCAATTGGGCTACATACATTAAATTAATTATTACTGAATGTTGTACTTTTATATGGAACTATCCAGAGAACTATTTTAATAGATAAATAGAAGTTTATTGATCAATGTATACAACACTGGTTTCCATCAACCATTGGATGCATGTTACATCAGATAAGAAGACGACATTGCAGATTCGTTGAGATTATCAGGGAAAAAAAGGTAATACGTGAAAGATAAAAGTTTGATCCTTCAAAAGTGGTGGTTCAAACCCTCTCATTATTTTGCATGTGAACTACAGAATATCAAATTAAACTTTGTTTTATATGTAACAAAGAAATGTTTTACCTAAATTTATAAAGATATTCAAGTTAAAAGGAATTTGTGCGCTCTCAGCATTTGTCATATTATGAAAATGAAATTCAATGTAACTTACTATACAACTTTAATAATAAAAAAAAAAAAAAAAACAACGTAGGAAATCCGAAATCCAGTCGTCAACTTGTGTACTTTTTAAAAAAGTATTTATTTGTAAAAAATGTTCATTGACACTGTTTAAAATCAACAATCATTCTCTGAATATTGCATGGCTAAAACAAATAAAAGTCCACTTAGTCTACCTGTTAAAAATTCATTGTACTAGAACAAGATGCTCTTTTATTAAAAAGTTTGTCCAAATATCTTCTGGTGAAAGTATTGAACCCTTACTCTGTTTATACTAAAAAACATGAACAGTTTTTCTTGTGAATATAGTTTTACAAAAGAAGTTGTTTCAACAAGATTAATAGACAGACAGTGTAATTTCTATATATTTTAAAAGGTTTATTGTGCTAACATTACAACTTTGATAACAAGTCATGGTAAAACCATTAAAAATGAATAAACAAAAAACAGATATTGTTTAGTTAAATATACAACCCAGGAATATAATACTGCGCGATTAGATTTCATTTGGTGCCAACGTATATATTTAGTCATATTTAGCCTAACAATGTGTCGATTGCAAATGTTGTTTCTTTTGAATCCATGCGTCTGGGATATCATAACAACTGTGACTGCCATGTGTTCAACCACCTTTAACATTCGGCCAACTTCGTCAGCTTAACCGAGGTTTGTAACAGTACACGATGTTCGGTGGCACGTACTAATAACTGAAAGACCTTGCAAATCAGCTGATTTTGGTAGTCGTTTAGTATGATTAATACATGTTCTCACCATACAGTCGCATCAATTTTATTCTACTCTATACGACTAAATATGTGACAACTCTATGACTTCTTTTCTCAATCGGGTAACAAGGGAATGAACAGGTCTTATACTACAAATTACATATATTTCGTCTCAAATTTATCCTTATAATATCAGACCTTCAAATTTGCGATGGTCAAATTTTGTTCTTCCCTCAACGGGATTTGAACCCATGCGTCTCTGGCTGAAAAAAATCACCAGGTGAAGTGTCTCAGTTCGTTTTACAATTATATTTTTGCTGAAAAGGCTATGGCTTCAACTGAGAATAGTCACTTACTTTCCACAAGATACCAAAAATCATATGATATTCATACATGGGGAGTTGCAATATTTATAGTGAATTTAAAAAAAAACAAAACAAATAATGATATTAAATTACGAAACACCGGATACATACATGTATAGTCCAGCGGCTACAAGCATAGTTCAGGCGAATTGTGCACATCCTGCTACAAGCATGAAAGGAGCAGGTCCGGTAAGGGCCGATTTCGGCCTCAATTTTCAAGTTCATCTAACGAAAGATTTTAGACACTTTCTAAACACTTAAGTGTCTATTTCAATTGATTCAATTCGTTAATGTGGAAGATTTTAACTTCATTAGTCATTTAAAACGCCCCGATTCAAGCTTAAATATGAAAAATCTATCAAATATGCCAAAAATCGTCACTTTTCAGATGGTTTTTGTCAAAAATGAAAGTGGCCGCATCCGTGTTCATCCTCAATCTTTATATATATTATGTATTATAAAATACAACTTACATTTCAATATTATGAATGAACACGAATGCGGCCACTTTCATTTCAGACGGAAACCGTCTAAAATTTAACTAAAATGCTACAATTGTGAAGATTTCAGTAATTTAGCATGACTTAATGATGCTAGTACCCGATATATGTGCATTGTGTTGTCAAAAACAGCCCATATTTATGTAGCAGAGGCATTCTACTTTGCAATGAATATCTAAACGATTACATTTTCACAATTTTCTAAAACTGCTATATTTTGAGGCCAAAAAGGGGTCTTACTGAACCTACCCCTTTGTCATAGACCTTCCTAAACTATTACTCTTTAAATTTAAATTAAACGAGAAGACCTCATTTTGGGTGTCGCTTCTCTTCCTTCCACAATAAATCAATCATCATGCATCTATGTCCTATAGGTACAGTGGATAGTCATATTTGTCATCCATTCATATGGTTATTCAGATTGAGTTATTTTGGGAGAAAAACGAGAAAAAAGGCGTCCGGATATGTTTCCGTCATTGGACGAAATTTTAAGTCATATTAGACTTCTGGTTTGCGTTTTTCTGTATACCTTGAACATACATATACTACGTATAAAGAGTATTTTCTGTCTGATATCATTTTCAAGTTAACTATCCACGGCGGTCACAGAGTTTATTAGATAGAGATGGTCTGTATAATATATCAATGACCGCCGTGGATCGATTATTAAACTGAGAATTAAAAGTAAAAACAAAATACACTTTATAGTAATGAATGAGAGGGGGGGGGGGGGCAGGACCTTTTCGGGACGTCGGGATCGGGTGCTTTTAAGATCGGAATTTCGGGATGACGGGATATTTAATTCTTATTAAATTCGATACCTCGGGATTTCATGTTTGTACATGTAAGCCCGGGATATCGGGATCAGGAACCCTACGACACCACCACCCCCCTTTATGAATGTTCATAATATACAGTTAAGCGCTAAAATTATTCATGTGTTATTAAAATTAATAGAAAACATTTTTTAGGGGGAAAAGGAGGAGCCGGGCTAGAAAAACAATTGTCCTGTCCCAAAGTACCTATGACTTTTGATACCTTTTCTGAAATTCTCCAGTCTTTAAATCCTTTACATAAATTCATTGATTACAAAATAAAAAGATGTGGTATGATTGCCAATGAGACAGCTCTCCATAAGAGACCAAAATGACACCGAAATTAACAACTATAGGTCACCTTACGGCCTTCAACAATGAGCAAAGTCAATACCTATAGTCAGATATAAAAGGCCACGAAATGACAATGTAAAACAATTCAAATGAGAAAACTAACGGCCTTATGTGTGTAAAAAAAAAACAAATATATAACACATAAACAAACGACAACCACAGAATTACAGGCTCCTGCCTTGAATGTTCATAATATACTAAATGTATGTTCATAATGAAATAAATAGAAAACCAAAAATTGGGAATTTTGGAAATAGGAGGAGGGATACAAAAAACTTTTTCCTGTCCCCAAGTACCTATGACTTTTGATACTTTTCCTAAAATTCTCAAGTCATTAAATATTTTACAAAATTCTTCCTACAACACTTTACATACTTTCAACCACGCTCTGAATGCCCGCGATTTCGCGGGTGTGTTCTAGTTAAATTTAAATAGGGAGGCATTTGAAAAAAAATGTCTCACTTCCGGTAAAATAAAATGGCGGACATAATACTTAAATCAGCCAAATATCGAAGGCTAGTATGTGAAAAGGTGTTATAATCATGTTACTACCGTAAATTTGGTACAAACTTTTGTTATGTACTACTTTTGGATATATTCTATAGACTAGATGTCTTTAAAAACCTTAATTCCGGTTAATTCTATTGTGACGGCCATTAAACAAAAAAAAATCTATTTTTTAGAAAGGGTAATTGAAATGTGTTTTAAGGTATTGCTGCTATCCTTATATTGTGCAGGAACCTTTCTTTGGTACTTCTCACTCATACAATTTATAGGATAACGTCTTTAAAACACCTACTGCCGGTAATGTCCGAAATGGCTGACATAGAAATATCATTTTTTTATTTTATAAATTAAAATTTAAGTTTTTTCAAAATGTAAAAAAATATGTTTTTTTGTGCAGATCTTTAAATTTTTGGCATCAAAATCACTAGTCCTCTTTTATTTTTAAAATGTTTGAAACAAAGGTAACACTTCCGGTACAAAAACAATATGGTTCTAAATCCATCGCAATCCATCTCTTTATCCTCGATGTAGAGTTTTGGATAGATTAATTAAAACACAATCAAGTCAATATATATAAGTACTAAACATTTCTAAAATTACTACTATTTTGCCACACATACAAAAAGTCATGTTAACTTACAATCACCACCACAAGCCACAGGCACTTGTTTCTATCTATGGATAGAAACTAGTGCCATTGCCACAAGCACACAAAGCACCGGACCCCTTAACACCCGCCTTTATATATTGCACGTTTAAACACAAACGAGATGAGTTCAGCTTCCCAATTGTGAACTTTCCATTTCTATTAGCTACATTCCAGCACACAGAGTATATATCTCCCAATCGAGACGATATTCCCGCGCTTGCATTTCCTACCACGATTTCTTACGTCATAACTACAATCCCCTTCCCTTTTCATGAATGTGACCTACCGAATCAGACTATTTACCGGGTTTGTGATAATATGAACAACAACACATGTGGAGCAGAATTTGTTTACCCATAAGGGGAACCTGAGATCATCCCTAGTTTTTGGTGGGGTTCGTGTTGCTCAGTCTTTTGTTTTCTGTATATGTTGTTCCTTGTGTACAATTATCTGTCTGTTTGTCCTTCTCATATCTAGCCATGGCGAAGCAGACTAAACCAAGTTGAGGGAATAGCCTCAATTAGCCTCCATTAGCCTTCCCTTTTGCACAAATAGTTATTTTCTTGCTTCATTTACCCTATCTAAGTTTGTGTGATCTTACAGTAAAACCCCGGTGATTTAGGCTGATCAATCATCATTCTTAATGTTAAAGTCATATCGTCAAATGCCATCATTGTCTCAGACGCAGACTTTTTTTCCTTTTCAAGCAAACAGAGAACCGTATCAAAACCAGTAAACGTAAGGATCACAGGAATCGTGTGTGATCACTCATTGCCTAGTGTATTTAAAAGGTAATGGATAGATGTGTATCTAAACTGCTTTCTGCCCTGCCTAAAACAAGCCATAGTTCGTCTACCCCTATGTCACGAAATAGCGACACAGTAATGACAGCATCATCATTAACGAATGTTCGAATCCTGACTCGTTTAAGTCCGTGTTTCACTGCATCAGACACATACACCATGATTCTAGTGACAGTCTCTGAATGTGAACATTAAGTTTAATGTCCGCCTTATTCAATTTTACCGGAAGTGGTGCATTTTTTTCACATGTCTCCCTATCTGAAATCAAAGGGTATTACTAGATGAAGCTTTGTGCCGAATTTCATGCTTGTAGCAGGATGTGCACAATTTTTCTCGAAGCCGCCGTACTAATATATATATATACTGTTACAAGAAAAAAAAACCGGATACATGTAACAAGAAAGAAACATTTATTTCTTGGGATTGTATTTATATACTCGAATAGGTTAATATTATTAAACTTATAATATCGTCTTGTGACAAAGTCAAGTGATAATCATATGGTGAAGCATGTAACCCACATTCATTAATGTACACTGTAAGTCCTCTTTATTCATGTAAATATCAATATTTATCATGTTTATCTATTATCATAAAGTTCATAATATCAAATAAAATTTGTAGATTTGGCTAATTAAGTCCTTAGTTACATATAAA